>JADBJO010000704.1:0-20000 GCA_016801955.1 Conus betulinus | reverse complement strand
AGAGAGACAGTTAGATAGAAAGACAGACAGACACATACAATGTGGACTGCGAACAATGATCAAATAGTTTAGTGCCTTTCTGATTTGGTGACATTTCCATGCAGGCAGGTGGTAAAAATGTCTTAGCAGTACTTACCGTAATGTCAAGTTTAATTGTGCTATCTGTCATTGTTAGAGAGAAACAGATCAACGTTAGATTCACTCACCTCCTCCACACAGAGAGAGACACATGTACGTATGTCTTATTCATAGATAGGTCATAGTCCCTCATGAAGGGGTGCATGTGGAAATCATTCAGATCTTTTCAATAGTCCAAACTGATTCAATACATACATCAACAAACAAGAAACAGATAGTAACTTAATGCTTTAGATAAGTAAATGGATAGAGATAGAGAAGGGGGGAGGGAAGGACAGGTGAACACTTCAAACAGACAATGACATAGACTAGGACTAGTTTTGCTAAGTAAGAGTCACAAGTTAAATGATTAAAAAATACTTTTGAATGAAAAGAAATGGGGAGCGAACCTCTCATTGTGTGACATTGTGTTCCAACCAGAGTTCATGACTTGACGTTTGTTCGAGTATTATTATACCTTACGCTGCGCTTGTGTATGAAACATACCTGTGCGGGTATCAATGGCGATACAACATGTAATCTCATGGCCGTCTAGCCCAGCACTTAATTCATCACTCTCTGATTAACTCTGAGTGATTCATTACACTTTTAGAATAAAGAAACTTACTTATGTTGATCCTCAATCGAACTGATAATGCCTACGGTCAAATGGTAACGGTATTTGCCTGCAAAACTGACAGTCGAAGGTTTGGACCAAATGTGATATCGGATTTTCAAGACTTCTGAACTGTTTTAGACACCAAGCAGTAGATGATCATCTGTACTAGTTTACTGCCACTACAGCCATTAGACTATGGAACTTTGATCTTACAGCAGACGGTTAAATAAATACCAACTGTATTATGCTCTGATACATTTTTTTTCTGTTCAGACTTCCCCTTTTCTGTCTTGTTGTTGTTGTTGTTGTCGGTGTTGTTGTTGTCTTCGTCGTCGTCGTCGTCGTCGTTAATGTTGTTGTTGTTGTCGTCGTCGTTGTTCTTGCTGTTGTTGTCGTTGTTGTTGTTGATGTTACATAACATCATATTTTGATTATCTAGGGAGCTGAGTGAAGACCTTACAAAGTTTTTTTTTAATGGTCACATATAAATACATCATTTTAAATGTGGTAAAGAACGAGTGTAGCAAATAAAACATCTTCATCTGTTCCTGCGCTAACAGTCAACAAATAATACGTTCATAGCATAATTTGTCTTTGTGAGTTGAACCCTGAAAAAGCTTTAACTGCATTGATTTAAGTGGCAGATTCCAAAATAGGTGTCAAATGGACATGTAAAACGTCAAAGTAAGCTAGTGAGGAACATTTGAAATCATTCTATGTTGAAACGTGTTAGCGAAGAGAGACCAAAAGAAAGGCTGCATCAGTACTTCGGACTTGTTACGACTCTCTTGCGCTGCACTTAACCTTTTGGCCTTCGAGGAAACAGGAGGAGTTACGGCAAGAATAGTTTGTATTTGAAACTGAAAGTCGAAAACATTGATATGCTTCTTTTTTCCCATTTTTTCTGCTGGCCTTGGGAATGGGGATTTTCAGAAACGTCGTAATACATTCCTGGACAGTCGTCCTAAAACAAGCGTATGCTTTATTGTGATATGGCGTTCATTTCGTACAGTAACAAGATGATGACACACCAAATCTTCAAGAACAAAGAAAGTTATCTACTAAACTAAACCATGTCCAGGTCATCTTATATTTCTGCTATTTAATAACACACATTTCTTCTATTTCTCTTCACATAATGTACATTAAAAGAGGCGAATTAAAGTTCTGGCAACATAAGGACGACACAACGCTCGCTTCATGTCAGGCAGACCTGAAATACAATACTCTGAACTGATGCCATGCCAGACGCTTCCCATCCAAGGGGCTTCGTCTATCTTCCGGTCAATAATTTGACAGAAGATAATTTGACAGAAGACTTGGAACTGGTGACGCTGTAGTCTGCTGTTTGACTTGAGTTTCCGTCACTATATTCAGAAACCCAGATGTCTGGAGCAAGGATTGGCTTGGAGTCTGGATTACGAATGTGTCTGCCATCGACTGATTTGGAAAGGAAATGAAGGAAGTGAGTGATTGGAATGCTCGACATACTGGAAAGACTGTAGGATTTGCATGAAGTTTTTAAATCGTCAGAAAGGTTGGATTAACGGTATGCAAAAGGTGGAGAAATAGATAAGGAATTGGAGAAAAGGGCTTCGGGAATTGATGTGAGGAAAAGAGCTCACGTGTGCTCAGGGAATACAGACTTTGTGACAGAAGTTCACAGTACAACATCGGATTATTTTTTCTTGACATCGTTTTCAACAAGTAAAAAAACACACCCCCCGAACAATGCAACAAGAATGTCGTTATCAGCAATGATTTCAACATAAGAACATGACGACAACAACAAACAACAACAAAGATATTAAGATTAAAGAGTAACAATAGTTAATAAATCAGGAAGAAATATTGTTTTCTTTTTTTTTTTTTTTCCTGTAGAAAATAACCCACGCGCCCACTCTAGCAGTCGCTGAGCACAGGAAAAAAAAAACGTCACGGCAACATCCTGGTAAAACTCTGGAAACAAAACAAAATACAAAAATGACAAAAAGATAAACATGCATACATACAGAAAGACAGAAATACAGAAAGACAGATAGACATGTAGGTAGAACTAGATAGATAGATAGATAGATAGATAGATAGATAGATAGATAGATAGATAGATAGATAGATAGATAGATAGATAGATAGATAGATATATAGAAAAACCGTGGCGCTTTGTTTTGCTAAAGAACTGTTCACAGAGCCAGCAGCCTGGCTTTAACATAGAGAAATGTGTTCTGACGGTAAATTTGTACAGCACATCCCTGCACACCACACCAAACCAACCACACCACACACAACACAACACAACACAACACAACACTGTACTACACTGCACTACATTACACGACACTACGCTACACTGCATGACACAACACTACACCACACTACACTACACTACACTACACTACACTACACTACATTACACTACACTACACTGTCAAGAACACCACTAGACTCTACTGCACTCCACATCACTCTGTACTGTACTTCACTTAAATACTCTACCATTGATTACACTGCGTTTCGTGCATTGCACAGCACTGCACCAGCCACATTACACTGCGCTGCACTAAGGGTCACTTCACAGCACTGCACCAAGCAACTGCGCTGCACTAAGGGTCACTTCACAGCACGGCACCCAAGCAGCATTACACTGCGCTGCACTAGGAGTCACTTCACAGCACGGCACCAAGCAACATTACACTGCGCTGCACTAGGGGTCACTTCACAGCACGGCACCAAGCAACATTACACTGCGCTGCACTAGGGGTCACTTCACAGCACGGCACCAAGCAACATTACACTGCGCTGCACTAAAGGTCACTTCACAGCACGGCACCAAGCAACATTACACTGCGCTGCACTAAGGGTCACTTCACAGCACGGCACCAAGTAACATTACACTGCGCTGCACTAAGGGTCACTTCACAGCACCGCACCAAGCAACATTACACTGCGCTGCACTAAGGGTCACTTCACAGCACCGCACCAAGCAACTGCGCTGCACTAGGGCTCACTTCACAGCACCGCACCAAGCAACATTACACTGCGCTGCACTAAGGGTCACTTCACAGCACGGCACCAAGCAGCATTACACTGCGCTGCACTTAGGTCACTTTACAGCACGGCACCAGCAACATTACACTGCGCTGCACTAAGGGTCACTTCACAGCACGGCACCAAGCAACATTACACTGCGCTGCACTAAGGGTCACTTCACAGCACTGCACCAAGCAACATTACACTGCGCTGCACTAAGGGTCACTTCACAGCACCGCATATCAATGCACTACACTACACTACACTACACTACACTACACTACACTACACTACACTACACTACACTACACCACTGCACAATGGACTACACTGTACTGCACTGCACTGCAGTCCACTCCATTCCATTCTACTACATTAAGCTACACTACACAACACGACACAACACGACTCTACATGACATTACACAACACCAAACTACACTACACCACTGAATATTATGAATACAACGCTACACTACACTACACACTACACTACACTACATTACACTACACTACACTACACTACACCCTACCCTACCTACACCACACCACAATGGACTACACTGCACTGCCCTGCACTACCCTGCACTCCTCCACTCCACTCCACCCCATACACTAACTACACTACCCAGCACGACAAGACACGACTCTGCTCGACATTTCACCACACCAAACCACGATACACCACTGAATATTATTAAAACAACACTACACTACACACACTGCATTACACTACACAACACTTCACCACACAGCACTACACTACACGACCTCACCTCACCCTATACTACACTACGCTACCCGACGCTTCACTATGCTACGCCACACTACGCTCCCTCATATCATTAACATCACCGAAGCCGTAAGACAGGTAAATCTCAGCAGAGTTGTAAGCCACAGCTATACTGTTTACTTCCTCACTTTCAGATTAAAAAGAAAACATTATATATGTCAACAACATCAGCAACAACAATTAAATCATATTCCAAAAACCGCAACACATGCAACAAAGACAACAACAACAACAACAACAACAACAACAACAACATTAGCAAATGCAAAGACTCATTTTGTTATACACGTGAGTTAAAAAGAACAACGTATCAAATCGCATTGCCTTATTGTCACTGCAGTGAAGAAAGAATCGCATGGCATTCTGCCCCCACCCCCACCCCCCTCCCCGCACCTACACCCACACCACACCCCCTCTCTCTCTCTCTCTCTCTCTCTCTCTCTCTCTCTCTCTCTCTCTCTCTCTCTCTCTCTGTCTCCACACACACACACACACACACACACACACACATACACACACACGCGCGCGCGTGTGCGTGCGTGTACGTGCGTGCGTGCGTACGTGCGTGTGTCTGTGTGTGTGTGTGTGTGTGTGTGTGTGTGTGTGTGTGTGTGTGTGTGTGTGTGTGTGAAAGAAAAAAATTCTCTGAAACTAATTGAGCCGTTTGATGTCAACTTTCCTGCACATCCTGCTAAGAATCTGTGCATGAATCGGTTGTTGATGTTTGATGTACCACGCACTTGATTTGCTTTCATCACCTTTGGCTTGTGCTCATAAATCCTTTGATGGTATTTCCGGCAGCGACGAGGAAAGAAATCTGGTCTGAAGCCAGGAGAAAATGGAAGAGACTGAGACACGAGTAATGAAACTATCACTCTACCGTCTCCAGACTCCAGTGGAACCAATAGGGCAAGTGAATCATCCCTTAATTATCCATTCCGGTCATGTCTCCAGACCCGCCTGTTTGTTTGTCACGCTCTGTTGGCTTGACTTCTTTAAGAACAAAGACCCTTTCTCTCTTTATAGGATTAGGGAATAGGGAAACAGCCTTGAAGAAGTTGCAAAAATTAGCTGACTAGGTCCATGATTTCTTTTTTTTTTTCGTGTGTGTGTGTGCGTGTGTGTGTGTGTGTGTGTGTGTGTGTGTGTGTGTGTGTGTGTGTGCGCGCGCGCGTTTTTAGGCAGCCGGCCACGAGGGGCCTATTCGGGGTTACCCCTGCTTATTTGAAAATCTAGCTAGTGAAATGTAAGTTGTTTGTTTAATTCCAGTGAGGGTCCTGAAACATTAGAGTCTTCCCAAGCTCCTACCTAAGTTGCATTTTGAGTGTAGTTTGGGCTCAGATGAGACGACGGAGAGCACAAAATTCAGTATTTTCCCTGTTAGTACGAGATACAGATTATAATAATCGGACAGAATTTCCATGAACACGAACATATGCAATAATTGCTGACGATAAAGCTTTCAAATGTTCATTGAATCTCACTGCAAACTTTGCCCAGAAAAGATGTGCTTAAAATGACAGAAGCAGTTCTCCAGAACTCGGGAATCAGTAGTAGTAGTAGTAGTAGTAGTAGTGGTAGTAGTAGTAGTAGCAGTAGTAGTGGTAGTAGTAGTAGTATTGTTGTTGTTGTCGTTGTTGACGTTATCATTGTTTGTGTCCTTCTTCTTCCTCTTTTACTTCTTCTTCTCCTTCATCTTATTCTTTTCCTTTTTTTTTTCTTCTTCTTCTTCTTCTTCTTCTCTTCTCTTCTTCTTCTCTCCTCCTTCCAACTACTATATCATTATCATTATTATTATAACTATTATCATCGCTGTTTTTGTTGATGTTGTTGTCATCATTATCATAAAAGGTAGATTTATATAGCACGTATCCATCCATATATCACTTAGGCTCATGACTTAACAGATCTGGTATAGCATGTATTGAATACACATAAAGCAGTGACCAACTCCATGAAGAAGAAGAAGCTGAAACTGAACCATAGTACTTCAGTTACATTAAAATTCTAGTTCTCACTAGTAACCAGTCACTGAGGTGCAGGCCGGGACCATAGAAAAAGGGTGTAGTGCTAGCACCGTGTTCTTGTGGGATAGGAGTTGTGGGTTTGATTCCATTCACAGGCATTTATTTATGGATTCTTTTTTCCTCTGGCTGGCTCCTAGCTAGGGCTGAAAGTGCTGTGAGTTTCAAAGAGAAAGACATTAAATGGACAGTTGAGCTGAAAGTGCTGTGAGTTCAAAGAGGAAGACATTAAATGGACAGTTGAGCTTCCTCCGCTTCATGAATGCGCCTCTGAGAGTGGTGCTCAAATGTCCTCACCTCACTGCAGGTTTATGGATCTCTTGGGCCTGGTTGATGTCAGGATATACCATGGAAGGAAGCGTGGGGTACAGCCCTTTTGGAAGCACATAGCGTCATGTTCATAACTTTCATCCTCAAAAAATCATCATTTATAGTGTGTGTCAAAGTTGTGGGGATTCAGTACGTGGGGACTGTCCTCAAATGGACATGTGTCCTGCTGAGGGCTCACACACTGTTTCCACTAGAAAGCAATTAGTGTCGTCAAGGCGGGATTTAGTAGGCGGTGTCCTGCATGTGCTGGATCGTGAATACCACCAAGCTGACTCTGCAGCAGTACAGTGTCTCCTCTGGCGGAGTGTCTAACAAAGACTTGATATTGACAGATGGTGAGAATTACATATCGAATTTTGCACAAGAACGTTCCCTTTACCACAAATGACTGAGTCAGAAACCATGTGCTCATACCAGTTGGTGTTCTTGGACAGCTGAGGGAACTTGTACAGAGAAACTGTACTGAAAGAAATGTGCCGACCTAACAAACTCCCAGAATTGTAAGGACAGCCAAGATGGCGAGGTTATTGATTGAGCACCACAGATCTACATCGTTGTGGTGACAGTGACTTGTACGTGGTCGCCGTGACAGCACAAACAGTTTGGTCTGCCCACAGTCCGCTAATTGGATTCCTCCAGGGCCTGCAACAACAGTCCCGTTGTGCTTGGGAAACAAGAAGCGATGGCCGAGTGGGAGGAGAGAAGGGAAGCAATCATTGCAGGCAGGAGAGAGAACTGGACGTAGTTACTCTTCGGTAATAGAAAAGCTTTCCTTCTCTTCTTCCTTCACCTCTCTCTCTCTCTCTCTCTCTCTCTCTCTCTCTCTCTCTCTCTCTCTCTCTCTCTCAGGAATTCTGCTTATTAATGTTCTGTCACATGTACAAGTAATTGTAAGCATTTAATTAAGATAATTTTTACATTATGTTGTCTTTAAAAAAAATAAATAAAAAAAAATAAATAAAGGTCTAGCTGGAGAGGCTGGTGGGTTAGCGGAAAAAGAAAGGGGACGTTCTGATTACGTCGAAGGTGAATGTGGACAGATGGAAGAAGGAATATGAGATGAACATCTGAAATGTTCTTCAGTACAATCAAAGAACATTACTCACTGGACTTTGCAAAAGAGAAGCCGTTCATTCAACAAGAAAACAACTGATAACGAATCTGATGTGTCAAAAACATTTATATTCTTAGCGTGAGTGGATGGCACACCTCCATCTGTGAAAGGTTTCATAGACTCATAGTATAAATTGGTATGCGGAACAGTAACATCACTGTGACAGGTACTCTTTAACATCAGGACAATCAAGTGCATGAAAATCTGATGTTAAATTTGTAGATCTGCAGACCAAAACAAAGTATAGCTCTTTGGTGAATTTTTTAAACATGAACTGTTTCATCTAAAACGTCTCTTTCAAGTATTTTACTCATTTCTTCGGATGATAGTGGGTAAGTCAGTTGCCTTATTATATTATTTGAATCAATCTCTCTCTCTCTCTCTCTCTCTCTCTGTGTGCGTATGTGCATATGTATGTGTGTGCATGCGTGCGAATGTGTGCTTGCATGCGTGCATTCGTGTGTGCGTGTGTTCGAGAGCGCGCGTGCACGTGTGTGCATGTGTGTGTGTGTGTGTGTGTACGCGCGTGTGCATGTGCGTGTATGTTCGTGTGTGTGCGTGTATGTATGTATGTATGTGCGTGCCGCGTGTGTGTGTATGTGTGGCACGTGTGTGTATGTGTTTGCGCGTGCGTGAAAAATATCACAAAATGATCTAAATGTGTAGACAGTGATTTTGTATTTCCTCTTCCATCCATCCACTGAGCTGTCTTCCGTATCATCTTTTCCCAACCACGTCAACTTCATAACATAACAATCACTTACACTTGGCCGCTCTAATTCCCATCCCGCTTCTCCCGGTGTCTCTCTCTTGCTTGTGGGGCTTTGGCCTTACTGAATAAAATTCTGTTCTGTTCTGTTCTCTCTTGCTTGTACATCCCCTTCCACTTTTGTCCCTGTCCGATCTTCTTACCTCCACACAAAAACATGATACTACCCTGAGGACAAGCAAGCACATTACTGGACATAGAACACGTGGTCTAGTCCGCACGCAGTGACGCCTCCTTAGTAAAACAGAAACTATGTACTTTGGCCAGATGACCGACACTCAGTGACTAATGAAGAAGTGTTCCCGCTGGGTTTACGGATGCACCAGTCACACTTCTTCTTCTTTGCTGTCTCAATTTCCGCGCCACCTCAGCGACGTTGCACGCATTCACACCGCTCACTCCGCCTCCGAGTTCACAGCCGCAGCCAGATTTGTCCCATCACAGCTGTGGCATGTGCGATGCACGGGGAGCGGTCAATATCAAGTCGTCATGAGGCATCCCGAAAGAGGGGGCACTGCACTGGTGCCGAGTCACTGCGATGGTGTTCACTGGTGCCTCTTTTGATCCAACATACGCAGGACACTAGCGGTCAACACCTCATACCCCGCTTACACACACTGTCGATGGTAATTTCTTAGTCGTAAAGTCAGGGTGAGTGACCTGTCCTCTTAAAGTTGTCGATGCTGGTGACCCTGACAGAACTTCAACAAAACAATAGGCTTGGATAGGAAATCAAAACTACGGTCACTGTGAGAACAGGGCATAGAGGACCACAGAATTCGAGACATTTTTATGCGGATCGATGAGCAAGAGTATAATGAAAACGAGGGTACAGATTTCCATACTGATCATTCATAGACTGCATAACAGAGGTTACTCTATGCTTGACTTCATAATATATCCCGGCGTCAACCGGATATCTGCAGTGTTGATCTAGAAATTTAAACAACACTGTCAGAGACGCATCCATTAAGTGGATGAAACTCGACTTTCTGGTCCCAATCTTCCCAACTGAGCCCATAGCAAACTCTGTCCTGGATAGGAACCGGGCGGAGCAGGAAAATTCTACACTTAAATGGCTCCTATGGAAATCGAACCAACAACCTCCTAGCCGGAAGTCCTTGACGCTACTGTCACTTCAGGAAGGCAAGGAAGAAAAAGAGCAGGAAAAAGTGGGTGGGCGTGAGGTAGACAACAATAGGCCTAACATCCAACAATGACATCAACAAGCTAAAGAAGAATGATAGCGGGAAAGGGAGGGGGGGGGGGGGGGGGGGGGGGGGGCACACAAAAAAAGTTCCAAATGTCATAAGGTTGGACGGAACCGCATATCGAACGAGTCTCAATGATAGGACGTTACCATTAACGCGGCGTGGGACAGAAATAATGTCGGAACATTATTGAACAAGATGTTCTTTCTGACCTCAAGCCTTTCAAGACAAGATTTATCATTGAATGGTGAGATTTACGTCACACTAGCCGTAACCTCTGAAGAAAAGCTGTCCTCACACCGAACACTGCATGGAGGCAGATTAAGCAAAGAAATCGGACATTTATTTTGATTTAATTCAGGTTTAAAATGCACACCTAGCTACGGTCTTACACATATAAGACAAGACACAGATGACCATCATAGGAGAGTAGGGGGACGGGGGCGCAGGGGGCGGGAGGGCTGTCTTGCACAATACACCAGAACGACAACATATTAAAATGTGTAACAACAATGGCAGTTTTCATGTTCGGCTCCAGCGTGATTCGAACACACACCATTTGACGGCAAATTAGACGCTCTACCAAATAAAAGTCTGGCATGCGAATCTTCTTTGTATTGAAGATTGTACATTCATTGTACACGGAAAGGAGTTATGATTTGTCTACACTTTCTCTTTTTCCCATTGTCTCTTTTACTTCAATTTTTTTTAAGTTTATTGAGCTGCCCGATCCGTCAAATAATGTAGGCCTAAGCTTCCTCACGATTGACAGCAGTCGGCAGGTCCATTTTCCCCGTTGAAACATGGGGAAATGTCGCTGAAGACAGGGACGGAAGTCCATTTCAGCCAGAAATTATCTCCAGTCCCAAGCTTAATTTTTCAACCGCTTGTTTTGTTCGCTTGTTGATGTGCTCTTTAATGTTTGTCACTTCGGAGTCTAAAAGTCTGTGGAGTTAACCAAGTGAAGAAAGCGCCCCCGCCTCCAACCCTGTGCAATGCGATGAAAATTTGTGCCAGACAGAATTCTCTCTCTCTCTCTCTCTCTCTCTCTCTCACACACACACACACACACACACACACACACACACACTTTAACATCAGTTTTACAATCACCCATATGCACATATATTCGCGCGCGCACGCGCACCCAAGTACACACACACACACACACACACACACACATATACACACACACATGCGTGTGCGCGCGCGCGTGCACGCACTTGATCCGTAGAAATCCTAAGAACTTTAATATCTGCGAGCTCAGCGGACAAATGTGCTGTCTTTATTGAAATAATGTTATACTTAGTTGACTAGTGATGGCGCTTTGTGTGTCATTTAGGTCAGGTATACAGCGGCTTCCTCTCCTGATACTTAATCCTGCAAGGTGATCGACGGTATGGTGACCTTGAGCGTGCTTCCGTTGGTAATCTTTCAGGTTTTTCTAATAGTTTCAGGTCGTCCTTGCTGTCGTCAACCCGTTGTTCTCGCAACGTTTGTGACCAGTTTGTCCTTTCGCTCATTTCCTTTGATCCGTGCGTGCCAGATCGAGCATTCACGTAAGCTTCTTTGGCTGGAGGCTGCTTATAGTTATGCCAATCTGGGTAATCGATTTGCTGTCTACAGTTCGAAGTAAGCTTATTGAGTCATTCGGTACCATGGCTGACTGATTTTTTCAGGGCTGCATTTTGGATATGAGCCAAAGGACAATTTGCGTCACTGCTTGTATTTCCTTTGTCAGACTGAAAGTTGTGAAACTGCGTGCACTTCTCTCTTTCCGGGTGGATTCGCTATTTTTGCTTCTCTTCGCCTGTCCAGCTTGACTTATATTTCGGAAACTGAATCGTCTGTGTTAAAGTCTTTTTTTATTATTATTATTATTTTTTTCTCTGTTGTTCTGCACGCGCATTTGAATGCCTGCAAATTTTTTTTTCATCTGGTGTTTTTCTGCGCGTCGTGCATATTTGTGCCATGATTTGGAAGAGATATACGAAACATAATGCTGAACAATTAAGTAGTGGAGGTAAACAAGTGCAGGTTAGCAATTTTTTCATCATTATAGTAATGGTTTGGCAAAGATTAGAAACTGAGAGGAAAAAAAAAATTGAAGATGAAATGAATGGGAAAATGTATATCATAAATATGAAAACCCCTTCACTAGCTGCGTAAGGAAACTATCCCATCCCTCCTGAAGACAGACCTGTATATGTCGCCTGCTCCACCCCTCCCGAAAACCTGCTCCACCTCTCCCGAAGACAGATCTGTATATGTCGCCTGCTCCACCCCTCCCGAAGACCTGCTCCACCTCTCCCGAAGACAGATCTGTATGTGTCGCCTGTTCCGAGGCCTTTCGTCCGCTGGATCGGACTCGTCAGAGAGACACGGCTGATTGTGTCTGTGCTCTTGGCGTCAGATAGAGACACACCACAGTCCATAATTCTGTGGTGTTCCGACCGCCAAGGGTTCGAAAAAGAATGCAACAGCACCCCCAAAGCAGCCAGCGAAAGGTAGCAAATTAAACAAAACGAAAGTTTGGAGAGGAAAAAAAGTTGTTGTTGAAAACTAAAAACATTACGCAAACAGTATAAAATGTAAGGGACAATCTTTGAGCCTATGCTTGAGGATCCATTTAAGGATGCAAGGGAGATCAAAAGATACGGAACAGTCTGAGTGGTCAGCTCTGCTGTTCAATAACCCAAGCATTGTCAGCGCTAAGAACTGTGCAGAACAACCTTTCCTTGGATCTCGTAAGAGATGCAATCACCCACTGATTGACCAAACAGTATAATGCTGAACAATTAAGTAGTGAGGGAAAACAAGTGCAGGTTAACAATTCTTCCATCATTATAGTAATGATTTGGCAAAGATTAGAAACTGAGAGGAAAAAAAATTGAAGATGAGATGTACGAAGCATTCAGAATATTCATCTCATTCCTGGTTGACTAGAAGATTGGCAATTTGTAAAGGGGCGTATACAATATCATCTGCTAGACCCATCCATGGTATTTCATGCTCTATACGACTGTCATTTTGATTCCACGATCACCTCATGTCTCGTGCTACAATGTTTGAACTATTTGCACTGGCTGATGTCTGACCTGCGCTGCAAGTACAGCATAATTTTGATTGACGTGTATCCTCTGTGGTTCCCATAAATCAATCTTGTCGCTTCATTTTGCGTGGTTTTTTTTCTCCTCAAACATCAGAAGATTGCTAAAGGGCATATTCCTACTCCGTTATCAATTACACTGACTGCACAAATCAGAAGATTGCTACAGGACAGACTCCTAATCCATTGACAGCGACTGCGCGCAACGATTCACGAAAAAGCGTTATGTGGTTGGTTTGTTCGTTTGTTTGTTTGTTTGTTTGTTTGTTGTTTTTTAGAGCGCTTCGCGATGTGAAAATAATGTCAGCTTCCCATACCAGTCCAAGGCAAAAGTGAACTGTCACATGTAGTTAGATCAGTACAGCCAAAGGTAAACTATCCTATGCAGCTAAACTACTACAAAGGATAATAATCCATATCATGTAACAAATTCAATAAAGGGCAAGATAAACTTTCCTTTGCATCCAGATATATATATATAGAGAGAGAGAGAGAGAGAGAGAGAGAGAGAGAGAGAGAGAGAGAGAGAGAGAGAGAGAGAGAGAGATGTATATATGTATATAAAGTAAATGCCTATGGAGTTTTTTTTTAAGGCAAACCATCCCATATATCCAGAATGAAACACTGTCCTTTGTAGCCATGCACAAGACCAGAAGATAGAAAGGTAAAGTATCATAGCAACCTGTCTAGCACAAAAAAAAATTGAATATCCTACGATTTTGTCATGTCCAACGAAAGTAAACTATCTTATCAAATCAGGACAGTTAATCTATCTTGCGTAGCCTGACAAGAACAGCGAACGATAAAACGTATAGCCAGACTAATGAAGGGAAGGTTATTTGCCCCAGTGTGAAATTTCTATGTGGCCAAGCCAGTAAAAAAACACATGTGAACTATAATGAATGGCCAGGCGAGTGTAGGGAAAGATCAGCTATCCTATGTAGCTATGTCAGTGCAGGGAAAGATAATCTATCCTATGTGGTATGTCAGTGTAGGGAATGATATTATATACTATGTGGCTATGTCAGTTAGGGAAAGATATTTTATATTAGGTGGCTATGTCAGTGTAGGGAAAGATAATCTATCCTATGTGGCTATGTCAGTGTAGGGAAAGATAGTTACACTATGTGGCTATGTCAGTGTAGGGAAAGATAATCTATCCTATGTCTCTATGTCAGTGTAGGGAAAGATATTCATTACTATGTGGCTATGTCAGTGTAGGGAAAGATATTCTATCCTATGTGGCTATGTCAGTGTAGAGAAAGATATTCTATACTATGTGGCTATGTCAGTGTAGGAAAAGATCATCTCTCCTATGTAGCTATGTCAGTGTAGGGAAAGATAATCTATCCTATGTCTCTATGTCAGTGTAGGGAAAGATATTCATTACTATGTGGCTATGTCAGTGTAGGGAAAGATAATCTATCCTATGTGGCTATGTCAGTGTGGGGAAAGATATTCTATACTATGTGGCTATGTCAGTGTAGGAAAAGATAATCTATACTATGTGGCTATGTCAATGTAGGGAAAAATATTCTATACTATGTGGCTATGGCAGTGTAGGAAAAGATATTCTATACTATGTGGCTATGTCAGTGTAGGAAAAGATAATCTATACTATGTGGCTATGTCAGTATAGGGAAAGATATTCTACACTGTGTGGCTCTGTCAGTGTAGGAAAAGATAATCTAAACTATGTGGCTATGTCAGTGTAGGGAAAGATATTATATACTATGTGGCTATGTCAGTGCAGGGAAGATATTCTATACTATGTGCTATGTCAGTGTAGGGAAAGATATTCTGTTTATCAATGTATGGAAAGATATTACGTATATCAATGTTGGGAAAGATATTCTATCCTATGTGGCTATGTCAGAGCAGGGTATGATAATCTATCCTATATGGTTATTTCAGTGTATGGAAAGATATTCATTACTATGTGGCTGTGTGAGTGTGGGGAAAGATATTCATTACTATGTGGCTATGTCAGTACAGGGTATGATAATCTATCCTACGCGGCTATGTCAGTGTGTGGGGAAAGATAATCTATCCTATGTGGCTATGTCAGTGTGGGGAAAGGTATTCTATACTATGTGGCTATGTCAGTGCAGGGTATGATAATCTATCCTATGTGGCTGTGTCAGTGTAGGGAAAGATAATCTATTCTATATGGCTATGTCAGTGTAGGGAAAGAATCTCTATGCTATGTGGCTATGTCAGTGTAGGGAAAAAATATTCTATACTATGTGGCTATGTCAGTGCATGGTACAATAATCTGTCCTATGTGGCTATGTCAGTATAGGGAAAGATATTCTATACTACGTGCCTATGTCAGTGCAGGGTACAATAAACTCTCCTCCTATGTGGCTATGTCAATGTAGGGAAAGCTATTCTATACTATGTGGTTATGTCAGTGTAAGGAGAAAAAATTCTATAGTATGTGGCTATGTTGTGCAGGGAAAGATATTCTATACTATGTAACTATGTCAGTGTAGGGAAAGATATTCTATACTATGTGGCTATGTCAGTGTAGGAAAAGACATTCTATACAATGTGGCTATGTCAGTATAGGGAAAGATATTCTTTACTATATGGCCATGTCAGTATAGGAAAAGATATTCTATATTACATGACTGTGTCAGCGTAGGGAAAGATATTCTATACTATGTTGCTATGTCTGTGTAGGGAAAGATATTCTATACTATATGGCCATGTCAGTATAGAAAAAGATATTCTATATTACGTGGCTTTGTCAGTGTAGGGAAAGATATTCTATACTATATGGCTAGACCACTGCAAGGAAAGGTGAACCATAGTGCTAGTACAAGTGTAAGGGTGGTTGATCGTGGATAAGGAGGGAAGAGGGGAGTAGGAGATGGGAAAGAGAGCGAGTTGACACATCAACTTCAACACCCCAACATCAGCTCGTTGGTTTCCTCTCTCTTTCTATTTCAAATCTTGGTTGGATCGAACCAACCATACCAACCACCAACCTCAGGACAGTGCGTGCTACACGCTATGGCTCCACGTTTCACCTGTTAGGCCTACACCCCGGCCCAACAATGGCAGTTGCTTTTCAGCCCTGCAATGGACCCACGGGTGTAAATATATGAAACAAGTGAACACTCGCAGACTAACAGATGCAGCGACCGAATAAACAAACTCACTGACCAGTGCAGTGGCTACTCGTGTACAAAATAGGCACAAGAACGCACAAGCAACCGAGCAGCCTTCAAGTAATTAACTGCCTAATTACTCAGCCAAGTAACCACATAACCCTTCAGTCGCTCAAATAATGAAACAATCGAACAAACAGGTAAAACACTTGTTTGTAACAGGTAGCAACCCAGACACACAGAGAGGAATAACCAAACTACCTTCACTGGCTGTATCTTAATCAGTTGCTCAGGCCGCCGTGCGATTTCATCACTGTGACTTAACCCTATCCGTCTCGCCAGCAAACAAGGGCGACAATTACAAGTCAGTTTGTCTAGTGTTCGAACACAAGGAACCTGCAGGGCGCGCGTTACGCTTTATCCACTAATTACAATAAAAGACAGCAACGTCTGTAATCTATGTTTTTTCTGGCATCGATTTGTTGATTACTTACCATAAATTCTGTGACAATACTGAAATAACTGTTTCTGATTTCATTCTTATTGAGCGCTAGCACCTGCTTAGTTACAAAGTTACCTGAATAATTGACTGTGAAAATTTGGTATATCACATTTCCAGTTGATAAGAAATTGGAGTTTGTACAATAAAAATGTAAGAACATAGAACTTTTAACTTCCATTTTCTAAAGTTGTTTCACAAAGATAGTACTCTATCTGCCCTCACTCTGGGTAAAACATAGCCAAACCAAAGGCAAAAACCATCAACACACCTTTACATTCACAAACACCTGAACCAGCGTCACAGCCTTCACCACACTCTGCTCAGTGAAGAAATGATCTCAGAGCGAGAAATAGTTGAGTTTAACGTCCTCATAGCAAAAGCTTTTAGGACATGTCTTTCGTTCTCGGTAGTCTTTGAATCTCAGAGCCAGAATGCTGGGAGTATATAGACCTTTCATCCCCTTTGAACGTGATCTTTCGAGAAAGCCTTTTGTGGTCTGAGTCACAATGGAACACTAGAAGCGTCTAAAGTGCCTCAGATCTGGGTTCGCTGGGCTGCTCTTGAACAAACATTCTATTCCCCAGGGCCCGACAACCAACGGGGTCGACCGCCATGTAAGTGGCTGGGTCTGTAGAAGTGCAGAGGAACAGACCCTTCAGACTCTGTACCTAGGGCAAAATCCAGCATCCCACCTAAAAGATGTTTACCTGTTCCAAAATCTCAAGTCCATCTCAGCAAACACAACACCAACCACGGCTCCACGGTCTCCCAGGGCTCTCCCCCCCCGACTATACTCAGCCTCCCAGACCAAAAAACCATCCAGACCAGCCATGGTCAGAGGGAGGCTCTCAAGCGCTCCTCAGCAAAGGCGACACCAATTACGATGTGGCTGAAGTCCAATGGCCGTCTCTCCAAAACCAGTCTGCCCACACCAGCCGTGGGCAAATTGTCTGCTGAGTGACAGCCTCTTAACTGGCATTCCAGCCTATCAGCTAGGTTGTCCCTCACTGCGATACTATCCCGCATTGAGGCGTTAACCACTACATCTCTCTGTTCTCAAAGGTTGGGCAGAATCGTACCCTTTACACAAGGACAGCTGAACTGATCTGTGGGGTCAGGCCAGTATAAGGAAAGGTAAATGTTCCTGTAAAATCAGGCTTGTACGAGGAAAAATAAAGTAACCTGTGTGGCAAGGCTAGTGCCACAAAAGGTCAACTGTTCCAAAGTGAGTACCACGCACGCACGCACGCTCACACACACACGCACACACAAGTAGTTCTCTCTCCATGATTATGATGATGATGAGAGTGGTTTATGGTGTGTGATGTGCTGTGTGTGTTGTGGTCTCGAGCTCCCGCACCCCGATCTCCCCCTCCACCCTCGATCTTGCCATTTCTGTACGGTGTGCTGCAGTCGTGCCGTGATGTGCAGCAGGGAAGAAATCGTGGCCGCTGACAGGTGAGCCATTCATTGACACGGCGAACCGTGTGCCCGCTTTTCACACTGAAATCCAATTAAAGAGAAGGCGGAAAAAAAGTGGGAGCAGTGGAGCCCCGCGCCAAGTCCTCAAGACAGCGGTGCTCTGCCAACCTAAAGTCCACTCGGCTTGACTTACACCTGCGCGCAGACTTGGAGTGTGGAGCAGGCTGAAAAGGTCATTCAGCCACTCAGCCCGACGAATGTACGTAACGTGGTGTTCCCGCAGACCCCCATGTTCGCGACAGACAGCAGACAGACAGGACAGACAGACAGACAGAACAGAAGACAGACACAACACACACACACACACACACACACACACACACACCACACACACACCACACCAGCACGCATCGCTCGCGCATTATGTTTGTGTGTCTCTGTCTGTCTGTCTTTGTCTGTCACACACGCACGCACGCACGCACGCACGCACGCGCGCGCGCGCGCGCGCACACACACACACACACACACACACACACACACACACACACACACACACACACACACACACACATCGCGCCCGCGCTTGGCTGCTTGCTTGCTTGCGTTATAGCAACCCATCACGAAACATGGGCCATGCTTGCGAAAGGTCACTTTAGAGATGCATTGCAAAACATGATGTAGAGATCGTACTGTACTACCCTGTGGATGAACGAAAAAACATCTGCATCAGTTGGCTCTTAGTGGTCCAGACTGACCTGTTGCAAGTAGTCAGCCATGGGGATTTCAGCGTGACTGACGGGTGATGAAACGACAGATCATTATCTAACAGTCCTGACCCGCCGCTCCCCCCCCCCCCCCTCCGCCCCCCCTCCTCTCCCCTACCATGAAGCCTTGAGACGCCAGACTTGGCCCGGTCCAGCTGAGGTCCAGGAGAGCGAAGCTGTGGGGACCGGTGTGGTCACTGCGGCGGACTGTGGACTTCGCCCTCACTGACCGGACTGAGGATCTAGCGTGGCCGGGAAAGGAGAAGCGAAAAGAGAGAAAGAAAGGAAAAGAAAGAAAGAAAGAAAGAAAGAAGGACCTGTTATCAGAGCGTGACGTGTTCTTTCGCGATCCTTGCGGCCGTGGTTGGACTGGCTGGTCCCACAAATGTGAGAGAACGCTGACCCTCACTGACTCAGACTGGAGGAGTGTTTCTCATGCCCCACCCCCTGCCCACCCCCCCCCCCCCCCGACTTCCCCCATCACCAAGTCTGTCGTTGGAAGAGTGCGGTGTTTTTTAACTTGGCGCGGATTTTTGCCGTTTGCCGCATCCACATTCCAAGGATGGGAAGCGAAAGGCGTCATATGAGGACCGAGGGGTAACTGTCGTGGGTGCATTGGGAGTGGAGAGGGAGGAAAGGAGGAAGGAAGGGGGGAGGCAACTTTCGTTTCTTCAGCTAATGGTTGAAACGTGCGCAGGGTTCGAGTGTCTTTTCCTGGATGCTGTTTTTTCTTTTCTTTCATGTCTTTTCCTTTTTTCACCTTTTTTCGTTTCGTTTTTTTCTTCCTTTTTCTCTCATTTGAGTTTTTTTTGTTAAAGCAGGGAGCGACGCACGCGCCATCTTTTAAAACTGCAGATAAGTGGGTTCGTTGCCGTGGTGTAAATCCGGGATTGAAAGTGCAGGAAATGGGGGTGGGAGGGATGGGGAGGTGAGGGAGAGAAGAGTGGGGAGAGGAACAGAATAGGTGGGTCGGAAGCGAGAGGGGGGGGGGGGGAGGGGGAAGGAACAAGAGGAGGACAGGGAGAGGTGGATGGGGGGGGGGGGGGGGTTGCAGTCGGGGGGCAAGGGAGGAGGGGAGTGC
>JADBJO010000703.1:577500-582500 GCA_016801955.1 Conus betulinus | reverse complement strand
ATTCCTTTTCCTCTCTCTCTCTCTCTCTCTCTCTCTCTCTCTCTCTCTCTCTCTCTCTCTCTCTCTCTCTCTCTCTCTCTCTCTCTCTCTCTCTCTATGTATATATTCGATCTGTCCATCTATTAATCTGCCTCATCTGTGAAGTTGCCTGCGCATCAGCATCTCTGATGATTGTCTGTTCTCCTTACTCGGGTGTATTATTCTGTGCGTTTGAAATAACAAGACGTTTCTGACAAAAACTAAGGTGTCTGTGTAGTCATTTCTGTTCAACCAGCTTTTACTATCCATCTTATTTTGTATGTTCGTTTGCGTTTCGGCTTGTTTTTCAGAAAAAGCAGCGGTTTCATCTTCATGTTCATTTTTCCATCTGGAAAGTATCCTTTTGCGTGCGTGCTTTGCGTGCGCGCGCGCGCGCGCGCGTGTGTGTGTGCGCGCGCGCGCGCGTGCGCGTGTGTGTGTGTGTGTGTGTGTATGTGTGTGTGTGTGTGTGTGTGTGTGTGCGTGTGTGTGTGTGTGTGTGCGTGTGTTGTGTGTGTGTGTGTGTGTGTGTGTGTGTGTGTGTGTGTGTGTGTGTGTGTGTGTGTGTGTGTGTGCTGGACTTCTAGGTAGACTGTCACCAACTGCTGTGAACCAGTTCCTAGGCTCTATCATGAAGACAGCACATAGCCTCTAGCGGGCAGGTGACCGGTGAAATCGATACCAGTTATAACTGACGTTAGTGTGCCAACTTACGTGTGTGTGTGTGTGTGCGCGCGCGCGCGCGCGTGTGTGTATGTGTGTGAGAGAGAGAGTGTGCGCGTGCGCGCGCGTGCGTGCGTGCGCGCATATGTGCGTGTGTGCGTGCGAGCGTGCGTGTGTGTGTGCGCGCGAGAGAGAGAGGGGGAGGGGAGGCGCGCATTAACCATAGTTTTCCGTTTGAGGACCCCTTTGAAGGCAGTTTGCGGATGTATGTTTTCTTCTTTGTTACAAAGCACAGGCTTATAGAAAATCACGCGACATACGCTGAGACACACTTTCACGTTTCATGTTGAAGCATTTCCAAACGAAAACCAATGCAACTTTTCAAGGGAATAATACGTCCGTCCCCGCCCATTCAATAGCAGCGATCGTCCTCAGACGAGAATACCGATCTTGTGATTTATCGATTAAGACGTTTCAATCTGTGAGTGCCAGAGAGTAAATGTCTGAGCTGGTTTGAATCGAAACAATTCTTCTTTAGGACTTCTAGCATTTTCTGCATCGACTGACGGCTGTGCACAATTGGAAAAAAAATCTTTTGATATCCAGTCTTCCAACAGAACATTTTTCTTGTTTTCATCGAAGATCAAATGGACATAGAGAGAAGCTTAATGGATGAAGTTCGAATATCCATAAGGGGGATATCCGTCTTAGAGCTCGCGTTCACTGAAAGTGAACCCGCCGTTTTCATGGGACAGAAACCGCTGGCGGGCACGCTCGAAGCAATTTCACTCTATCAGTCAGCTTAACCATTCAATCAGAAAGAAACAAAGGCCAAGACACTGGTGTGAAACGGTGCTCCTGTAATGCCAGGATTCGATACCCTGACGCTCGCACTGGTTCATCAGGGATTCATCAGTGCCGTGGACATCGGACGCTGGAACGATTGCTCTTGAAAATCGCCAGGATGTTTCATTGGAAAAGGCCTCTGGTCCTAGCGATTTATAGTTCTGACGGTCTGTCCCAGTCACTTCGCTGAATAAACACCGACCATGTTGCGGGCGCTGTGCACGCTCAGATTTTGACAAGTCTGGACAGGCAGAACTCAAATAAGCCTCAGTCAAGTCTTTTATATGATCCCACACCAGGACGCACAGAACAACTTGCGACTGTTCACTGTCTAGTCATGCTAACTGATCAAGCCAATAACATCGTGTTCTTTTAAAGCTTCAGTTATAATTCTTAATCTACAAGATACAACTCTGAAAAAAGAGGTTTGATTTTTTTCAGTTTTAAGTAAAGTGTCTGTAAACACAGACACAGACACACACAGACAGACAGACACACACAGACAGACAGACACACACAGACAGACAGACACACACACATACGCGTGCGCGCGCGCACGCACACAGACACTCACACATGCGCACGCGCGCGCGCACACACACACACATCTCTCTCTCTCTCTTCTCTCTCTCTCTCTCTCTCTCTCTCTCTCTCTCTCTCTCTCTCTCTCTCTCTGTGTGTTCTGTGTGTGTGTGTGTGTGTGTGTGTGTGTGTGTGTGTGTGTGTGTGTGTGTGTGTGTGTGTGTGTGTGTGTGTCTTTTGGCAATGAAAACATTTGAATCGTTGAAAAATTTTAAGCGTCCTGCTGCTTTGTCCTGTAGATTTCTGAACTGTCCTATAACTTTTTCTTCGGGTAGGGCATATGCCCTATGGTACCAGATACGAAAAATACAGTTTAAAACAAATTACTCAACGATTCAATTCCTTTCCATTTAAAAAAAGAAACAAAAGGTTAAAGTCCCATAGTCCAATGGCTAGAGAGTCGGTATGCTGTCTGAGGTTCACGGCGCCGGGGGCACGGCACGGTGGGAGGCGGAGCCCATCCGTCTTCTTTCGCACCCTTCAACATTCGCTGACCTGTACAAGATATCACATTGCTACTGGGTGGATAGAGAGGCTTTGAAGCCGTAAAATATTACACATTTCAAAAAGAAAAAGAAGAGGAAAGGAATCGTGGTTTTACGCAAAGTTACGTGTCATGCAACAACGTTCATGTTATATGCCTCTGGGTCGTTTCTGTTACAAAAGTTACAGTGGTGGAAAAGAGAAGGGCAAGGGAGTGAACTGCAGCAAAGAAGCTGACCCAGCTTGGGGCTGGCCTTTGTTGTAAAGATTCTGAGTGTTCCCGGCAGTCCTAATTTAGAATGAGAGAACCACCTCTTGGGTGTGACTGTGTAGCAGGAATCAAGAATGAGCAGCGTAGAAAATCATGCCAGAGGGTGGGCTGGAAAGATGAGAGGGAATGACAGCCATAGAATGAAGCTGATGATTTAAAGAAGTAGGTTTACATCCTGATCTGCATTGTAAGACAGCGAAGTGTTTGTTCCTGGTCCTTCCAGACAAGTCAGATAAGTCCGGCGATCCTAGTTTGACAGTCAGTTAAGCTGGTTTATTTTCGCTCACAAAATAGTCTCTTTCAAGCGCTGACACTTTATCGGAGAATCTCCTACGTGAATTCGAAACCAATTAAAAAAAAAATGTCCATGCGCATCAGGAATAGAGTCTATGCTAAACAGAACAACAGAATATTTGGAAGAAAATAAAAAAGAAGAAAAAAAAAGGAACAACTAAAATTCCCGATTACTGCATTAGTATGTTAACCACCCAGTGCAGAGATAACCGATCATTTCACACGATATCAATTAAACTTTCTTAAGCCGTAGTTGTGACGAGCGTGTGCGTGCGCGCGCACACACCCACACACACATAAAAGTTATTTGAACCAGGGGGATAAGTGGGTGTGTTGACAGTGGGTGCTGACAGGGGGTGTTGACAATAGACTTACAAATGTTGACGACCTCATGGAAAGAAAATTCGTTTTGACATGTATGTATCCACTGTGCCAACGAAAGAGGTCCAGTGCCAGTGCTTTTTAAAAAAGGTTTTTTTTACAATCAGCATATTTAGATTAAACGAGAAAGGCGCCCAGTGCAAAATGAAACCTGATCTGGACATCAAGTTATTACCCGTCGTCGTACGTCCAGACTTGGAGTGCTTTGACTCAGCGTAGAGAACAGTTATGAAGTTTTTTCTATGCTTGTTATCCTGCGTAGAATACAATCCACGAACTTGGATAGTAGTTCCTGTTCTTATCTCCCAATGCTAAATTCGAGAACCGTTCTGGTGATGTGACGAAATGTAATGTTCCACTCGGAAAACGCCGTCAGCAACTCTTGGGCGTTACTCGAACATAGCAGAAATCCATTTATGTCAGTCGAACATGGCAGAAATCCATTTATGTCAGTCGAACATGGCAGAAATCCATGGGCAGAAATATTTATGTCAGAGATGGTGCCTGTTTTCCAAAAGTTTGGATTACAGTAAACGTTTTGATTAAAAGATCATTCATGTAAGGAATTTTAGCTACTAACTCTGAAAACGTTTTCCTACAAGGACGCAGTGTAGGCCAAACATGAAACGACGAAAAATGTTGGAGAACACTGCAAACGCATGTTGTAGGCTTATATGCACAAAAGGATGTTTTGGAAGCTCACATCTTTTATCTACTAAATTCGAGCATGATTATAGTTTAAGACTCTGCTGCTGTTTACATGGTAGTACAAAAAAAAAAAAAAAAAAAAAAAAAAAAAGTTATGAACTAATGTTTAACGATTCGCATTACACAGTGGCAATACCTAAACTTAAGGGTAAGGGTGTGCGAAGCTAAATCGCCAAAAGCAGAGCGCATTTATAAAGATGTATTTACCTGCATCGTCTTTATTTGAATGACCAATACATCTTGAGTGAAGATTTCTTGTTCTTCCTGCTTAATGTATTATTACAAAAGTTGATAATGCTTTTAAGACTTGACATTCTCATTCGCGTTCAAAACATGTGCGTAAACTCATGAAGCTGGCATTGTTGTTGTTGTTGTTTGTTTGTTTTTCTTTTTGATATCTGAAAACAAAGAAAGTATGCTTGCTAAAGGGAATACTCACAATCCACTGTAAACTAAAGTGTTTTACACTATTTTGTCACAGGCGTCAAATGTATCAAACATATGAAGTAAGTGTGAGATGTAGGCCCTTATTTCCCACTCAAACATAACACAACCTTACAGGAACATATCAAAAACAAAGGTTGAATTAAAGGTAGGCTCATAATCTACAGCAAGTTAACATGTCTTTCATAGCGTCCCTTTTTTGTCTATTACGCTTTTCATTACGCTGAATGCCTCTGACAATAAGGGGGAAAAAAACCTTTACAGATATCCATTAGTGTATTCGTACAAACATGTACATAGTTGTTTACAT
>JADBJO010000703.1:495000-562500 GCA_016801955.1 Conus betulinus | reverse complement strand
TGGGCGCAATTGGCTTAATTTTTTTTTTTTTTTTTTTAATTGTTGCTTTTAAAAACTTTGTGGGTATAGTCCAAGACTAGTTCACTGAGCGCAATGAAATGCATCTATCTCTATTGTGAAAACGGTTTTGGTTTAGTTCTTGCTTTTTTTCCCCCCTCTCAACAGTGGTTTCATCAGGGAATTGTACTAACATTACTGTAGGCCTACGTATGAACTGTTGCAGCACAGTTTCCGAAGAACATGCAGTTCTCTCCCTTCGATCATTGCCATGTTGCCTTTGCTTCTAATAATTATCATTACAAAAAATTCTTTTCGCAACTCTTTGCCCAGGAAGATCCGAGAGTCCTATGTCTAGCATTCTGAAACCGTCTCTCTGTCCAGTGCTAATTTCCTCATCCCTTATAAGCCATGTAATTTTGTTCGCAGATACTCCTATCGTTTTTAATTTTCTTGTGGTTGCATTAAAATCGTCTGTCGCACAGTCACTTATTT
Organism: Conus betulinus; assembly: GCA_016801955.1. Classification (NCBI taxonomy): domain Eukaryota; kingdom Metazoa; phylum Mollusca; class Gastropoda; order Neogastropoda; family Conidae; genus Conus; species Conus betulinus. The sequence goes on along the minus strand of JADBJO010000703.1, from coordinate 562,008 downwards.
TCAGCAAAAAGTGAATGAAACTGAACAACACTCGGCCTGTGTTTTTTGACTTCACGTGGTACTTTTTTTTTTTTTTTCTGTTGTCAGTTGCAGAATTAGTAAGCCACGTGCGTCACAGAAGAGTGGTCTCAGCTAATCCGGCATAAACGGGGTATTCGGGTTATTTATTTATCTGTATATTCATGTCCTTTTGTTTGCCTGTGTGACATGAATGTCAATTTTATGGTTAGTATATGGACTTATATTTTCGTCTGTCATATTTGATACACTGTAGTGCAATAGTTGGTTCGTGAATTGGTGATGTTTTGGGGAAGAGAAACAATATGATCGCAATCGTTCAAAAAAGTTGAACATGACTCCACAGAAGTGGATTCAGAACTGAAACATGAATTTAGCCTCAAATATCCTGATCAAAGAATTTTTGTGTTTAAATAATGAGAATTTCCTAGGTTGTTTATGCATGTTTTGTGCATAGTTTACTCCCCTTTGGCAGCTCCTTTGCACAAAAGAGTGCAAAAAGTCATGCTAGCGCTGGCTAAAATGGCTGAGACAACGTATGCCCTTCACTTCCAAGGTGTTTGTTTTCATAAACAAACGTCTCCTGAAATTTTCAACCATAAGAGAAAGCACGGTAATTTAAACAGCGCACAGATGGGTTGACACGACAGGTGAAGAAGTGACGTCCCATGGTTTTTCGTTTGTTTGCTTTTTTATTTATCTATTTAAAAAAAAAAAGTTTTGGATCTAGTGGCCCAAATGTGTAAACTTAACTTACAGTGTAAGGTGAATCCGATGTTTCGTGAGCACTCATACACTGCTACGCTAAGCTCTGCTTTGAAGAAAAGAATAAAGTTAGCCTTGAAAATGACCACAGACAGATACGTTGACTGTGTCCTTGAGGCAAAGAAGCTGCTACGGTCTTTCAACTGAATCGCAGAAGCACCCAGATCTGAAAGCTCGCACTTCTTGCATCATTGGCACCCTATCAAAATGGAAAGGGGGTAAGAGACACACGGTGTTCAGATCGTTCACGCGCGCTGTAGGATAGGAGGGTGGTACGAAAGAGAGGGAGAGGAACTCCCGTGTGCGTGGTAAGAGCGTGTGCTCGCTCACGTGCATGTTTAGATTTCATCTGTTTGGGTTTCATTTCATTCAGTATAATCTTATATAATACTTTTAATTTCTGTCATTTCAGTGTATGAATTTTGTTCAAAAGAAGACAATATTTGAATTAAAGTGTTGTGTGTGTACTGTGTAGGCATGTGTGTGTGTGTGTGTTTGGGGGGGGGGGGGGGGGAGGGGTACTGAGGGTGAGGTGGGGGTGGGAAAGTTTTGTGTGTGTGTATGTGTGTGTGTGTATGTGAGAGTGCATTAGTGCACCATGTAAGTGTGTGTGTGTGTATGCGGGTGGGCACACATGTTTGCATACAGAAATGATATCTGCAGTTTTCAATCTAAATGGCATTCTTCATTTCTTGTGAAGAAATGAGTTCTCATACAACGTCTAAACCAGATCCAGATCCTAGTCCTAGTATCTCAGGATTAGATCCTCTCACTACATTAACACAACATGAATGCAAGATGCAGATCTAATCCTGACCCAGATCGTATTTGTGTACATCTCTGCGTGTGTGTGTGTATCTGTGTGTGTGTATGTGTGTGTGGGATGCATATATGTGCATGTGTGTGTGTGTGCGTGTGTGTGTGTGTGTGTGTGTGACACAGAGAGGGGGAGAGAGAGACTGATTGATAACCTTTATTCCCAGGAATTTCAACAGATGTACAAGAAATGTTTATGTTTCATCTGGTCCTTGTCCTTTCAGGGTCTAAGTTTATTAATACAGAACACCATTACACAATAAGGAATTAATTATAACAAGAACAATGATGATTCATATCAGCATTAAAGAAACAAACATATACACTAAAAGTGTCTATCACACACACGCATGCACATGTGCACACGCATGCATACGCACACACACACACCGAACTCCAGAATTACGTAATATACTTGCTTTTTACCAAAAATCATTTGAAGAAGAACTGTTTCTTCCATGACAGCAAAAGGCTGTCTCGACAATACCAAGACAAACTGCCAGATGACGTACTGCACCTCTGCCCCTCAAAACACTCAGAATTCTGGGCATCAGACCAGCCCGTCATCAGGGTCTTCATCACTGTCCCTTGTCTCATCCCTGGGGACAGACAGGACCAGAAAATAAAACAGACCCTCACTCTTGCAATGACTGCTGAACGTTACCCTCAGGAGCCGTGGTATCACATTTATACGATGAGTCAGAAACTAATGCCATGGCAGATGGAGGAGCAGGCATCCTCGCCAAATTCCTCAGCGGAGAGACCACAGCTTGCAGTGTTGCCACAGGAAAGCACTGCACAAACTACAGAGCTGGAAACAAGCCCTCCTGCAGGCTGCTTCCATCAAACAGAACACAGACAATGTTACTTGACAGGTTGTCTTCCTATCTGAAGCCCTCTCTGTCCTGTAGGCATTTCAGAACAGCAAACTCGCAAGCCTCAGCGAAGCACTGCAGAAAGTATCTGTTAACAGACGAGTGATGCTCCAGTGGATTCTAGTCCATTGTGGGATACTAGGCAATGAGTTGGTAGATCACCTGGTGAGGGAGGTGCTCGAGGGGAGCAATATAATAACAGCATCACCTACAGCGAGATGTGAAGCATCATCCAGACTATCACAACACCCAGGACGCCCAAGGATGATTATCATCTGTTGTCCTGAAAGCAACAAAGTGTCCTGGTGAGGCTCCGCATTGGGCACAACGGACTTAACAGTCACTTGTGCTTTCAGCTCAAGGTGGTATCTTCTCCAGTCTGTCCTTGTGGGCAGGAAGAACAGACAGTGGAGCATGTGCTCCAAAAATGCCCATGACATGAACAGCCAAGGAGAGAGGTGTGGCCAACAGAGACAGCTCTAATGACAAAGCTCTGTGGCAATCTATGAGAGCTGGGGAAAAACGGCACTATTCATCACATGGGCCAGACTGACCGTATAGACCAAGGCGTTCGCAAAGAAGAACAAGAACGTAGTATACAGTATTCTTATGCCAAAAGTGTACAAGAAGCATCGGACACCAATCCAGTATCATCAGTATATCCCAAGGAGGAATGAACTGTGATTCATGAGGCAGTTATGTTCAAATACCACCAGCGTATTTTCAAAATCAAACATTCTTGGTCATAAAGCAAGATTTGTGTGCATATGTGTGTGTGTGTGTGTGTGTGTGTCCCATCCTCTGTGCCACCTCAGTTTTCATGGCAGTGGGGAATACAAAGTAATGTTCAGAGAGAGAGAGAGATTCAGGCATGCATTAATATCATGAAAAAGGAAGAAGAAAAGAGGAAACAAGAAGAAAGAAACAGAAAGAGTAGAAAGCCAAAGATTAAAAAAAAAATGAGAAAGATTAACAAGAAGAAGAGCCATTATCAACCCCCCATCTTCCCCATCCCAAAGGACATGAGCACTACACTAGCTCACACACATACACTGCATGAATACATTGCAAAGTTTTCATTCATTGACATTTTTTGCAAGCATTGACATAGCATGTCCAGTTACTTAAAGTGGCACTTCTTCTGAAACAGAATTACTTGTAAAGAGAGAGACACAGAGAGAGAAACTGACATAGTGTGTTCCAATTCTTTACGGTAGCACTTCTTTTGAAACAGAAGTACTTGTAAACACACACACACACACTTAAAATTGAAACTGAACAAATCAGTTGTTTTTTTTTTCTTAAAAAGCAAGCTATAATATATAATAGTGAGCTCTTCATAATATGACTAATGGTATATAAGGTTACAAATGGCTTATTCATTCTCCATTTCAGTGCCAAAGCAATAGAAGCTTGATGATCAGTAGCTGCTTCACAACCCATACATGTGCTGAGTTACACGAGTCAATAATGTTCAGAAGCAATAGAAATCGGGCAAGAAATCATTTCTGTCATTTTCTCTCTCTGTCTGTCTCTCCTACTTCTTCCCACTCTATCTCTTCAATGATGTCAGAAATTATCCCCCCCCCCCCCCCCTCCAATTCATTGCGAATAAAATAATCCTGTCACCAAGTATGTTAGCAAGGTGATTATTGATTGAGATTATTTGCCAAGGTTCCCATCACCAATCTTCCATCAGCACTTTATCACAATTAACCATTTCCTTAAAATTACAACCTTCAGTATCCCCTCCCCAATTTGCACACATTTTATGTCTTGAAGAAGATTATTCTTAACATCTCCCTCAATTTTATTCATTTCATACAGCTTCAATGCAAACCAGCTTGCTCTCAATTGCTTCTCACGGCTACTCCACCCTCATCCCCTAAGAAGTATCCATAAAGCCACCTGACCGACACCACTCAGGCATTTCACAAATACAGTAATGTTTTCTGTACCCTGCCCACCCAGCCCACCTATGTGCTATTATTGTCATAATAATAATAATAATAGTAGTAAGAAATGGTAATAGGCTTTTCTTAGAACAAATATTCCTATTCTGATTCCATCCTGTGCAAATATAGATAACCATCACCAACTTTTCTTTAACAACAAAATGTGCCCTACCCTTCTTCCCCCAATCTAAACCAAACTTCTTTCTTCCCTCCATCTACACTCTACTCCACTCCTTTTTTTTGTAACTTTTTTTTTTTTTTTTTTTTTTTTTTTTTTTTTAACTTTCGAGGTGGGGGTGAGGTCTGCTGTTTTGCAGTTGCTTGAGGTGTGTTCATGTTCCACTCTCTCATTTCAGTGATGGTCTGGAGTACTTTTCTTTTTTTCTCTTTGTCATAGTGTTTTGCTTCTGTTCTTAGTGTTTTGCTTCTGTTCATAGGGTTTGAAAGAGGCATTTTAATTATGTTTATAAAAAACTACCAGCTCTGTCTAAGCAAATTGTAGGTGTTGAATCAGGTAAATGAAGTCCAGTCAGTAAGATTATTCTTATTTAAATTGCGGGGTGATGTCCACTGTTTTAAAGTTGGGAATTTTTTTTTTTTTTTTTTTTGTAGGGTGAAACACACACACACACACACACACACACACAAGCTCTCAAAAATGCTCCAGAACAAGACTGAACAGATCCTGGATCTTTGCTTTTGTCCAGATCTACACCAAATTTCACCCAGTTAGTCCTCGAGTCATATTCTTTCTCTCCATGAAGTTTTTTCAAAGTTGGTTTTGTACAGTTCTTCTTGACAGACACACTCACAAAGCAACAAATACATAGCAAATGCAAATCTTCTTGGCATGTCACAGTTTTTTTTTTCTTCCTCTTTTTTTTTAACAAGACCAACCAACCAACCAAAAAATCCTGAACAAAAGATGTGCATACACTATCTTGGATAAAATGATTTCTCCTTTTCTTTGGTTCCTTTTTCATTTGTTGTGCCATTCTAGAAGTGTTGCTCTTACTTTACTGACTCCAGCTCTCCCATACACAGCCAAATCCAGCTCCACTCTCTCATTCAGTCCAAACACTGTCAGTCCACAGGCCATCAAAATCAGACTATAATGCAATGAATACTACTACAAACTTTTTCAGACCTTGCCACTAAAACAACTTGTATTCAGACTCGGGTGTATGTCGACATGCTCTTGAAGAGGGTCCTGCTATTATTCCAAGCGCTAGTGACCTAAGATCCACTATATTCTGTTACAAACTACTGCTGTCTCAGATACCTATCTTATTCTGTTGTAGTGTTGTCTAGAGTATCCATTTCATGCTGCAGTAAACTCATTTCATTTTGTAGTAAACTATCAGACAACAGAAAAGTTTGAAAGCGAAACAAAATGTATACTAACTATTGCACGCTAAGAACACTGAAATGATATCAAATAGAATCATACTAATCTTGAAACGCATTATTAAAAAAGAAAAAAGAAAGAAAACTCTGCTTGCTACATTCAAAGGACAGTTTAAGGTGATGCCAAGCAATCTTGACAGTTTATAAGTACAGCAGTCCATGGAAATCACTGGAGGGCTGAAAGCCTGTCAAAATTCAAAATATACACTGATGACAATTAAAGAACAATAATCATTCTTATAAAACGAAGTAACTCACATCTGCTGAACAGTGTATTAACAATTAAAAACATGACATGCAAAAACATCAGTTTTTAAATAAACTATCAACAGTGTTTAAAAGAAAGTAACATCAATGTGTGTAATATACATTAACTTTCTTTAAAAGTTAAAAAAATCACGATAAAGCATATTTTTGGAAAAAACAAGAGTATTCATGAGGTCAGCAGAAGGTCAGCTGTAAAATACATGCAGTGTAAAATTGAGCAAATGTTTACTGCAACCTGGACTCTAGAATTAAACCGCGTTCCCTTTACAACAGCTCAAACAGCCAGGGATCTTGTGATCAAAAGTCCATGGACAACAGTGCACTTCAAAAACTAACATACAGATATTAAAAGATAAATGGAAAACATGTGGCAACTGTTTAGCAAGACTCATCCATCATCAGAGATGATTGTCTTATTCTTAGCCTTTACTGATCTCCTTCCATGTTCATCATGCACTATATGGACACGCCAGTCACCATCACAAACACAGCCATCCTCTGAAGAGTCTCCCAAGTCTCTGTAGGCCTTGTCTGTCTGTGGAACTGGACTTTGTTGTGGACTGCATTGTAGCAGGCAGTGCTGCTTAAAGATGTATTGCTAGTGTGTGCAGCATGTCAACAGGAGCTGTTTACATAACAAAAATTTCCTAGAAGTACACTTCTTTCAAAACCATGCATAAAAGTGATACAATATTAAATATCAGAATAATATGATACTCAATATCAGAGTAATGGTAATGAAAAAAGTTGTGTCTGCCAACCATCAAGGAAGACACATGCTTTGAAAAGCAAAATGAATGGAAGACATCCTTTGAGAAGTGAAATTATACAATTGGTCGTAAAAAATCAAGTCTTGATTAAAAAAAACACCCATATAAATAGCAAGTGGGAATAAAGATTTAGACCAATTGCATAACCTCAACCCAACAACAGTACAGACTTTAGTCTGGTCACACTTGTCCATAGTAAGTGGATGAACAAGAGTCCACAATAAACTTCAGTCTGTGAATATGTTCCTTAAAACTCCAGGCAACAAAAAATTCATCTCACTCTTAGAGAAATGATACAAAATAAAACAGTTCAAAACACAATAAGTGGCATAATATGCAACAAACTTTTCTAATCTCTAATAACCACAACTGACATGTCATATTCCTCTATCCAGTTATGACTTCAAACTTAAATCAGTTTTAGATGTTTGTACACGGATTTGCAATGACTTGCATGAAAACCTCTTTGTAGTCGCAACAGTTAGCAAAAATAGGATGGGAACAAAAACAGAACTTCTTAAAGATCCTTAACAGAAAAAAAAGGTCACTTCTTTATAGATCACACTTGATGAAAAACAACAAAATCTCCAGTTATCTCCACTTAAAAAATCTCACGTCCTCCCATATATATATCATGCAGTACCAAACTGTAAAGCCTGGGATCTTTATAACAATTTAGCTGATTCAGTTTGAGCAATAATAACTGAAATGTCAGTGGTGTTGGTTCATACAAACAATAGCTTTCATGCTGACATTTGATAATATTAAGGGTTTTCTCTTCATAAGTGCATTTAGTATAGGGCAGTCTAACAGATGCTGCAACAACAACAACAAAACCCAAACAAACAAAAATTGCATATATGAAAATAATGTGAATGACAATGGATTTAAAATATAAAATACTGTATGAAATCACAACACGAGAAACATATGCCCCCGTGTCATTCAGTCAGTATCGTTCATTCAATTTAACAACTTTTTCATTCTTTCGATTTTTCATGTAGAGATGGGGAGTTTGTATTATACTCCCTGTTTGGCTAGTATACTTACTATGTCAGACCATAGCATTCTACGGCAGTTAGTCAGCTCTGCCAGGCCAAATTTTTTTTGGGCTATTGCAGTAATAGACAGTCACGTGACGCCCACCCTACTTCCGCCATTGGAAGAAAGCTGGTGGCCACTTCCTGTTCCTCATTCAGCGAGGCCTGCGCGCAAGGTAACCCCGCCATGCTATGTGTAATGTGTCACCATACCAATGACCAAACTGGCCTTCTCTTCTAAAAGTTGGTGATGGGATTTTACGTGTGTGCAAGATATCATACTGTGACGGACCATTTCCCGTCCAGACACAAATTTTCATGCAACCATGCTAACCGGAAGGTAGTCGTCCGGAACCCAGCTGAAAAGTTTATCTGACTGCTACTCACCTGTGCACACTGTTAAAACCGGGTGAGTTGAACTGGGTTAGGCAGTCTCTGCAGTGATTCCGGCAACGCGTCTTTCCAGAAGGCGGAAGAGGGACTCAGCTGTGTTTTGGTGGCAGTCAGGTATTCATCATTTAATGTTTATTTACTAGCAAACAAACGAAACCGTATTCCCATTTAGGAGCGACTGAAACTTCCTCAGCGCACTTGTGAAGGATTTGTATTTTTGTTGTGTTCTGTTATCCTATGACTTGATAGGGTAACAAAACGAAATGCTGTCGGAAAAACATGAATAGATAAAGTGAGTGTTAGAGGAAGTGGTCTTCAGAAAAAAGAAACGATTTTGTTTATTCTGTGACTTAACTAGTTATGAACTTCATGATGGAAAAAAGGTTTGATGTGGTTTGCGAAAAGAGGGAGAGTTTTGATGCTATGGATTATAAGCTCCCAGAGTGAGCGACGACAGAGACTTGAAAAATGTTAGTTTTGATTTTTGATGTGGATGAGTATTTAATTCACTCTTGATATGAATATTGAATAGTTGTGCGTTGGTAAACAAGAGTGTTGCGGAAATCTTTCCTTTTCATATTTTGAAGTAGTTGAATCTTTTGGGAAAAAAAAAAATCCCTTTTAAAATCTGGTGACTATATGAAATGAAATGAACATTCTTGTCGAAGAAATGAATATTTGTGACATGACGAAAGACATTCATAGTTTGATGAAAAGTAATCATTAATTGTGTGTAATGAATTGTATTCATGGTTTATTGAAGAGGGTCTAGGTGGGAATCCTTTCCCCACTTTGGAAACTAGATTCTGAAGGGTTTATATTGAAATCCTTTCCTGTGTAGTGCTGTGATTCCGGAAAAGGGAATGATGTGTTATGATTCCGGAAAAGGGAATGTTGTAGTGTTGAAGAAAGAATATGCTGATGCTTGTCCCAAGTTCTTGTGGAATGTAATGTGGCTAATGAATATGTAGTCGTGACTGTAATGAATAATAGCCATGATAATCAAGGTAGTTAATCAGTTTCCCCCAGGTAGAAGTGTTCCCTGGACTGAGGGGGACTGGCTGCCACGTTAGAGGGTCAGGGCCGTAGCTGTGTCTACCCCCTTGTTCTCCACCCTGCATCGGTGTTGAGAGGCCGGCCTGAGTGCCTACAACTACCCTACCTGCCACTGCGCCCAGGACCGACTACCCGCTGAGCCAGTTGGGATGGAGACGCCGCTGCTGCCAAGCCAGAGTGCCGCTCCCGAGTTTCGAAACAGCAACCTGTTGCTAGGCCATTGCTGAGTTCTGTGTTTTTTGTGTGAGCACACAGCTCCTGTGTGAGACTGTCACATTGTCGCCGGCAGAGACGCCGTGAGTGTGCTAGTGATTTTGTGAGCCACAGCTCTGTGAAATTCTGTAAGTTCTGTGTCAGACTTGACGCTGTAGTCGTCGTCCTCATCATCTTCGTCGTCTTCATCGTCTCGACATCTTTGTCTTTTTCATCGTTTTGTCATTGTCATCTTCATTGTCGTTGGAACCAGCAGCGCTAATAGATAGCAAATCATATATAGATATATTTTGTGTTGTGCGCCCCTGTTTGGTGTACTTGAAGAATAATATATATGTTAGTTCTGTGTGTACGCCTTGTGGTTGGCGCGCCGACTATTGATGTTATTGCATTTATTATATATGTTTTGTTTGATGGCTCGGGCAGCATAAAACAGAAAAAGTGTTGTTCTGTTGCCTGGCTGTCAATGTTTGGGTGAATGGGTGTGTGTATGTGAATTGGAAAAGTCGTGCATGCATCCATAATTTTTGTGTGAGAGTCGGACAGTCAGACACCACCCCCATTCCATCCGTAACACATACGTGTGTTCACACACGAAACCTCGGTTTATGGTCTCATTTGAAGGACTATTTGGATAAAGGAGTTGGAACCAATATTAACTCCAAAGGAAAAATCCCCCTATACCGAAACGGCCCGGTGGAGATTAGAACCCGCAACCCCAGAATCACAGGTTTTACAAGTCTGGCACTCTACCAACCAAGCTATTCTGGCCCCCTATTTTAAATGAACATGTGTGAGTGTGTGTGTGCATGTGTGCATGCGAGACACACATAACCATTCTTGCTTCCTCTAAAATCAAAATACCTGAATTACAAATGATCAGCAATAAAAAACAAATGCAACTATGAACTCCCAAAAGGGTAAAACTTAATTTCTTCCTACAATTAAATAATGGTAAAAAGCACAACATAAAGAGATAATGACCATAAATGTACCTCACTGGCAAAACATTTTTTTCCATCTATTTGGATTCTCATCTGATTCACTCAGTTCTGAGCAGCTCTTGTGCTCAAGCAGTGCACAAGTTTGGCATTGGGTCAGCATTCAATATAACACACGGTAGTTCATTTTATGCTCTTTGACTTTCTTCATATGGACATCAATCAAATCATAAATTGATTAATGATTCAATCAGACATTCCTTTCATCTGCTTGAATAAAACTGTGTGTCAGAACCCACATGACGCAAATCGCTTTGAATCAGTTGGTGTCAAAACAGCACAAGAAAGGTCATACTAAGAAGAACGAGGAACAATGCAATTACCTTAATCATATGATGTACAGAGTCTAAATGCATTCAAATAGGGAAATGAAAATTGCAGCTCATATGACAATTTGCTTAAAAACTGTACAAAAATATGCAACTAATCCATAGTGGCTTTTAAAAAACCCACTAACAAGGGTCAAGTCGTGCATATTTTATTTGATAGGATTTATGATAAGTACATATTTATAGCTGCAATGAACTTCCTCAAAATCACAGTGAACCAGTTTTGTCAGCTGAATTGGTCAAAATCACAACAGGAACTATTTACTCTTGGGCAGCAGAAGATACAAGTTTGTCACGGTGTATTAATTAACCAGCGTCACACAAAAAAACATACCTGCAGCATTCTCTCTTATCCTTACTCACAGATTAATCTACTGGCCAAGTGATAACTGCTGAGAAGAATACCACAAACATTCATTACACGCTGGACTGACAAGTTTGCCAGGCCAGTCTGTATGTAGGATGAAGACTAAGGAACTGCTGTTAGGAGAGATGAAAATAACTTTCTTTGTACGCCTTATCACTGTCCACTGCCAACATCAGCTTCAGAAGCCTCCTGTCCAGCCTTGATTACCTGCTTCATCTGCTCCAGAACTTCCTGCATGTGAATCTGATGCTGCTCCTGTAAATCCTGCAGTTGCTGCTGCATGTGAATCCGATGCTGCTCCTGTTGTTGCTGCAAGTGTGCCCGATGCTTTTCCTCTAAATCCTGCAGGTGCTGCTGCATTACCTTCTGCTGCTCTTGCTGCAGGCCTTCGTGCCTCTGCAGAATGGTTGTCACGTCTTTCTTCAACACTTCCATACTTTGCTGGACTTCTTTCTGTTGTTCTGCCAGGGATTTAGTCAGGTCCTGGAGTTCCTTCTCAGCATTCTTCTTCCTCTCCGCAGCCTCCTTTCTCTTTCTCCCTTCATCTTGCACTGTTTGAGCGATGTTGCTGAGAAATTCATTCAGTTTAACCAAATGTCATCGATGTTCTTGAAGACACCTTTGCTTTTCCGGGAGTAGTCCTTCATTTTTTGCAAACTGAAACAAAGGAAATCAAACAAAATAAAACCTTTGAAATTATGAACACATACACACATGAAATACCTCTGATTTTCATTCACTTCTTTTGTAAATGGTTTGTTTATATACCAGTCCTGAGGTATATACTTGTGTCTTTTGTGTTCCCAATCAGTAAAAATGTTTGCAAACCCAGGCGTACATTGACTTGAAGTGTATCTGAGCTTGTATACAAGAAAAGAAAGCTACAACTGATGGGAAACTTAAAAATGTTAGATGTTTACACTGTTATAATGAATTGAGTCCAAATCACGGTAACTTGCTGTGAAGAGAATTATGCATAAGGAAATTGCAAACAGGTGGGGATCTGACAATGATACTGGACAACCCTGTGATTCCAAAGACTGTTGGATGGACTGGCATGAAACCTTCAAAACAAACAATAGGAATAAATGCAAAACAGCCTAACCTTTATGTTTTATTGGGGCTTGAAACACCCACCCGTCCTATTCCCTGGGGCAATTAAAATTCTTGGAGGACAAGTAGAATGCTTTCTGTATTTGTCCACTGGAAATGCTCTGTTTGTCCATTGGCAACCAGTTCTTGGTGGTTTCAGTAAAAGGGTCGCTGAGCACTTCAGTGCACCACACTTTCAATCAGGAGATGACCCTTAAAGTTAAACATGACACTATTGTGTTTGTTTATCTTTTCATATCATCCAACCCACCTACAAACAATAGCCTATCTTGTCCAAAAGGTAGTATTGAACTGAATATGCTTCTGAGATTTTCTTATGCATGAGTTCTTGAATGAGATATTGGTTTAAAGCAGATCTTAACAGTTAGGAGATTACAGTCTGTATAGATGCTATCTCTGCACAGAGAGTCTATTCCAGCTTGGCTTATCTTAAATGGGAATAAAATTCCAAGCCATGAAACAGGAGTCTGACACTGTACCCTTCAGACCACTTGGACACCCAACAGTGCAGTTTGATTTTCAGTGGAGTTGTTGGTAAAAGTGGGGTTTCATGTAGCTGTATTCTACTGTTGTGCAAGCACTTCAGGTAGATAGATGGCTTTCCTGTTGTACTGTGGTGTTGTGTCACACAATAGAGCATCATGCAGCGTTGTAATGCACTTTTTTGTATTGCCCTTTGTTGTAATTACTGTCTTGAGTAATAATGTGTCTTGTGTATAATGTTTTGCATTGTTTTGTTTCATATTGTCCTGTACTGTGTAGCAGTGATTTTTTTTTTGTTGTTTTTTTTGAAGAGCACACTGGTACAGTGCATTGCCATTTTTCTTTCAGATCTTCAGCAGGAATATTTCTGTTTTTCAAGTCTGATGTGCCAGCCATATTTTTTTTATCCCTACAACAAAAAAATGTTTTTTTTTTTCATAAATTGATGCACAAAGAATGTTCCACATGTAAGAAGTAAGTTTCACAGCTTTCATGTTTATTGCACTCAATGCACTTTTTCAATTAAACATTTTGCACTTCTCGACACAATTGCATGTACCAATATATGTTGTAAGCTTTGCATTATCAGTCAATTCATCTGCACAGATGTACTAAGAGGTGAAGATGATTTGAGCATAATCAGCAAATCCAAAAAAAAAAAAAAAAAAAAAATCAAAAGGAGAAACAAAAAAAACAACAAACAAACAAAAAAAGAAAATTATAAGTAAAGGGAAAATTCAATAATACAGAAAGAATTTCTGTGACAAATTCAGGCATCAAAATAGGTGAAATCTGAAGTAGTTGCCCATATGTATTCTCGCCTTTACATCCCAGACTCCCTTTCCTCTCTCCATCCTTCCTCCAAGTACCCCACCATCACAAAACATGCACACAAACAATCATACCTTTCAGCATTTTGGTTCATCTTTTCACTACTCTTGCTGATATCCTCCTTCAAAGCGCCATGGTTTTCCTTCAGCTCACCAACCATCTTGCTAATCTCCGTCTTCAGTGTATCTGTCTGGGCTTGCAAGCTGCGTATCAGAATACAACATCCATAAACACAAGATTTAAAATTCCCCATCCTTTAACTTTTATTTTCTTAAAACTCCATGGTCAATATACCTGCTTAACAGTACAAAAATCATATTGAGGTTAAAACATAATGAATAATGACACTTGCCTGACAACATCTGAAATAAAACGAACCCTCTTATCATCTCACTAATGTCAGTCTGTATTTCCTTTCCTGTAGAAAACAAAAGTGGACTGAAAGAAGTGTTTGTTAAAAATCTTATTAACATTTTAAATAGGGTGTTCCATTGTAAAACATTTTGTCTTTAATAATATTCATATCTAATTAATGACTAATGTGTAGCAGTCAGTGAGTCTATGTCAGCATACTGCATCAGTTGTCTGCATTGCAGAGAAGCAGTTTCAAAGCCAAAGAAGACAATTTAAGCTACTGGCTTTTTCTGTGACTCCTATGGGCGACGAAGTTTGAAGCAGACAATCTTTTTCATCTGGACTTTGAAAAAAGTTTGAACCATATGCCATCATTCACATGCTGGATAATTAGTTCTTTTGTTTACTTGTTGTTTATCTGGCATTACAGAAAATTGATTTTCTCACCCTTGCCTTCAGTCTCTACTGTGTTACTTTCTTTTCTGATTTGGTCGGCCTTCATGTAAGGAAATGAGATAATGAACAGAAGGCCTACTTGAAAGGCAAAAATACATGCATTAGGTCCTAGTACATTTTTTTGTTTGGAAAGTATTTTCACTGCTTTATACACTAATTGACTATTTTCATTAGCAATGAACGCTGGCTGTAAAAGGACAAATTTGAAACAATGCTACTGTTTTTCTGTAAATTTTATTACTACATGGCTTGAGATTCCTCCAGCAGCAAAAGGGTTAGTTTAGTTTTTTTCTTATATTTCCTCTTTTTGTTTCCCTGTTTGCACTTCAGAGATGATCTGCCCTGTGTGTGTGTGTGTGTGTGTGTGTGTGTGTGTGTGTGTGTGTGTGTGTGTGTGTACGTTTACGTGTGTGTGTGTGTGTGTGTGTGTGTGTGTGTGTGCATGTGCATGCGTGCATGTGTGCGTGCATGTGTATGAGAGTGTGTGTGTGTTTGAAGGGCATTGATTCTTTCAATGGTTCAACACTTAGCATGCCTATTTGGCAAGTAAAAGGTGAGTGGGAATACTGGAGGCTCTTCCTGTATGCAAAAAAAAAGTTCTGCTAGTAACTTCCTCTTTTACTTTTTTTTTTTCTGTTTCTTTTCTGTTTCATTTTCTGGATCACGTCAGTGGCACTACCACAAGCTGCTCATTCAAGTTCCATGTCCGCAACTTGTCCTGCCACAACCCTGGCACCAGCACTCTATGGGAAGCAATTAACGTCAAGTCATCATCAGACGGCCAGTCAAAAGAGACTCTGCTCTGCTGCCAAGTCACTACCGTGGAGTGCGGTGGTGCGTGTCCTGATCTAATATCCTATGGACACCCCTGACAACTCTCCCATACAGACAACAATAATATATGCTCTCTGGCGGAGCCAGTCTGAGTGAACATCCCCATCCAAAGATGCTATCCCCATCCATCCAAAAGCAGTCCGATGAACATGCCAATATCAGCAACCTCAACATCAAAGGCTTAGATGTGGAGACAAAATCTAAACTGAGGTCACCATGACAGCAGGGCATGAAGGGTCGCTGAATTCCAGACTTTTTTAAATGCAGTTATTGAGGATGACTAGGATGATACTACGGGGTATCTTTTCAGTATGAGATTACATACAGAGATTGACTCTGCCAAACTTTCATAACATATCCCAATGTCAACCAGGCCCAACAGTAACAGACACCTGCAGTGTTAGGAAATCTGAGCACCACTCTCAAGGCACTCCCACTGAAATGTCCTTCAAGTCTTCCCAGTTAATCCCATATCAAACTTGATTATGGATAGAAGTCGGTCAGGACTGATAAATCACACAATTTAATGGATCTGATGAGAATTAAACTCACAACCAACCAGCTGGGAAACCGCAATGCTAACCATTATTGTGCCATGGCACTTTGTTCAATTTATCTTTCATTCCCTTTGACTCAGTCTTCTTTAGTTTTGTTTTTCTTCACTGTTGTCTTCTGTCTTATTCTACCTTTGTGGACCATTCTCCTGTCTTTCTTGTGAAAACTCTTTTAAGCTTTCTTTTTATTAAAAACATGGCTTACCAGCTTTTTTGTTTTATCTGGTGATGTGTAGTGAAACAGTACACTGTCAAAGTAGACACTAGCTGTCCGTGCTGTAGACATTTTTTGCCCTTCCAACTTTTTTTGAGAGTGGCTTTTAAACATTTCACTAATATCTAATCTAGGAGTGTAAAATTCAGAATTGTTCAACGCTATCTCAACATACTCTAGTTATACCTGCAAGAAGGCTGTCAATAGTTAAGCTACCATGTCATGATTTGCTTGTGTTTTTTGCTTTATTTTCAGTTTATGCTCTATTTCTGGTGGTCTGATCTGTTCAGAATGTAAAATTCATTCTCTGTATGAGTTTGACAGCCCTGAAAAGGCTGTGTGTGGTCAGCTAAACCATAACAATGTCTTAAAAAAAGTGAAAGATTGTGTGTGGTCAGCTGGACCGAAACAGTTAAAAAAAAAACTTAAAGGGTGAGTATAGCTTCTCTGGGCATAAGGTACATTTTGTAATACTGACTGACAACACGTGGTTGTAAGTACGCTGTACAATGAGAATGGGCACACAGACTAGTCACATGCATCACAGCAAACTTTGACATTTGATTTTATTCAGCTGTCATTCATTATTGAATCGCAACATGAAGCACATCCAAAACACACACACACACGCACAAAACCATGAAGTGCACATCACAGTTCACAGATCTCAAAGCAGAAAATAATAGATTTAAGTTGTTAGTGTATAAAAACAAAAATCAATGCTTAAGTGAGTCTCTGTCTACTTGACCTCCACTTTTCAGATTTAGCCCTTCGTGCCAAAGCTGTAGGGTCCTTTTGACCCTTGCGTTTGCATTATGCAGGGAGCACTGATGAATGCACTAAAGGAGAGAAAGAGACGGAGCAGAGTCTAAACACACACAGACAGGCCAAGTGATCATGAGAAAACTTACTCTTTCAGCCAAGTCATGTTGGAATCCTGGTGATAACTAGCCCATTTTGCTTGCCTGTCTTCAAACTGTACCATCTCCAAAATGTCCTCTGAAACAAAATCTCCTCATTTTGACAAATTCAGGAAATTTTCAAAACTGTTCATCACTGCAAGGAAGACAAACAAAAACCAGCATCTGAACTGATGCTATACTTTTGTTTTACTGAATGCTCATTTTTTGTTCCAAAACCTTTTTTATTCAATTTTACATACACATATAAGCCTTAACATAAAATGCACAATGATGCACAAAAATATAGACAATAAATAAATAGGGGATATCCCTCCACCATGTGACACTAATGGAGTATCCACTTTTCTCAAGTCTACTTTTCCAAACAAATGCCTTATTCTTAAGGCGTGAATCTCCCAAATAAAAAATTAAGAGAACAAAGGAGCTCTCCATGTCTCCTGCCACTAATTAAGATTTAAAAACTTGTCACTACCGATACATCACTGGCTTTCTTTTGCAAGTTGATAAATTGGTTCCCTTCCTTTCATTAAGATGGTGAACATGTCCTATGGTTGCTCTTTTCAGTTCAACCTTTTCAATCACTTGTTGCCAGAAATGATAGTATCGCTTTTAAAAGGAAGGTTGGACCAAAGAACACGAGTAGACCAAAAACTGTTTTGCAACTGTTGTCCAGGAAGGAGCCGGCCCTCCTCTCTGAATGGATCCTCAATAAAGAAGTGTCCAGCTTGATAAATCAGACATTGGGCTCTCCTCACAGGGACTTCCTTGCCGCAAGATGGAACAACCAACCACAGTCTTTGTGTCTTAAATGCCAGACCCCATGGCACATGCTATGGACTCGCAGTCAGTCTCATAGGAAAGAATGTCCTTTGATGCATTCTCTCCTATGCCACTCATCCAAACTACCCTGAACAAAGTTGTCAATGAAAAGTGCCAGGTGTTTCTTATTTGCCCTCAGAAGTGGTACAAGTACTGATCAGCTCCCTCATCAGCCTTCTTGTGAAAGTTCCTGTTCTCCTTCCTGCTAGACAACACTTACAGTCCCAATTCAAACTAAGAAAATGGCCTTCCGACCTGACGTCCCTCTCTCTCTACGCCGGCTACATATTATGCAGTTTCTCTCCCCAAAGAGAGAATTATGTCCTTCTTGCAAGGAGAAGATCACATCTGGACAAAAAGACTTTTAAGATAACTGGCAGCAAGTATAAAATATTTTCCAAATGATGCAAGCAGTTCGTTATCAAACTGGTCAATACCAAGATAAGAACTGACACTGTGTATGCAGCAGGCTGGAATTTCCAAACCACTTTAGGCAGACTTTATAGAGTCATTGCAGAAAATCTGACAGTCCTGGACTGTCTAGAGGGACTGTAATTGCTCTGTCAGCAACACATCCTCATCGAATAACCAACCATTGTAGAGGGATAGCAATGGTTCAGTCAGCAACACACAACCTCACTGAATGTCTGAACATTGTTGAGGGATGGCAGTCGTTCAGTCAGCAACACACCCTCACTGAATGACCGAACATTGTGGAGGGATGTAGATGCTTAATTAGAAAGACAGCCTCACTGAGTGTGTATAGCGGGTGGACTGCATTTGCTCAGCTAGCAACATACCCCTCACTGAGTAATTTTACAATGCAATGTTCCATCTGCAAAGCACCCTCATTTGATGATTACCCAATGTTTGGGTTTGTAGGAGAGTTGCTCAGTCAGAAACACACCTTCACTGAGTGATTATATACTGCAGAGGGATCATAGTTGCTCTGCCAGCAACACACCCTCACTGAGTGTTTGTACAAGAGTCTTTTTCTTTTGCTGATTTTGGTGCGTCTTCTCATTTTGTTTTCTTTTTCATATTTGTGCCTTTGTCACTTTCACATTTTGAGTGACAGACGGGTCTGTCCTTTAACTCCAGGCTTGATGTGTGGGACACAAAGTTAGCTTGAGATCAATTTTGGCCACTTGTCCACATTGCTGGCTCTGGAGCATTTGACACTTGTCTGTGTGGGTTCAGTTCATCCCTCTTGAAAATGACTGCATTCATCCCACCTCTTTTTCAGTGATCTGGCTTTTGTTTGGACAGGCCAGTATGAGATAAAAAGAATTTTCTATCCAAACATTAAGCACCCTCTTTTCAATGCTTGGAAGCAAAGGTGTGAAATTATTCAAGAGTTCACTTCAAGAAGCGACATGTCATGCAGCGACAAGGCTTGTCTCTTTCTGCTCTGTGAGCTACTCGCTCCCTTGCTTACTACTTTTTTAAACTGAGGTTTGTCATCATGAGGATTTGAATCACGTTCAGGCAGGAATAAGGCATTTGGACCGATAAGTATTTTCATAAAGCTACTTTCACAAGTAAAATTCCTCTCTCCATTCTTGACAGATTAATCTGACGTCGGGTTTTTGTAAGCTTGATGAACCTTGTACAGAGCGAATCAGTTGTTGGTCTACTGATATTCCTCACTCCAACTTTCTTCTCTTTAATAATGACTATCATTTCTGACGAATGAATTACACCAAAACCTACGTCTGTGTTTGCTCCACTTTCATTCTAGAAACTGAAGGCATTAGGGTCCTGATTTATTTATGCTTGTATCCACAAACTTTAGTACAAAAAAAAAAACAACAAAAATCAAGAACATAGAATGTACAATAAACATCTGTGAACAACCCTTCTGCTCAACTACTCTCTCATAGTGGCTAAAATATGTTGTGGCAGATCATTTCTCTCACACTCTGATACTATTTTTTACCTTGATAGAACCCCTTTCTGATCTGTCTAGCAATAGACCAACCACGGCATACCACGACTTTTTTGGGTGTTAATTGTTTAAAAAAAAAAAAGCATCAACTCAACTCATTACTAAAAAAGCCAGCATCAGACTCAATTTATTACTAAGTTGAAACCTTTAAAACTAATGAAAGCTTTTACTTTTATGTAAAATAAGACATTTGACCCATGTGAGGGGGGACCTGAGTGAGATTTTGATCTTTTCTCTCTGCATCAATGAGACGTTACTTATGTTCTGGACATTTTACTTTTTTTTGAGGATTGATATCAAGAGGGTCATTAGATTTCAGTTAACTAAATGTTAAAATGTCCAGAACTTAAAATTTATCAGTCTTGTTGATAAGCACTCCTTTCCCTTCATTCATTACTTCTTTATTCTTTTCCTTTTTTTTTTTTTTTTTGGTTAGTTTCCTAATTGATGAGGGCATGTCCATGCCTGGTAGGAACATAGCATTTGTTTGGACAGGTAACCCACCCAAGGTCAGGTCAAAGACAGACAAAAATGGAAAAAGAAGCGAAAAGAAAAAAATGCACCTGGATCTAGTGATTCTCCTTGCTCCGGATTCACTTGTACACCTTCCACTACAATCTTATACTCTGTGTTCGGTTCCAGATCCCAAACAGTAAATGCCTGCTTCTCAGGTTCTGCCTGAGCAGCTTTTCTGGCCACCTGGTATTTCTCTGGACAGACAAAAAAGAAAGGATATAGCACATTTCATGGTCATATGAAATTTCTCTGAATACAAGTTAACAAAGTAGTGAACATGCAAACTACATACCCTAGAAGCTGAAATTTCTCTACACAAAAAATTACAAACACAAGATACACCAAAACCAAAAATATGCATACACAATGGCCTGTTGAAAGTTCTCTGGACACAAAACCTATAGGTGACAAAATAAACATACACTCAAGCCAGCGGGGGCACTTTCTCAAACAGAAAGAGCAGCCAACATACATTTTAACCACACACACTTTAAAGATAACATAGACACTGTTTCCTAAAATTCCTCAACAGAAGACAAAAAACAAATGATAACCAAACACAGCGTTTGGTGTCCTCTGTGTATGGGTGTCTTTTTTTTCTCCTTCTTCCTTAATTCTGTGCAAAGTCACTGGGGCACCAGACTGAAGATCTCATTAATCCTTCCAGTTCAGTCAGGTGTGTGTCAAGGCTGGGCTTCTAGAAATATTTATCTTCTTGATTCTGCAATGTTGACAGACCATCTTTTTTTTCTTTTCCTCTGTCTCTTTTTTCTTTCTTTCTTCTTTATGTCTTCCTTTCAGTCACCTTCCTTCAAACAAGGAGACATCCCTGATAGAGCCCTTTGTTGTCGGCTGGGCTACACACACCATGCACTGAACAGTTCACGGAGGTTTGTTTCATCAAGTACAACAGTTTTCTTCCTTTACTTGATTTCACTCATCTGTATAAAGTCCAATGTGCTGCTTGATGGTTTGAAGCACTTGTTCATTGTGATGTGATGATCATTTTTGATGTCTAGTATCTTTCAATGAAACCTCACTGGACTTACGTGGTAGTACTGATAGTGGTATTACGGCTAGCCATCAGCTTGGTCTTTTCAGTGCTCACTTCCTTGCCATACCTTGTTGATGTGTCATCCAGTCTTTAAACAAGCACAGCAAGCTCTTACACACTGCCTGTTAAGTTACTCATTTTACCTACAAATCAAGAAGTTTGTGACACTGCTTCATCCAGTGCTGACATGATCTTCAAGTGCATCACACGATGATGTGTTCCTGCTGTATGTTAAAAAGTGTGGGAGATGAAAGGAGCTCTGACAAATTCCAACTAAAGTATGGAACCACATTTTCAAAAACACTTTGTATGAGAACTGCACTAGTTACTTTCGAGTACAGATGCTGGATGGTGTTGATGAGCTTTTCTTCCAACACTGAGTTTCTTTGTTGTGGCCCATGGTGCCTTCTTAAAGTCTGTACAGACATGATAAATTCACTCTGGTGTTGGAGATGCTTACCACAGGAATTACTAATGGATGCTAAAGCCATGGAAATACCCTGGGAGATGTAAGACATTAGTAGAAGCTTAAAATGTCCTGGAAAATGTTCCTCTTTGTGCAAGATTTGCAGTATATTTCATTGGAATACACAACAACATTTCATCAACATTCCCCCCTTTTTAACTGAAACAGTAATAATGAGAGCAATTTCAAAAACTTAGGTCAAGCAATCAATGCACAGCAATACTAGCCTTAGTATCTTATGAGGGATCCTGGTTCTCCAGATAGATTTGAATCCAATCAACCATGTTACTTGCGAGTCTTTGTAATCACTTATTTTTTCCCTCTTTTTCTGCACCAGATTTCCTTCTCTAATTAAAGACTCCCTCCCTTTATAGACATTGTTTTTAGTATCTCCTGTCTTTGTTCTAGACCTCTTCTTCTTCTCCCCTAAGTCTGTGGGAGGTCTTTGGGACATCACACAGCAGAACACTTTACAAGGCTCCTCCACTTCTGCCATGGCTTGGGTCTCTGCAAAGTTTTCCTTGTCCATTATGCAATGTTGTTGGCCCTTCATGTTTTTTTCCTGTCTTCCCCTCTAATCTCTCCCTATTTCAGCAAGTCCACTGGATCTTGTTGTATGATCATAAATAAATAGTTTTCTTAATTTAACTGACATCAGTAGATCAGTATATAAGTACTAGATTAACCATTCAACCTCAAATTAATACTCCCTCCATCTTAAGACATGTTTTTTTTTACCTAAAACTTTTTTTCTCTTTGCCTGTGCCAGATTTACATACCAGTACAAGATTCTATCACACAATAAGTTGTTTTTTTTCTGAATGGAATAATTTTCTTGGTGTCTGTACTAGATTTATCTCCTAATAAAAGATTCTATCCCACTATAGATTTGTTCTTCAGGATGGAATACTTTGCTCTGTGTCTGTATTTGATTTACTTCCCTCCCTAAAATAATGTTTTTATTTTTTTTTTTTCAAACCTGACTCAGGGATTTTTCAGGGGCCACTATCGAGAGGTTCTACTGTAAAAAAGAGAAATGTTACGAGCTGAAAGCTGAAGTCAATTTGACAACCAACCTGTCTTAGGCTGGGCTTGCTGGTCACTGATAACTGTGACCTCCACTTGATACACCTGACCTGGTGGATTCTGTTGACTCCCCTGCCCCTGGTTCGAGACAGGAAGCTCATTGGTCCAGACAATGTCCACCGACTGCTTGTCAGCTGATCTCCAGGCCTTCAGGGAACCTGAAACAATTCTTTCCATCAGCCGTGGCAAGCTCTAACCTCCCAAATAGCTGATTTAAAAAATAAACACTTTTATTAACACCGATATAGTGATGCAAAATGTCATTTTTCTCATACTTACCTCTTCATCATCAGGATTGGGGGGGGGGGGGGGGGCGCAGAGAGCAACTTCTACCTCACCTCAGTCCAAAGATAGGCATCAGAGTGATTATCCTTTGCAGACCTGTTTACCCTTTCCATAACTATTCAGTATTCATGGCATAGTTTTCAACATTTTGAAACAAAAATCAGCATTTCAACGAAATATAATATCTAATGTTTTTTTTTTCCTGTGTGCAAAATGCTGGTATTTAATTCTGTGATGAAAAACAGTTCTTACCTTCAACTTTTAGCAGTCAGATACCTCTACATCCTTTTGGTTAACATTCAAACGCCTTTACATATTTCTGTTGATTTTTTGTTTCTATTTTTCCTTCGTTTGAAAATGTTTTCAAGCCCCTCATTTATTCAAGATGCAAGAATACATATTAATATTCATAATCATTTTCATCTTGCAAAAATCATCCTCCTTTGAACTCTACTGATCATCATAATGAGCAAAAATAGCTCCCAGGAATCAAATGTTACTATCAGTACACCAACCAGTTTAGTTAGTTGGCACAGCTCTTCATTGTGAGAAAAATCCTACTCTTCTCTCTCTCTCCCTCCTTGTGTGTGTGTGTTTTGTGGGTGTATGTGTAGAGGAGTGAGACAGGGCAATTTGTCAGGTCTACTATACCTCGCACATCGACCTGTTTATCACAAAGTAGAACAAACAGCTTCTGGTCTTTGTTTTCCCAGTTCCAGACCCCACAGTCTCTTTGCAGTGGATGCCCTGATGTACATTTACATATTGCCAATCTCTCCCTGATTCCTGTCCATGTGAGCAGGGTGGCCAGAGAAATATGTCAAATGGTCCTGATTTGTCCTCTGAAATGGACAGATGGATCAGTCTCTTGATCTCTCTCCTTGTCAAAGTCCCCATGCCTCTGCTAGAGAGACCAGACCTATTCAGCCCAAATCAAGGATATGGCATGCAGATTCCATGTTTCTCTCTCTCCATGCCAGTCTTACGAGAGACGTTTCCGGCTTTAATGTGTGGAAAAGCTCATAGCTGGTCAGCGGCAGTCAACCTTGAAGGTTTATGACAACAAATGGAAGATCTATTCCAGATAGACTTTGCAGGCTGGCATCTCCCAAGAGAACGCTGAAACAGAAGATGTAGCCCAATTTTTTAGAGGTTCCACAGTAAGGGGAGAAAGGTGAGTACCTCTAGAGGGTTCAGGTCAGCCATTGCCAAGACTTCAGGC
Source organism: Conus betulinus (assembly GCA_016801955.1). NCBI lineage: Eukaryota > Metazoa > Mollusca > Gastropoda > Neogastropoda > Conidae > Conus > Conus betulinus. Next base: position 537,578 of record JADBJO010000703.1, on the reverse strand, counting down.
TTATGGGGAAAGACTTGATATCAGCCATGACCCTTTTCCTAACTGAGCTGGTTGCTCATTGCTCCCTAGGTTCTTCTACACTAGGTGGTGTCCTAAATGAATCACAAGTCTTAAGAACTTCTGACATTGCTTTTTGGTCACCCTGGTTTTGGCTTGCAGGGTTAGAGAGGTTCATGCTTTTTCCAGAGACCACAGTCTCTAATGTGGCATGATGATGGATCAATCACTCTCTACATGCCTTCATTCCAAGCCAAGACCACTGAACCCAAAGAGTGGCCCCTGGTGGTAACCTTGCCTCTGCTGGCACCTTCACTGTCAAATCCTAGGCCCAGGTGATCAAAGGTGGAGCAGGTTATCTGTCCTGTCAGAGCACAGAAGATATATTTTGTAGGACAGAGTCAGGCTGCATGAGCTGCCTTCTATGGTGTGGCCAGGAAAGCACTGCTGTATGACCCTGAAGAAAAGCTCCTGGCTTAGGTATGTGATTCACCTGGCTTTGGTATGGGGAGTTTGTATATATACCCCTATTTGGCTTGTACACTTACCATGTCAGACTATAGCATTCTACAGCAGTTAGTCAGCTCTGCCAGGCCGAATTTTTTGTGGCTAATGCAGTAATAGACAGTCACATGACGCCCACCCTACTTCCGCCATAGGAAGAAAGCCGGTGGCCGCTTCCTGTTCCTCATTCAGCGAGGCCTGCGCGCAAGGTAACCCCAGGAACCTTGGCGCTAGAGGGGAAGGTAGGGCAGACATTAGAGTCTGACATGGTAAGTATACCAGCTAAACGGGGAGTATAAAACAAAACTCACCATTTTGGCGTCATATACTTTACCATGTCTGACCATAGCAGAATTTAAAGGAATCGGAGGAGGGTCAAGTGCCCTAGTGGTTCTTGGGGTTAATCGATGTAGCTGCATTAGCCGCCACTAAGGAGATCGCTGTAGAACCATCAGCCCTGGACATGCGGATATCCCTTAAACAAAACTTATAAAGGGATTTTCCAAATGCCAGAAGACTGCCTCCAGGAGATGGCGCAGGTGGACAGAGTGGTGGAACGGTGTGGAAGTGGCCAGCGCTCTGACCTCATGGGCCGGGGAGATAGGACAGGGAGATGCTGGTACGCGTGAGCGTAGGCAGATCTCAATATCTAGGAGAGGCACCTAGAGACAGTGCCAGCTGAGATGTCTTCCTTATTATTGGGGTTAATAAATAAGGAGAAGTCTAGAGAGGAGCACCTGGGGCGCCAGAGTTCCCAGTACTGTGTCTCTGACACTTGAAGGGCACAGGTCCATGTCTCCACCACTCTTACCCCCTCCAGGATATCCGCCAGTGAGCGGATGACGAGGGAGGATGAGGAGTGCCCGGTTCGTGATTCTTAGTTAAGAAATAGGGAGAAATGTTCGAAAGACAGAGCCGTCCCTGTGGGAGGCAATGACTCTGGGGTACCCACTGAGGGCATGGGTCTCGCTTCGCCTTCTGGCCGAAGCAAGGGCGAGGAGAAATGTGATATTCAGGGAAAGGAGGTCCCAAGGGGAATGCGCTTCGGGGACCGGGGCTCACATAGCGCCACCCTTCTAAGATCTTTCTGAGAAGGAAGTCATTCTCCCATCGGTAAAAGTAGGTCCTGTGATGGTGGAGTGATGGCGACCCGAGCAGGGTTGCCTGAGCATGTCCCACCAAGAGTTCAACTGGAGGGGGGGAACATGTATGAGAGATTTGAAGTCTGGAAATCAGGACTGGGTCGGCCACCATGGGGTATGAGGATGAGCCTGGGTCTTTCCAGCCTCGCCTTCCTGATCACCTTGTGGAGGATTGGGAAGGGAAGAAAGGGGTATGCTATGAGGCCCGACCAGGGAAGGGAGAGAGCGTCAACTGCATATGCTCGGGGATCGGGGACGGGAGAGGCATACCCTGGCGGACAATGGTTGAATCAGGTGGCAAAGAGGTCGACCATGGGCCGAACCAATGTTCCCACACCAAGGTTAGGGCTAGCCTGCTGAGGGTCCATTCTGTATGAAGGAGGGACCTGGACCGGCTGAGGGAGTCTGCCAGGATATTGAGGGTCTCTGGTATGTGTCTCACGCGGAGGGTGATTCCCCGTGCGTGACCCCAGCGGAGGAGAGCCTCTGTGGAGGGAGAGGCTGATGGAGCGAGCCCCCCCCCCCCCCCCATTTTGTTGACATAGCAAGCCACTGAAGTGTTGTCTTGAACAGGAGAACAAGTCAGTGTGAGACCTGGGGTTGGAAGCGGAGGAGGGCAAGCCTGACCGTTACCAATTCCAGGACGTTGATGTGGAGACGGGTAGTCCGTGTGTCCCACACTCCCGGGGCCTGATTGTTCTCCAAGTGGACACCCCTGCCAAAGTTGGAGGAGTCTGGCTAGAGTTCCAGGGGTGGGTTGGGAGGGAGATGGGAACCCCGGGGTTAGTGAGGAGGGGTTGAGCCACTCTACCGTAGCCCATTGGGACAAAGGCCCGAGGGGAATGGTTTGAGCTCAGCAGTTGGAGGTCTGCGACCAACGACGACGGAACTCCCTTTGGGGTTGGCGCTTGGGAACCCGGCCAGGTGAAAAGAGGGATGAGAGGGACTCCATCATCCCCAGGAGAGAGGTAAGGGTTCTGGCCAGGTTGAGTTCACACTTGATGGGGTTGGTAACAAACCCTAGTGTGGAACAGAGGTGCAGGAGATGATTTGTGTGGGATGGTACTGGGCCGGGAGGGAGCCAGGACAAGCCAGTCATACAAGTACACCAGGAGGCAAATGTCTTCCTGTCTGGCCAGGGAGAACCTCTCCTTAACCACCTTCATGAAGAGGGAGGGTGCCAGGGAGAGGCCAAAGGGAGCGCCTTGACTGGGAGCACCTGACCCTGCCAGACGAACCGTACCTGTATTGTCTGTGGGATGGGTGTATAGGGATCTGAACGTAAGCGTCCTTCAGATATACAGAGGTTGCCCAATCCTGGTGGTGGATGAGTCTCTGATCTGAATCGGAGTCTCCATCCAGAATTTGGTGGGTCTGAGGGACCTCTGAGCCATCGGGGGTCTGGGCAGCACAGATCCGACTGAAGCGATGCCTGTGGCCGAGACCCAGAGTTATGGTCAGTGGAGGGGTCCCACCAAAGACTGGCCATAAGTCCTCCACCGGAGTGTTGAGGGAGAGAGGTTGAGGATGGCCTCCCTCCTCCTGAGGGTTTGGGGACCACAAGGAGGTGGGAGTAAAACCCCGGGTTGGAAGATCTCCATGATGACCCCTTTTTTTTGAGTTCTTCGACTTCCAGGCAAGCACCTCCGCTCATCCCAGGGAGGGTTTGCTGGGGGGAGTGGGATGGGTATGAGAGGGGGGCATCCGTGGGCCCAAGGCATGCAGAACCCCCCCTGTAAAACCGCCATTATACATGGGCTGAGGCCCATACGTCTCACGCGAGGGTTCTGCCTGTGTCCGTTCTCCTGTAGGTGGAGTCTGCCAGTCACCTCCGGGGCCGTGCCTGTTGGCCGAACCGAAAATTCTGTTTGGGGAGTTTCGGTTTCGGCCTATAGGAGGTATTAGTGCTGCCTGCTTGCCTTAACTCTCTTCACTTCTTTCTCGACGTTTTTCTTCCTGGAATTATGGTATATAAAACAACATTTTTGTTATCTGAAGCAATGTATAGCCTAAAAAAAACTAAAATAGGCACATCATCACAAAAAAAGTATCATCATTTCAGAAATAAGGCGCTAAATGTCAGGAAAAATTTCATGCAAAATGCAAAAATCTCAAAAACTGTTGAGAGTTAAGCGCTGGGTAGAGATCAGCCTGTGACAGGACAGCATCTCTACAGCCAGTAGGAAACTGAAGTGGCTCCTGGCTGCGCTGTCTGCCACAGCCGAAGGTAATGTGACATCTGAAGATCAGGGAATGCATCAGGGGGTTGCCAAACAGCGAGATTCTGTGTCTCCTGGTGTGTCTCAGAATCGTGTACGTCTGAGGGACACTGAGACAGCGCCGTCCTCCTCCGCCAGAGCTCCACCACCCACTGCAAGAGCATGTCGAGGAAGACATGACCAGCAGTGGTGTGTAGGATCCCCATCTGGCTATACGGTCCCACAGAGAGAACAGGGAGGAGAAGTGGGCCAGCCGGGGGTCCCAGAGGATGGTGCCTACCGGGACCACATTCAGGGCCAAGAGGGATTCAAACCCTGGTGGAGTGATGGCCTGTGCACCCCTGGCTAGAGTTGCCGAACTCTCCCAAATGGAGGTAAGTGTCTCTGAGGTGCGACGAATCTTGGGCGAGGTCGCTGGGCTGGGGGGCGCCCCGCGTACCTAGCGAAAAGGATCTTGTCAGAGGGTGGGAGCTCCCTCACAACAAGTTCTGGACACCACTGCTCAAGGATGGACACATCGCCAGATGAGGAGAAGGACTCGTGTACCTCATCCTCAGACTCTGGGGAATTGGGTTCCTGGAGAGGCTGCGCAGAACCTTCTGCAGGGGGCAACAGCAGGGGTGCGTGGGGGTCCTGCCCTAGCTGGGTTGTGGGGGAATGCAAGGGCGGATCCCTAGTGGCTCCATAATTGGTGGCAGACTTGGGGGAAAGCCGATCGGACAGCGCCTGAGAGGGAGAGAGAGACTGAGGTTGATCCAGCTGAGGAGGCTGGATGCCACATAGGACCGTGGAGCTGGTCATAAGTAAGCCACTGGTCCCTCTCGGGGGCATAGAGGCACTGGTCCCGGAGGAAGACAGTGGGCTGTGGCGGCCCTAGAGCAGGGTTTCCTTGGGGACCATGTAACCTGAGACATCGGGAGGGGAGGGGTGGGGTATCGAGAGAGCATGGTCTCTCTTACCCGCCCCAGGGAGTGCACTGCCTCCTGCACCTCCCCGGTGTGATTCGTGCCAGCCCCCTGTGTAACAGGGAGGATGGTGGGTGGCATGGTAACCGAGCCCCCTGCCCGCATGAATGTGGATTTGGATGGCTGCGGTGACATGTCCATCCCAAAGTTCGGATCGGGTAGGTTACCGTGGTCCCGCTGGTTGATCCTCCCCCCGGGGGAACGGGACCATGGACATTGCCCAAGTGGGAAGCGGAAGAAGTCTGCTCCCCAACATCCTGTACCCCTAGGGGAAAATGTGACAGTTGATCGGGGTGGGTCGACCGTCAGGGGTCTGGGCGGCGCAGATCCGACTGAGTCGATGCCCGCAGCTGAGACCCGGAGTTACGGTCAGTGGGGGGGGGATCCCACCAAAGATTGGCCATAACTCCTCCACCGGAGTGTTGATGTACCTCGTGCCTGAGTGGTGGCTGCACTCGGGCATGGTTGGGGAGAGAGCGTACTGAGACTGCGTGTCGTTAGTGGGGGGAGGCTAACAACATGAGACTCATGTTGGCGAGTGATGGGTGGTGATTCTGAATGCATCCCATCACCCATGCTGGTCTGAGCCCTGGCAAAATTCCCTGGGGGCCGAGGGTTGTGTGACGCAGCATGATAGTGCGTCTGAAGGTAAGGAGGCAAGCTGACAGGAAAAGAGGAAGAATTTGATAAGAATTCTTGAAACGGGCTTGCCCTTTAGGTGACCTTGCCCTTAGTTTATCTGGAATATTAAACAAGTTTTTAGAAATGGTAGCCGCTTGCTTTTTGGCCTTTGGACGCAGTGATCGTGTCTTTGCAGATCGGGTAGGGGAGGTATAAAACTGATGGTCATGCGTCCCCTCCGCGAAACTCCCCTATACACCAGCCGTACGTTCTTCTGTAGCAAGAACGGATTGCTCTGAGGAATCGGCATGCGCGGGTCCTCCGGGGCAATGAGCGACTTCTGAACAACGAAGTGGCTCGACCCGTCATTGCCCTTCACCATGTTTGGCTATGGTGGCAGAGCAAACACGGAGCACACGACCACAAAGTGGAGACAAGTGGGTCGGTCAAGAAATTGTAAATAACTCGATCGACCTTCTGCTACAGCACTGATAAATACAGCACTGATAATACTTGATTGTGAGATCGTACAGGACTTGATAGGAGTAATGGGGGATCGAGAAAAGGAAACTCGATCTACCCAGACTAGTAACACTGATAATGAGTACTGCTAGGTTGAGAGAAACTCGATCGACCTGTACTGGTACAATAATGAGTACTATTAGATCGAGAGAAATTCGATCGACCTGTACTAGTACACTGATCACAAGAATAAGGTGGAGGAGAAACCTCTGAACTGCTAAACCCAGGTACGATGTACATGGATGTGCATGAGGTGAGGCAAGATGGCAGAAAAGACCACCAGCGAGGAAAAAAAGATGCTGGCCGGAACGACCAGGCAGTGTTCGATCGTCGAAGTAAAGTTATCGGGACAGCGCGACAGTGAAAACTAACGCGCATAGACAGCAGAGAACTGGTAAAAAGGAATGGATAAGCAGGGGATGCATGCCCACAGGAGGGGACACGTTCCAACACCGGCGAGTATGTGACGAATTTGGGAAATGGCGCTGGAAAACAAGGTCGCGAGTGCGATCACGATGAGCGAAAAAATAAAGTAGGAACAACACCGAACGTAAGCCTCACACGGCATGTGTATCCAGGGTTTAGCGAAAGCCACAACTGAACAAGTAAAGAAGCAAACACACACAAGCAATCTTTACACAAAAGAGAAGTAGAGGCGAGACAGAGCACAAGACTTACCTTGCTTAGGCTGTAGGCCGAAGATGAATGAGGAACAGAAGTGGCCACCGGCTTTCTTCCTATGGCGGAAGTAGGGTGGGCGTCATGTGACTGTCTATTACTGCATTGGCACAAAAAATTCGGCCTGGCAGAGCTGACTAACTGCCATAGAATGCTATGGTCTGACATGGTAAAGTATATGACACCAAAATGTGATTCACCAGGCTTATGTCTAGGGCCAGAAACCGTTTCCCCTAGAGTGGACATAAGGGCACATGAAGACCGGGCTCTTTCCACCAGTTACGCCTCTGGCAATGTATCATGGTCTCCAACATCTGTCAGGCAGCATGCTGAAAGACGCTGACCACCTTTGACATATTCTGTCTATTGATATGTCTGAGGGCATGGAAGCTCTGGGCTGTGGGCTGGGGGGGGGGGGGGGGGGGGGGGGGGGGGGGGGGGGGGGTTGTAGTTGCATATGTGGCAACACATCCACAATGATGCTAACATTTTTTCATCCATCTGCCATAACTGCCAATTCATAATTGCCCCTGTTTATTGTCCATTCGGTCTGTGTATCTGTGTCTTGGGGTCTTGACTTAAGCTGCCATTGACATAACTATTGTGACTGTCTTTTTGTCTTGGCTCTTGGTTTAATTTAAGCTACTACTGACATGCCTCTCATGACTATGTTTTTGTCCTAGCTCTTTATTTTTTAAGCTGCCCTTGACATGCCCATTTTTGGTGCATTTTTGTCTGTTGGCTCTTGGTTTAACCCGTTGAGTGCCTTTAAGACGTCAGCTGACGTCGTAGTAAAAATGTACTTCCAGTGCCTATGGGCCGTCCACTGACGTCATGCATTTTTCTTGAATTTTCATTCGTTACTATTCCTATCAAAGGACTGAAATAGAGTGTGCGTAGTAAGCCTTATATGTCTGCAGTATTAAAATGATATGCAAATGACCACACGTGAGGGGAAAGACCATTTTTCCTCATCACTGACTGGATGACCAGCCAGCGCTTTGTCTCGCTTGCAAAGATGGCGGCGCAACCTTCGACGAGCGCAGCGACCAAATCAACGTACTTACACAGCTGAGCGGGCTCTGCTAATCATTTTTGACAAAGATAATAATCTTTTATTCAAACAACTCACTCAAGCATGAAGGTGAGATGATGATATAGTGATGGAATTGCCGACCATATTCGTCGGTTATTGAGTCGTGCTGTGCGATCTCAAGCGTGTGTTCAGCTGACTGGTTGCCAACGTCGAACGAGCTAGCCTAGTGTGTACTCTGCACTGTGTGCGAGTTGCCAGCGACGTGTTAGTCAGCACGAGAGGGGAGCGCGGCCTGCTCGCAGCGTGACACGGGCAGCAGGAAAGGTAGGGGAAGAGGAGGAGTGAAAGAGAGGGTTGAAGCCCAGCAAGGGGGCGTGGTGGGGGGAGGGGGGCGTGGTCGTGGACTGACCTGTCTGCATGAGGTGTGAGCGTCTGGATAGACTTCTAGACTGTTTTACTTTCATTTACAGGTGTAGTGTGACAATACAAACTTTATTTTCAACTTTTTTGCTTTGTGTTCTTTTTTGGATGTGAAGCTGTAGTGGTAATACATATATGTTTTTGATCGTGCAAAAAAATCTATCCAAATCTAAATGCTAAATATTTTTTTTATGATCAAAATTAAAACAAAAGAAGCCCAGATTCAAAATCTCCATTCAATTTCCTTCAAAAATCATATATATTTTATTTTTATATCTTTTGTAGTTTCTGAGCTAGAATTTTTTGTTAATTATTACCCCCAAATCATTAGATTTCCCTGGCACTGGGAAAGCCTTTTGTTTGTAATATTTTCTGGCAGTGAACTGGTTAAGCTGCTATGACATACTTAATTTGACTATTTATTGGCTCCTGGTTTTATGCCTCCATCAACAAGCCCATTTTGGTTGTGGTTTTTTTGTCTTGACAGCTGCCACTGACATAACTATTCCTAACTGTGTGTGTTCTTTCTTCTATCTTGGCTCTTAGTTTAAGCTGCCACTGAATTATCAATTTGCACTGTGTATTTTTGTCTTGGCTCTTGACTGAAGTTACCATTGACATGACTTTTTGACTGTATTTTTGTTCAAGAGCCATCAGTTTTGCCTTTTGGGTCTTCTCGTTTTCCTGATCCTCCAAGTATTTTATCTTTGATTGTTCCTTTTCATCTTTGAGGGATAGCAGGGACTATTTATCTCCAGATTGTTGAAAGAGACCATTTTAGATGGTCTTTGAGCCTTTGAATGACGAGCTGGGCTGGGGAACATCATAGAGATATTGTCATATTAATTTAAAGAGACCATCATCATGTCTTAGGTGTGGAATCGCCCAGCATCCTTATCAATATTTTGTCATTCGCTGGACAGGTAAGAATAAGAAAAAGGAATTTTACTAATAAAGGTATCTTTATGAAGAGTTGTCTGTCCAAACACTAGGATGCCCCCCCCCCCCCCCCACCCCCCACTGAGCTGTAAAAAGGTGTAAAAACTGATCCAGTTCTATCATGGCATAATGTTGTGAACTCTCACAATGGGCGATCATGTCTATCTAGGGACTGAGATGAAATAAGCTCCCTGCTCTGAGTGGGGATATGGCATTTGTTTGGACAGGTAAGTATTTTGTAAAATTATACTTGGTCTTAAAATTCCTTTCTGCTTTATGTTCTTGAATGGTCATTGTTTCTGTTCCAAATTGTCAGGAAGAATTCCTTGAGCAGTTCAATTGAAGCAAGCGCGCGCACACACACACAACATACACACACACCACAAAAAAGAAAAACCAATCCACACAAAATTTCAGAAAATTGTTATCCATTATTGAAAAGACCAATGGAAATGTAGTTCAAAACATATTACTATTCATCACTTTCTTATTTTCACTATTTTTTTTTTTTTTTTTTTGATGACCAAAATGACCATCTGCACCCACTGATAGTTCTGGTACACTTTGTTCACATATTGAATCTTTTAAAAGGCATGAGCAAGACGACACAATGTTCTACGGTGTTTGTTCCAGTACTGGTAGTTGCCATCTGCAACCCTCCAGGGGCTGCAACCTTATCATGCTCACAGGGCCTGCGTGGTCCAGTAATCCATTAGACTCTGCTGACAGGATCATCAATATGTGCATGGAATGCTAGTCTTCCAAAACACTTCTACGCCTGTGTAGCCAAGTTGCTGACTGATCTACGTACAACATGGTAGAAGCTGATGCCCCTGGTACAGTCTTCCATGTCAGATAGGCTGAGGGTGAGGGCCCTGACAAAGTGTAACTTGCTTTTTAACCAGTTCAGTCCTCTGCCTTTCTTACTGGATTTTTTCTGTCTTCTGTTTCCCTTCAAGTCTTCTTTTCCACATTCTTCTTTTTTTTCTGTGGTCTTCGCTAGACTTGCTGCATTTGCCATGTGGTGTGAGGATGTGGGGAATGAGATTTTGGTGATTGAGAGAGCCAATGCTCAAAAATACATTTCTTTAGCTGAGATCTCTCCTAGACAGGAGGTACACACTGGCCTATATACATACATACATACATATATATATATATATATATATATATATATATCACTCAGCTATCCTAGCATGGGGCTGTGTCAAGACTGGCAATTCCCTGGCTTTTCCAAAACTGCATCTCTTAAAATTTGATATAGTAGATTGTTCACTTGCTGAAAATAAATTGGTAGCTCAAAAAATGAAATAACACACAAAGGAGGGAAAGGACAACAGGTGGTAAAGAAAAAAGGGTCAGAAAGGAAACTCGGATAAGAAAAACAAAGATGACAAAAACATGAGAAAAGGACAAAAAGGAAATAGATTTCATAGACATAAAGCCCCAAGGTAAGAGGGAGAAAACCAAATATTTCATACCGTGGACAAGCAATGGGTTCTGCTCGTCAGAAACAGAGCCTCTTGGGTTGTTGTCTTGACCATTCTGAGCACCCTGTCCTCGTGCACCCTGTCCTCGTGAAGTCATCTCATGGGCATCTCCAGTATTACGTTCATGTCTCGCAGTCCACCGACAGCAGCAACAGAGGCCGCAGATGCATGCATTTTTTGATCATGAGGCAGCATTTTGCCAGGAGGTAGCAGGCAATGTAGAGAATGTTGAAAGGAGGAGGGAAGGAGGTGCGGTTGTAGTATTCTGTGATGATCTGACATCGATGCCAGGACTGGTATTCACAGGCCTCGTCATGCACTTTGGCAAAGGTTACTCTGCATTGGATAAAGAGGAAAAGGAGATAAATGCTATCAGTCATCAGGGTTTTATGTTTGGGGAAGAAATACGCAGATGATCAAATGCTTGTTTAGATGTACACTTGGCCCCAAAGAAGGAAACCATCTTCAAAAAGCCTAACATGAAGCCTATGAGACTACACAAAAATACAACTATCGAAAACGCTAGCTTGAGTAGAAGCTGAATGAACCAAAATGCAACAATGAGAAGAACGCCAACAATACAACAAAGCATGCCCAGCGTAGACAGTGTATTTGTGAAACAGAGTCTCTTACCCAAAACGAGCAATGAGAAGGTTAAGCAGCAGCACATTGGTAACCATGACATGGCCACCCAGCAGAATAGGCACGATGTAACTGCCAGACTCAGTTGGGCAGTGTGGTTCATCGTACCCAAGGTGCTTGGATGCATTTACTGCGCAGGACCCCTCTTCTGGAAAGTGAAAAACACCAACAGAATCCAACCACTTCATCTTGATTGTAAAACCAATCTGACAAGACCCACAAGGTCCAACAGAAAACACTGACACAGAAAGTCCATCATGCCCCATTCACTGGGACTGTCTTTCAGTGCAGTCTACTCACGTAAGTGCGCGCGCATGCGTACGAGCATGCGTGCATGCGTGTGTGCATGTTTGTGCGAGTTTTATGCCTCCTAAACTTTTCTTCATACTTACCTGTTCAAATAAATGCCTTACTCCTACTGGAACATGACCACAATGCCTATAAAACGGAACCTCACTGAAACATTTTGGAAGAGCATGGGAGCTTGCTAAGCCTCCATAACTAGATCATAGTGAGACAGAAGTAGTTCACCAAGAGGCCACAAAACTTTCTTTTGTGAATTCTGAAAGTTCTCTTCTTTTCTTGGGTCTGACTCCACTAGCTCTCCGCACTCGCTGCAGAAGCGCTCAGTGATGTTTTGATCAAGTCATCAACCAACTGTGATACCTCACTCCCCTTCTCATCAGTTCATTCAAATCATTCATCCTTGGCTGAGTATGGTGTAGCTCATGTCAGGAAATTTTCTGTCACTCCCAGACTCTGGCGCTCGAAGATGAAACGGATTAACTTTCCCTTGAGAGCTCTAAACTTTTATCTTTAGGGGACAAAATCAGACTCTCTTGGTTCCATACTATGGCTTGTGACACGCTATTGTCAGACCCCAGACGATAAGCTCCAGCATTAGAGAAGTCATGTGCCAGGCTTACGTCGATGGCCAGTAAGGATTCCTTCTACAGTGGACATAACGGCACATTCGATCCATGCCATCTCTGCCAGTTCTGCCTTCAGGTAGCATTGGCAACAATGCATGCGCGGCAGACTGGAAGTTTTAGCTGGGAGGTTGTACTCCAGAGACATGGCAGATCTGACAGCCCTTGATTGTTCGGAAGGCATTACTGCTGCTCAGACTGCAACATTCCCCCCCCCCAAACAATTTTTCATTATTGGCATGGTGGATCTGACAGTCCTTGGTTGTTGGAAGGCATTACTGCTGCTCAGATTGCAATATCCCCCAACAATTTTTTTTTGCTATAGGCATGGTGGATCTGACAGTCCTTGGTTGTTTGGGAAGGCATTACTGCTGCTCAGACTGCAACATCTTCCCGACAATTTCTTTTATTATAGGCACGGTGGATCTGATAGTCCTTGGCTGTTTGGAAGGCATTAATGTTGCTCAGACTGCAACATCTTCCCAACAATTTTGTTCTTTTACAGGCACAGTGGATCCGACAGTCCTTGGTTGTTTGGAAGGCACTACTGCTGCTCAGACTGCAACACATCCCCAATATCTTCTTAATTCATTCAAGGTCTGATTGTTTAAGAGACTATTCACCAACAACCCCCAAATGATTGTTGATTTGGAGGTCTGACTGTCTGAGGGCATTGTTGTTGTTACGGCTGCAACACACCTCCAGTTTTTGTTGACTGGAAGCCCTGATGCTTGGGAAGCAGTTGCTCAGATCATCAAACTACAGCATTCCACCCCAACCCCCCTCCCAATGATTGCTGATTTGGAGGTCTGATTGTTTGAAGGCATTGTTGTTGCTGTGACTGCAACACACCTCCATGCCTTGAATGCTTGGGGAGCACGTTTGTTGCTCAGACCACCATAATACATCCCCAGTAACTGCCGATTTTCAGCCATTATTGCTTTGGAGGCATTGTTGTTGCTCAGAACGCAACCGCCCTCCCCCTTTCCCTCTTCATGATTGTTGGTTTGTAAGTCCTCTTCTTTACCTGATTTTGGAAAATATATGCTGATTTTGTACTGAATGTTTGGATGCTCCTTTAGATACTTTTAGCTGGTTTTAGCTATCTTTTAGTATATTTGAGGGAGGATGGGGACCAATCCAGTCCCCTTTAGTAATGCCAAGAGACATTTCATTTGGGGGCACCTGGCCATGACATTTACTTGCTGACTCTTAAGTTACACATCTGGCTGGAGCATATCCTCCCTATGACAGATGAGCATGTCTTCCCACACACTTTTCAATGTGCAGGTATTTCTTTGCACAGATAAGAATGAAGAAAGGAATTTCACAACTTAAACTAGTTTTATGAAATGCTTACCAGTCTAATCACAAAGATACCCTCCAGAATCCCAACTTTTTTTTTGGGGGGGGGAAGGAGTGGAACTCGTCTCTGAGTTCACAAAAAGAAGTGTCGTGGTATCATGGGCAACTACTCTTGTGTCTTATTCTGATCTGGACACTTAATTAGCTCACTTGCTTTCCCAAAAATCTTTTATATGAGATTCCAGGCTGCAGGCATTAGGTTATGCTGAAGAAGTAGGATAGCATTTGTTCTGATAGGTAAGGGTTTCACTGACCTTTAGAGCAAAATTCCGACTATGACAGTTGCACATCTCTTTCATACCCCACACCCCCTTCTCCATGGCACTCTATCAAGCGCGAGTGATCCGTCTCCAAATCTGAATGAGAACTTTTTTACTTCTCACATCTTCTAACCCGTACATTCACTTTATAACTGTATTTCCAAGCATAAAGCTAAGCAGTATAGTCCCTTCTGGTTTTGGTTTTGGGCATCCATTTCATGTCCTCTCTAACAGGCTGATGAAGCTACCCAAGACAAAATTGTATATGACACCGTAAGGAAGTTCACAAACTCTAGCAGAATTTCTCATTACATGTAGTACCTTCTCAATAACTGGCTGATGAAGCTACCCAAGACAAATTGTATATGACACCGTAAGGAAGTTCACAAACTCTAGCAGAATCTTCTCATTACATGTAGTACCTTCAAAGATTCATGATAGAGCTTATGGATATGTTGCTCACTACTCTACTGAATTTTAATCAGATTAGATCTGTTCATGGCTCATGCCTAAGATAATTTGTTAGCATATTTAAATGCTAATGCAAGGGACTAGCTCCATAGCTCCTCCCTCACCCTATCATTTTCTACCCCCCAATGATAAAGGAAGAAAAAAAAAATCTGCATTTGATTTGAAAGGATACGCTGTAAGTTTTACCTCTGATCTCGATCTCTTCAAGGCTGAGCTCTCCAAACACCTGCCAGTATGCTTTGCGTGGCAGGTGAAACACGCGGGACAAGGTGAACTCTCACTCTGTGGGTACAGCAGCGACTCAGAGGTCACAGCGTAGGCCAGCACAAAGATGAGGAGGATGATCATGAAGTTCTTTTGTGTCCTCCATCTGAGCGAAAGACAATGGTGTCAGAGAATCTCGTCAGAAAAGAATCAGGATGTAGTGTGAAAAAAAATATTGTAAAAATTTAACTAATTCCATAAAAAATGATGACACTGATGGGGAAAAAGGGCAAATTTTCTCAGGAACTGACGTGGGGAGGCTCAGGAGGGGGCAAAAGAGAATGAAGGTTTTCAAATATATTCAGTATTTTCCATGCAATTTCAATGTTAAAATCATAATCCAATTAATTTCAGTTCTCTTTACCTTGAAGGCGTCACATGCTTCCTCTTTCTTCCAAAAACGAAAAACTCTAAAGAAAAAAAAAAAAAGCAAGAAATTCATACTGACCAGTATTTCTCATACATGCCTGATTGTACTGGATACCAGTATCCTGTATGTACATGCCATTAAACACCAAGTTGCTTTAAAATAAGTAAAAAGAAAAATGGGAAAAGAAAAAGAGAGTAGCCATTCCCTAGTATCAAATGATAATGCCTGATTTTCTTTGATAATGTTTAAAAGAAAAAGAGAGTAGCCATTCCCTAGTATCAAATGATAATGCCTGATTTTCTTTGATAATATTTAAAAGAAAAAGAGAGTAGCCATTCCCTAGTATCAAATGATAATGCCTGATTTTCTTTGATAATATTACATATACACCATAGTGGCTAATACAAATCAGTGTCTATCCTTTCCTGGCAATGGACATATGTTCTTAGAACCTCTGATGGTGGACCTACAGGATAAGCTTCATTTCTGGATCTCTCTGTGGTGGAGAAACTCTGGTGATTTCTATGCAATATATTACAACTAAAAAACATGTTCTTATAGAACGGTGGGACTTACAGTATGTTAGAGATAAACTTTCAAAGCACACTAAATCAAAATCTGGTTCAGAGATGATCCACCTGATGTGATTTTTTTATTTCCTTTAAGACATAAACATTTTTCATCTGATCTAAGATTTCATGTGAGAAAGACTTTTAAGTAAAAAAAAAAAATCTGACAATTGTGTTAGGAGTTGACAGCTTTGATATGTTCTCTAGATGTCCACTAGGCTTTAAACATGTCCACTTGGCTGTAAACAACATGAACATGACCACATGTTCAGAAAACATTTTCAATTCTGACCTCAATTGCATCTCCCTGGGAGTGGTAAGACGATTCCCCAAACTGTTGCTCAAAATTCTGCTGAAGACTTGCGTGAAATGAACTTTGCATTTCTCGTGCCTGTTTTAACTTCTGCTTTTTTTTTTTGCAATGACACCTACACATTCGATGTCATTCTTTCATTTTATCTATTTGGGCTTGGTTATTAGCAGCTTCTCCAGCTTTGCAGCATCTCTGCTAAAAGCTCCTGCTCTGGTTACTGGACCAGAAGACTCTCATAGCCAGTGCATTTGTGCCTCTTGGAGAGGTCTTTTCATTTGCACATTATCATCATCTTCAAATTTAGTGCTTATTTTCCATTCCAAACAACAGTGTAAGTTAAAAATGTCTTAAAGGGCTATGCCCCAAAGAAGGTTTTCTTTGTCCTGGGACGGATCAACCAGTCCTACCCCTGGGAATGGGCTATCAAACTACTATCAGTGAACTGATCAGTTCTGTCACCAGGTGCTGGACCACTTTAGGGACAGACCAGTATCAGTGGATGGCTCTTTCTGGATGCTTAAACACTGCTGGGATAAGAAGGGAGGGTGGATACACATAAGTGAACATCCCCTCCCAGCTGATCACCACCGATGGCATGAGCCATGAGATCAGGAACAGCAAACACAAGTGCTGAAAACTGATGGTTCAGTTTGATCGCAAACAGGTCGCTGTCTGGACTGCTCCAAACTTGACATATTGACCTGAACACTTTTTTGCTCAATGTCCTCTCTGCCTATAAGGACCCGAGTCTGCGTGTAGAGGGGAATTAGCTCCTGGCTGACTGGTTTCGAAGTTGAGGACAGTATTTTTTTCTCTGGGTGACGAGGGTCCCACAGGCACCTTCGGGTCTATCTCTGTCATTACCCTGAATGTGTCTCAGAAAGGGAAGTCAATGACAAAACAAGAATAGACACAACCTACACATTTATGGAATAAGAAATGTGTCTTGCCCTGATTCCACAGTTACACAACCACTGTTTGAATGTTTGAATGACAATTACAGCCTTCTCCTTCAAAGTGTGACCATGTATGGTTGCTTACAAATTGTCTGGACTTAACCCTTTCACCGCCAGACGTTCTGTTTTGCATAAATCCCCATTGCCAGCCATTTTTAAAAAAAAAACCCTCTCATTTCATACCAACATATGTGAAACGTGGATATCTCTGGAACTAAACAACCAATTCTCATGCTATTTTATGTAAAATGGAGGTGGTATACTGTAGTTTTATTATATTATTAACATGTTAGTAATGGTTGCTCAACAATTTCAAATTTTTAGTAATTTCAAGTGCAAAAAAAAAATGCAAAATACAAAAAAATGAATGTTATCTTTTTTCTCAGCGTAAAAAAGAAGAAAGCATACCAAGAAACTCTCAACAAGGGAGGAAAAATACTCAACTCACAAATGAAGACCAGAAAGTATGGTATATCCACAAAAAGATGGAAGAAAAACAGCCATAAATCCAACTACTCCACAGCAGGGAAACACACACACACACACACACACACACACACACACACACACATACACACACACACATCTTAAACCTAACTGGTACATATGAAAGAAAGAAAAAGGGAACACACACACACACACATCCCTTCATCTCACTGTTGAAAGCAATATTTGTTTATGAAAACAAAGTCATTCATGTGCCTGTTGGTCTCTGGAACCTGGGGAGCCATTCAAGCTGATCATAATTCCCGCTCAAACACATCTCTGCTGCTCACCTCTGACACATGTCAGTTGGCCACGCCTCCTTCAACCTTGACCTGCAAGCCAGCTGTGTTTGAAGTTCATTGCCTTTGACTAGTCTTAGTGATTCGTCTTGCTCGCCCCCTCACATACACTTTCAACTGTCAGTCACTGCTGGATGGCTCAACACCAAAACACTGGCACACGCACTGAGCCTGCTTCTGGTCTGATCTCTTGTCCTCTCTTCCCTCCCCACCACAAGGCACGCGTCCAACGCCTCACTTTGCAGTAATCCGGTCAAGCTCTCACTATCTTATGATGTTTCCTGGTCACTATCTGGGTCTTCTTCATCTGAATCAGGATCAACTGACCGTCTATTCAATATTTCCAGCACATGATCTGTGGTAAATGTATGGCAAGGCTGAGTATGTGAAGTACTTGGTTATAACATCATAGTGAATGGAAAAAACAATCTGTATAAATCGATTAAAAAAACACTTAACTGAACAGTGCTCTGACAAAGCAAACGGCTGTGAGCACAGGTCAGGGAATCCCCCCAACTATGATGTTTATTTATGGTTTCCTGTCTCATCAACTTGGAGAGTGAGAGTATCAGGAGTTAGGTAACCCTAGTTGGTAGCATTTTGGGTGACGTTGGCGGTGAGCCACGTGGTTGCAGAAATGTGACGTCGGCGGCGTAAGGGTTAACAGAACTTTGATTTGGTCTTGTGACTCCTAAGAAACACATCCCGCCAACCCCTAAAACTGAACTGAGGAAACAGACAGGCACCCAAACTGGAAATGCTCACACAATTGTACAAATCAAAGCTAGGTCTATCCAAGCAAGAAAGAAAAGCAGTGCAAAAACTCCTGATTCATGGGCAGAACAATGTTCTACTCAGCCAAGGACTGATTCCAAGAATCGCTCGGAGCCCTATGTTTTAGATGAAGATAAAGGCTGCCCAGAGGGGCAAACTCCACTACTGCCAAAGCTAATCCAATCAGGGTCTGAATGTTCCTGGGAGTAACAGACTGGGAGTGAAATAGAGACATGGTAAATTATGCAGTCTTCATGGCCCTGGAGCCAGGCAGAAAAACAAAACTGGGGACTGTGCAAAAACGATCTGCGCTTGAACAACGCCCTGTCAGAAAACCCTTTCTGAATAATGATAAGGGACATTTAAAGAGTGCTTACTGAAGCCCATAGCCTTCTATAAAACATCTAAAATATAAAAATAATGACAAAAGTCCAGACAAACTACCTCATAGATTATAAGCTTATGTTAAGTTTACCATGCAGTATATTTCCAACATTTCACATGTTAAAAAAAAAAACTTATGTAACAACACAGACAACTTGCACACACTGGATTATACATAGTAAAACAACCTCCTCACACTTCCATACACACACACACACACACACACACACACACACACACACACACACACACAACCTGCTCACACTTCCACACACACACTTCCACCTTTCTTGAACTCTCTTTTCCACACCCATGGAAACACACGCAGGCACACACACACATTTGCTTACAAACAAGCAAGTCTGCTCACACACAAAAACACGAAAACAGGAACTCCATTTGTAATCATGTTAAGGCATGCCTGAAAAGGTGGACTTTCAAATTTGATTTGAAAGTGAGAAAAAAGCAAAAAGAGACATGGCGACAGAAAAAGACAGTGGCAAGGATGGAAGTGAGAGAGGGGCCCCAGTCTGAAACTGAACAGGGACAATCCACCAGTCCTGAAATTCGGACTGTGAACATCCCATCCATCCTACTAATCCTGACATTCATCATGATGTGCTACAGGATCCTGAAATGTTTCTGGAGACACACACAACACACACACACACACACACACACACACACACACACACACACACACACACCATAGATAGATAGACTTCTTTCCCCCGACTAAACTGTTCAAGAATAGATCTATAGGTGGAGATGTAGACAGATGGACAGATAGATAAATATGAATATATACAGATAACAGATAATGAAAGAGAAATTTTTATTTCCACTTACAAATACTAAAGAGCTTTGAAACAAAAATGTAGAATAAACATTAACAATTTGTTACCAAATGTTTTCCCCCCTGTGGCAGCCAGTGCATTAATCTACACTCCAAACATCAGATTTTGTGCTCATGAAAATGTTCAAATTGTATTTTAAGTGTTCACAGCAAAATTCTGCCCTCTGTTCACGTCATCTTCTTGTGTATTTCTGGAATTTTAATACCATCAATCTGATCTAAAAATAATTGCCATGTTCATTTTTCTAAAACTCTACAAAGCATAAGAAGAAAGAAAGAAAGATATATCAAAACATTAATGAATGATGAAAAAAGTGTTAATTACAACCTTTTGTTGTTGTTGTAGTGACCTCTCAGTGCTGTCCTTCTTATGGGACTCGTTCAACCCTTCCCTTCCCTGCTCCTTCCCCCCCCCTCCTTCATCATGGCTCCTCATCTTCAGTCCAGCGCAAGCAATGCACAGGAAGCTGATAATATCAAATCCTCAGGGAGAAACCCACCAGAGGAGGTGCTGCACTGCCACTGAATTAACTGTCATTGCCACTTGAAAAGGACTGTTCAATCTTCCCCTCCCCTCCTCCACCACCACCATCCTCCTGTCCCTTTCACACTTCTGCTCAGCTTCCCCTCTTCCTCCCATCCCAATTCCACCTGCCCACAAACCCAGCACTCACCATCTTGAAGACCATGACCAACAGCAGGCCAGATCGTCAAAAACCATCAACATCTGGAAGGTCCTCATGTAGAAGAAGAAAATGTCGATGGCTAACAGGAAACGGCCAACCTCATGAACAGCAGGTATTGGCACAAACACAACCATGCCAAGCCTGACAACATAAACATCCCCAACATACAATTTTTCTTTTCAAATACATAAAAGACAGTTAAAATGAGCATTAAACAAATCAAGAATTTCATAAATGGTAACAGCCTTCTAAGCAGAGTGGTTTGTCCTACTGAAAGACATTTGGAGTAAATTAAAGAGGCTATCATGAATTTACAGTAACTTTACATTTGTTTAAATCAAAGGTGGCAAACTTTGAAAAAAAAAATCTCAAAGGAATCCCACCAGAAAAGTATGATGGTGAGCACATCAAAGCCAGTTCCAGTACTGACTGAAGTAGGTCTGAACCTTGGTTCTGGTGATACCAGACCTCTTCAGGTTGCTGTCCCTCAGCACTGATGGTTTGCTCACCAACTGGAGAACCAATCAACAACATAGATCAGCATTTGACAACAACATCTCTTTCATTCATAACGTTTTAGTCAGGAGGAAAACATGCTTACAGCATTTTCATCACCACGGACATTTGAAAAGAACAACTCCTTGTTACAAAAACAAAAACATCTTAAGCTGCAAACATTTAGACTTGTGTGTGTCAAAAAGTGAATCCATGTAATCATCTTACTATAGTATCGTGTATTTATTTTTTTTGTGTGTGTGTGTGTGTGTGTGTGTGTGTGTGTGTGTGTGTGTGTGTGTGTGTGTGTGTGTGTGTGTCCATGTGCACCTTGGGTTTGTTTTTATAAGTTTTTTTTTTCCTCAGCAATCATATATGCTAACAAAACCAAAAGAACACCACAATCAAAACTGACAAAAACTTTTTAGCCAACAATCCCACAAAAAAGTTATCAAAAGATAATGGCTGTGCGTCATTGAGGACCAAACCATTTTATTCCCACAACTATTGAACTTTTGCACAAAAAGTATGCCATGGTTCTTGCCCTAACAAAACAACAACAAACAAAAAAAACCACGAACACCCAGCATGAATCTGCTTATAATGTAAGCAAAATACTCTGAAAGATGGGATGATCAATCACTCTTCCCGCAACTCTTTTATTTTCCTACCTTCTCCATTACAAATGCTTCAAAAGAGCTGGCTGTTGGTTTTTTTCTTTACCTGTCTGATTTCTTCCAGTGTGATGGCAAAGACCCAGACAATGAGAAAGATGAAGATATAGGTCAAGCCATTACCAAGGTCATGGTCAAGGTCAAAGAGAAGTTCGATGCTGAACAAACAGGAGAAACACTCCTTGCATAAACTGTAACACAACATTCACTTTTAGATTAATACTAATGTCAACACAACCGACTCTTTTGATAACATCTACATCAATGTCAACACTACTGAACATTATTCATAACATTTAAATCAATGGTGTACTGTTGAACACTATTCATGACATTTATATCAATGGCGACACTGTTAAAAATACTTTTCAAGAGACTGACATCAATCACACAACAATACTGAATGCTATTCATTGTATGTACATTAATGAAAACAATGTTGAACACTATTCTTTATATTTTCCACCAATGGCAACACTATCAAATACCATTTATAATGTCAATGGCAACATTGTTATAAACTTTTCATAACATCCAGTTGCAAAGTGAGGCGATTGCAGGTAGAAATCTAAACAAAGTTTAAATGTAATTCATAGCAAACCGCCAACAAAACATGGTCAACGAATCAAAAGACAAAACACACGATGGGTTTCAACCTCTTAGGTCTTCTTCAGGCAAGATACAAAACATTCAGACAACAAAAATGAACGAGCAATCACTTATCTTCACTCATTGAATGAAGATAAGTGATTGCTCATTCATTTTCATTGTCCTGAGTGTTTTGCATCTTGCCTGAAGAAGACCTTAAGAGGTCGAACAACACCTCATGTTTGGTCTTGTGATTCGTTTGTTTACGTTTTGTTGGCAGTTCACTATTAATTACATTTTAAATTGATTCATAACATGTGCATCAAAGCCAACACTGAATACAATCTGTAACCATCACATCAAGGTCTGCAAAAACTGAAACCCTTCTCTGTGCAACATTTACATCAATGTCAGCTACAGTTGAATGCTGTTCACAGAAAAATACAAATCTATGTCAACACCCCTGATTATGATTCACAGTAACTTTGACATCACCAATGTCAACAAAGTTGAATAGGATGCACAGCAACATTTAAATCATTGTCAACACCTCCGAAAACTAGCCACAGCAACATTTTCATCAATGTCAACCCTATTGAATACATTCCAAAGCAAAATCTACCCAAAGATCAAAAAGCATACCATCTGTGGAGTCACAACTACACCCCACAGTATTCTTTAAAGCAATACTAGCAACATTAACATTAAAAAAAAAAAAATGCAATTCTGACATGTGTATATGTACATACTTATATGTGTAGAGTATCAAATCATCATGGCATATAACGATGAGTATGTTTTACCCAAAAAAAACAAACAGCAAGAGCCAGAACTTATGCCAGAGCAAAAAATTAGGCTCTTGGGATAAATTTTTGGCTTTGGTGAAATGTGGATAAATCATTTAATCTATCAAAAAAAAAAAAAAAAAATCTGTGCAAAATTTTTAACTGCATCTAATTCCATGTATAATTCTGCAAACACTGAGATGCTACAAAACTAATGACAAGTATAACAGCTAGTTTATGTCAAACTTTCACCCGACTTACACAAAAATCATCAAAGCATACACTGAAGAAAAACCGTAAAGACAGCTTGACAGCAGAAAGTTCTGAGAAAAAGCACGCCTTAAACAAGAATTTATCCCCTGAACTCATTGCATTCTAAGGGGGCTGGGCTGCATCCAGGTCTTGACTCCTAGATGCCCTTCTGCTGCAGGAATTTATTTTTTTGGTGCAGCCAGGTTTCAAACCTGCTCCTTCTGAGCAGGTGGGCGTCTTAAGACATAGCCTGTTTGGATGAAAGTATCAATCCACCACACTGCAATCAACAATCCCAGCTTTGAAGGAAGCCAAATTTGAGGGAATTACCTTCAACCAAAAACTTCACGTTCACTTTCACCAGAGAAACCTTTTGATAACGTGAAGAATGAGGCTGGTCCTTTATGATCCGTATTTTTCAAAGAGCACTTAATATAGTCAACCCTGTCCAAACGATCTGGGTCTTACAGGAACAATACACCTTGATACAGTGGTTGCAGCTTTGGTGGAGGCATGCAATGCACAGTGTGTGTGTGTGTGTGTGTGTGTGTGTGTGTGTGTGTGTGTGTGTGTGTGTGTGTGTATGTGTGAGTGTGTGTGTGTGTATTGTAAGAAAGAAGGGAGGGGGGAGAGTTATTTTTCAACTAAAACCAACATAATTCTATCACAACGCAGTTTTGTGAGTGCAATTAGCATTCAAAAAACATTTCATTGAAACATTCCATACAGTTCATAAGATATAATTTTCTTATATTCTTCTGAGTCCCTACATCATACTACGCTCAAAAACTTCTTGCCAGAAAGTATTAAACATTCTCTGTGTTGGCGAATATACAGATTGGGGCGCTAATGAGAAAACTCTTCTTCATCTTTAAAAACGTATGTGTGCTTATCTGAATATACTTGTACTGTCCATTAGCAAATGCACAATGAAGAATTATTCCTATTGCTCCTTTAGAAATATAAACATAATAAACGCATAGCCTTCACCAAATAAAAGAGCTATCACATCTGAAAAGAGAACTGTCTTTGTTCCCCATCTTGTCTGAGGAAAGAGGGATCTCTGGCCTGTCTCAAAATGGCACACCATCAAAGAGAAAAACAGCACCATTTGCCATCTTCTGGAAAGGAAAGTACAACAGGTAAAGATCATGTTAACAGCCCATGTAGTTTCCCTTAGACTGAAGCTTGTGTGTGCATTAAAATAATAATAAAAAAAACTTTCTGCTGAACATGTAACTTTGGTATACCACTATTTGTGGGTCAGCTGCTGATGTTTAAACTTTGACACAGTACCATTCAATTAATGCACTGAAGTGGAAATACAACCATGACTTTTTTAAATAGCGAGTAACCAGGAATTTAACCAGGATATGCACTGCCAAAGTAAAACAAAACAAAAAAACACACACACACACAAAAAGGAATGAAACAAGATGCACAGAGAAACAGACAGACAGATGGAGACAGCTAAAGTGATATAGAGTCACACACAGAGGAAAAGCAATAGAATCTATGCAAAATGGGACTGGGGATTGGGATTGGTGTGAAAGATACAGCAACAAAGAGAGACAGACACATCCACACAGAGACATGAAGAAGAAACAGTTAATGCTATGGTCACTCACGAAGTTCATGACATACTGACGGAAAGGGGAACACCATTGCCAGCGGCCACTGCAGTTGTCTCCGAGGAGTCAGCCAGCAGCTGAGTGGATCTGCACAGTTATGGCACAGTTTTGTAAACATGGATCTTCAAAAGGAAATATGGATTACAGATCAGGGATTACCCTACATGTAAACATAGCTTGAGAAGCAGACTGCTGTTCTTGGTCCTGTCTCTGGGCGTCTGTTGGCAAAACGGACCCAAAATGGTTTCATAGGGTCAACAACACAGTAATTAAGGTTTCAAATCCTGAGCTTCCAAACTGACAGTTTCAGTTCTACGTTAGTCCAGATCACCGTACTGAAACCTTTTAGGGCTGTCATCACACACTGACAAAGAAGTCCTGTCCTCAAAAATTAAATCACAAAACCAACTAAGCTATTAGGGAAACGTGCACATTGATTTATGACATGATAGCTAAACTATTGACATCCCACTGGAGGACAGAACTGAACTCTCATGCTTAAGGGGCCAGCCATCCTGCTTGATTTCTTCCGCCATATAAAAAAAAACACACCCAAAACAACAGAAAGAAATTAATGATCAAGACGTTAGTGCCACAAAAACAAACATGTAATGAAGGCCATATGGGCAAACAGACACCACAGACTGGACAGCTGATGCCCACTCTGAACAGTACCACGACTAGGTTCCCAGATTACTTCATTAAGACTGGCATCTCCTAAACTGTAACACTGTGCAGACTTTAGAAAACAAAGGCAAATGTATGGGCTACAAAAGCAGAAAGCAACGGTTAACAAAAAGGGGGTTATCAAAAAAAAAAAAGTGTCAAAGAGAATAACATTAAATACAACTATTGCAGAGAACTTGCAAAAGGTGGTGACGCAGTCTGAAAGAGGCCCCAGCATCCTCAATGGGGCCTCAAAACAGACAAAATCCCAGAGGAAAAAAAACCCAAACCATTCACAAACAAGTGAAGACAATGCCTGATATGACAGTCAGTTTCTATCTGTGGTTTGATTTATCTAAATATTCTGTTAAGTTAATGGTGAAGATTCACGTTTGACAGAAACCCTAGGGAAAAATTTGATGAAAAGTTTTTTGAGACGTTTGATGGGAAAAGTTTAATGAGGACATGCAGCTAGACAGGCAGTAGAGCACATGGCAGCAGATTGCCACAATCACATATTTTGTTTACACAACAGAGTAAAGAAAAAATTGTTCTCATCCGGATAAACATTTTCACCAAACCATTCTGTAAAACCTTATCGACAACAAGCACATCTTCAACTGGGATCAGTTACATCAAATTATCCTAAAGCTACAATATACACTGAATGAAATGGCCATAAAATCTCACCTCTTGGGTGAGTCAGGATCACTCTGCAAAGCACACACACAAAAAAAAAAAAAACCCATCAGATACTGGCATTTCATATCATGCATCAATTTTCAGAGTACAAGTTTTTAGCAGAAATGAAAAAAAAAAAAAAAATGATCAGATCATGGGCAAAAACTTTTCCCCTTGAGATCTTCTTTTTTTTTTTTTTTTTACACATGATTTTGTTTTTATTTTGTGGAAGACAACAAAAACTGTGGAAAAAGAAAGGTTTGGAAACTAGTTTCAAAAGTATCACTCAGATACTGAACTAATGAAATCGTTTCTTGTGCTTAGCAGATTCCTGATGGCAAAGCTTCTCAGAGATCATCCACTCAGCACTCCCAAGAAAATATTTTTTCAGACTGCTGCTATTTACACATGACAGCCATTGAGAGCTGCTGCCTAAATGTCACCTACTCATAGCATGGCATGATCAATGGAAACAGTTGCCTCAATGTCACCTACTCAGGGCACAGCCAAGGGGAACAGCTGCCTCAATGTCACCTGCTCCTGGCACAGCCAATAGGAACAGCTGTCTCAGTGTCACCTACCCATGGCATGACCTATGGGAACAGCTACCTCAATGTCACCTACTCATGGCATGACCTATGGGAACAGCTACCTCAATGTCACCTTCTCATGGCATGACTAATGGGAACAGCTGTCTCAGTGACACCTACTCATGGCAAGACCAATGAGTACAGCTGCCTCAACGTCACCTACTCATGGCACTTCTAATGGGAACAGCTACCTCAATGTCACCTACTCATGGCACTTCCAATGGGAACAGCTGCCTCAATGTCACTTTCTAATGGCACTTCCAATGGGAACAGCTGCCTCAATGTCACTTTCTATGGCATGGCCAATGGAAAGAGCTGCCTTGATGTCACCTATTCAGGACACGGCTGATGGGAAACTCTGCCTTGATGTCACCTACTCAGGGCAAGCCAGTGGGAACAGCTGCCTCAATGTCACCTTCTAATAGCACAGCCAATGGGAACAGCTGCCTCAATGTCACCTTCTAATGGCACAGCCAATGGGAACAGCTGCCTCAATGTCACCTTCTAATGGCACAGCCAATGGGAACAGCTGCCTCAATGTCACCTTCTAATGGCACAGCCAATGGGAACAGCTGCCTCAATGTCACCTTCTAATGGCACAGCCAATGGAAACAGCTGCCTCAATGTCCCCTTCTAATGGCACAGCCAATGGGAAACAGCTGCCTCAATGTCACCTTCTAATGGCACAGCCAATGGAAACAGCTGCCTCAATGTCACTTTCTAAGGGCTCCTCAACTTTCTAAGGGCTCAACAAATGGGAACAGCTGCCTCAATGTCACCTTCTAATGGCACAGCCACTGGGAACAGCTGCCTTGAAGTCACCTACTCAGGGCATGGCCAATGGGAACAGCTGCCTTGATGTCACCTACTCAGGTCACGGCCAATGGGAACAGCTGCCTTGATGTCACCTACTCAGGGCATATTGAGAAATATGTAGGAGTATTACTACCCAGTTGCCATATCACAAAACAAAAAACAAGCGGTTTATAAACTGTAATGCATCACTTAAAAACTTTTCCACACAAAATGGGCCACAAATGCAGAAAAACTGTGAATGACAGTAAAGAAAGTGTGGCAGTGTAAAGGAAACTCATAGAAAAATTAACAAAAGTGGATTACTTGAACAGAACAAACAGAGAAGGTGAACGGACCACAAATAACAAGAACAAAACAGTGGACATTATGGGGAAAAAAAAGACACACTCATACACACACAAACACACAACAGAAAGAGAGAGGGAAAAAAATCAGAGAGTAATAACAAAAATGAAGTTGTTAGCATAGTTTTCAGTTGGCAGGGAAACAAGGTATACTAAACAGCCCTTTAACGTTTTGTTTTTGGGTTCATTTTAGCTAAAAAAACAAAATTCTCTTTTGATAGCGTGTGCAAGAAAATGACAGGTGATGTCAAAATGCTGATTCAGATTTTGTTGCATTTTTACATATAACACATGGTGGCAGACTTGTCTTCTATTTTGATTGCCTTATTCAGATCTCTGTTGAGCTGTTTTCTGTGACTGGCTCCAAGACTTCCAAACTGCTTTTGCAAAAAAAAAACAATGATTATAATTAAAACTAGGGCAATATCTATTGATAACAAATATAACAAATAAACATATCTGCTGATCTTGACAGCAGATAGCATGGGTATTTTTTTTTTTTTTTGTAGTGTGATTACATTCTGCAATTGCAATACCCTTTTAAAATGAGTGACTCACAGCATCCTATGCTGCTCCATGCAACACAAACTGTGCGATCCTAAACCACACAGTTCTGCATGAATTGCACTGCTTTGTTTAGACACATTGTTAAACAAGTGAAACTCTCCAGCTTTAGGAGTAAGTTTTAGTCCACTTCCTGCTGACTTCTATTCCCAGCCAAGTGCACCAGCTTTCTCAGATAATGGCAGCAGGATGATAAATCAACAATGCCTGGCTGCACAATTTCATTGATGAATTTGTAGCAGCTACAGTGTTGTTGTCTGACACAACCAGGGTGATGTGTTTGGGCAACACGGTCTCATCAGCAATTCCCAGTGATTTTTCTGACTCTGAATCTGCAAAACGTTCATCAAGAGATATAGATGACATAAAAAAAATTTCAAAAAAAAAAAGGAGTAGTTTGGCTTTGTTTGAGGGGACAGCAAACACTTTTCTTGCCCATTAGTTTGTTCAGCCTAAAGGTCCTATAGGATTGATGCAAAGCCTTTACTGATCCACAATATAATTTGCAGTGCTCACATGATAATGTCAAACACCTGTGCTTTGCACTTGTCCATTTTTGCATAAAACTAAGCCGTGTACAGTTCAGAAGAAAGCATGCAGTTCAGAACTTACAACCGACCTCTTTTTGTTGTTATTGAGCAAAACAAGCAATTTGCTTAATTATTACATAATGGCAACAACCAAAATCACAGAGCAGAGCATTATTTTAAGCACACAATAAGACATTTAAGAACAGAGATTCACCTGCTATTGCACCAGCTTTCTCAACAGTCTCTGAACATTTGTTTCCCACAAATAATCAAAGGCACATACACACACTCGTGCACACAAACACACACACACCGACACATGCACTCATGTGCACACACATACACATCCACAGGTGCGCGTGTATGCACACACATGTACACGCACACATATACAAAGGTGCGTGCATACACGCACACATACATATGTAAATACATGCGTAGAAGCAGGAACATGCTCACAAGCCCACAGATCACACACACACGTACACACATGCACACAAATGCGCATACACATAGGCACCGTGTACACTGGCTCGCACAAATACATGGTCCAATGCCCATCCACCCATGCACACTCATTGGGCTAATGCGCTGGTCAGATATCTGTTAAGTCATAGCCATGAGATCCTCTTCTTACATTCTCTCATTGTGGCCATCAGTTCATTATCCACATGCTATAAATCATGCACAATTTGTACTATACGAAATTTTAACAGGTAGACTTAAGTACAGACTGAAAGTGCAGCATTTTCATAAATGGACTGCCAACTGACTGCGTGTGTAATGCTTTGTGTATGTGTGTGCGTATGTGCATGTGTGTGTGTGTGTGTGTGTGTGTGTGTGTGTGTGTGTGTGTGTGTGTGTGTGTGTGTGTGTGTGTGCACACGCACAGGCGCTTGCTAGATGTCACAGTCATTTTAACAATTTGCACTGGTCAGGTTATTTTGCTGCTTTTTTTTCTCTACGACGATTTACACATTATTTGATCCAAATGTTTTCTGACATATATCTTAGAGGCATTCCTTTCCTATGATGCATATTTGTTAACAAAAGCAGACTTTTTTTTTGTCCCTTGATACTAATGCTCACAAGACCGCAGTTTTATGATTCATAATTTACTAACCAATAAGTGAATAAAATCCAAAGCCAGTGAGTCTGGGATTGGGTGGTGATGGTGGTGGGAGATAAAAGAGGAGCCAGGGGAAGGGGACTGGCAGTGGACAAGCAGGGAAGGGGTGAAATTAAGAGACCGCAGCAACACTTTTTTTGGGCAAGTGGCAGTGAATGCGGTGGGGAGAGACAGGTAGTGTGGCAGATGAAGCAGAGCAGAGAAGCGGAGGAGCAGGGGTAAGGTGCTACTTAGGCCTTTAGGCCTTGACCCATCTGCCTGCAGTAGTAGTACAGGAAGTCAGTTTGCGCACAAGAATGATTTTTCAGTTTACTTTATTTCTTTCTTTCATACCTACTTGACTGGTTTAATTGTCCAACATAGCAAATGCAACTGGGAGGATTATGGACAATAAAAAAGTAAGGAATAAAACTGATAGAAGAAGAAATAAAATCATTCTACGTGTTGATGTAAAAAAAACTGTTCTCACAGTGCATGTGACAGGAAGTAGGATGTTATTCGATTGATATTGCTCTCAATTCATTGTTCAGTTTAAAATGTTGTAAGATGAACTAGTGAGTCTCTTGTTCACACACACACACACACACACACACACACACACACACACACATCCTCTCTCTCTCTCACGCATACACACATGCACATGCATATGTGCACATATTCATATGCAAGTACAAACTTCAAAGCTTCTTGCTTTCTTTTCTGCCTTGCTTCTCTGTATAGTCAGTTCATTTTACCAGTGCAGGCAGAACGTGAGAGCAATCTATACTCACTTGACCAACAAAATACCACGACATCTGTGAGCAAAGGCAATTAAATAAGAAACAGACAGACACATGGACAACCAAAAACAAACAACAACAACAACAAAAGGTGTGAACACTAGCATCTAATTAACACAACAACCATAAACCCAGACATATGAAAGCAGTCGTCTCTAGTTTCAACCCACAGACACTAGAGCAACAAAAAACTCCAGACACACATAAGCATTTATCCCATCTGTCCATCCTTAGATCAGTCTTATGTTGTGATGTTCATGTGTTGAATGAGCTCTGAACTAGCAGCAAAAAAAAAAAAAAAAAAAAAAAGAAAAAGGTCTGTTTTGGGAGGGGGGTGGGGGGGGGGGGGGGGCAGTGAAGAAAGTCATGTGATGCACCCCTTAAAAAAGAAAGAAAGAGGAAACAAAAACCCTCAGAGGTGTTGCACAGACTGCATGCAACTGAGGCACACACACACGAGAAAAGGATTTAAGAATTCCTTAGTCAAAAAAGCCATTGATCCATTCATCAAATGATCTTCGAATCATTTTAGCGTGAACATACATGTTTGATTTTCATGCATGTGTTCATACATGCACACAGGCTACATACACTAATTTAACATATCAATATATATATATATATATATATATATATGTATGTATAAATGTTCAAAGATTAAAAAAGACACACAACAAGTGTATAAATTTTGAACCAATATTTCGGCTTTTTTTTCGGCCTTCCTCAGGGTAAATGACAAGGTCGGGGCCACATCAGTAAAACAACAAGTGAAAAGAGTATATATATACATACACACACACAAGTATAAATACAGTCAAAACCGCTTATAAAAAATCGCCAGAGACATTCAAAATTGCCTTGTTATATCCGGCTTTCATTAGAGCCAATGCACCGGTTATAACGAATTTCTATATGGTTGCTTTGTTATATCCGGTATGACCTCATTATCTCTCCCTCTTTCTCTCTGTCTCTCTATCCACCTCCGCCCACCACACACACACACACACACACACATACACATACACACACACACATGTGCCCGCATACATGGGCAGTACTCAAGCTCGTTTCCCAGGCCGTTATATACTTTAAATGAATATGATTTCAGTTTTTTTTTTTCCCCAGAAATATGACTGTAAATTAATGGAAACAAAATCAAATAGGCTTCTATTGCAATTTGAAGACTTAGAAACCAATAATAAGTAAAAACAGGTGAGCAAAATTCACTGTATTAGTCTGAAGACTTCAGAAGAATGGACTGTCAGTGGAAATTACACAGCGCCATGATTTTAAGGTGGGAGAGGGAAAGGGGGTACTTTTGTACTGTTCGTTTACTGTTTCACACTGTTAGTCACTGGAGTATGCACTGGTATGGAAATAAAAAACTGAGTAATTGATTTTGAAATACATACAGTCTGCCGCACTAGAGAGCAATTTTTTGTGCTTGTCACAGCTTGACAAGAAATCAAAGTCAGCAAAAATACATGTCTGAATAAGGTTTTGAAAAGAAAATGATGATTTTTTTTTTTTTTACTTTTCTCCCATCACACAGTGGAAGTCACATATGTATTATTATGTCTTAGTGTATACAAAAGTTCTTTATTACTAGCAGTACACATTAGGTCACTCATATACAACTATTGGAATGACAGTTATAATGTCTAATATGTCCCAGCTGGACGAAAAAAAAATCTCTTGAATTCTCACATTCTGTAAAACAAGAAAAGGATGATTGTTGCCACACTGGACAAATTTTTTTTTTTCAAATGTTACACTCTTTGACGGAAGAGGTAAGACTGATCTGTGCCACAGCTGCACCAAATAAACAGAAAACTCTCAAGAGTTCACAGTGAAGAGAAAGATATAAAAAGGATATTGTGTTTTTCATTCTCATGACCTGACAGTCCACATGATTACACAGAGGCACCCAAGTACATGTACATGCAACAGTTCTGTCAAACTTCTCGTTTTATACGCTCCAATAGGTCTCTGCATGGGCATCTACTGACTTTTATACTTCTCTGTAGAAGCCAGGATGGTTGCCAATGTTGACAGCGCAATTTCATATTTTCTGTTTTGCTGGAATTCTTTCAACTCGTGAATAATTTCAATTTTTCACTTTAGCGACAGACCTTTGCAACATTCAGACGCCATGACGAAATGGCCTATTAAATGAAAGCTGGACACCCGTACCCTCCTTCCCTTTCACCCCACCTTCGCCCGCCCCTCTAGCATCTCTTCTCCATCTACAATTGCTGACCTTGACCTGATGTGAACTGACATCCCTACTTCACAGGTATCTTTACAGGTACTTTTATTGCTTATACGGGGCATTAGAAGAAACATATTAAAAATACTGTGTATTTTAATCTACCTATGCTTAGTCATGAAATACAGAGGTGAGGTTTTCTGAGAAATGGATCCCAACCACAAAAGTAACCTCTTCGCTGTATCCGGCTATGCAAGAAACATACAATTAAAATACTGTGTACTTTTAATCTACCTATGTGAAGCTGTGTAAGAAAATAAACAAGCTTAAGAACATGAAGCTAGTCAAACACATGTATTTTTTTTAGAGCATGCAAAGAAACCCTACATTTCATGTGCTATGTGGGCACTCCTCCATGTCCCGAGAACAGCCAGCAACCATATGAAGCAATATGTATCGCAGCCAATTATCCAACCATTTTGAGAAATGGATCCCAACCACAAAAGTAACCTCTTCGCTGTATCCGGCTTCAACTCTTCAAGGGCTGAACACACGATTTGCTTTTGGCGGCGTCTTTGTGATAACCGGCATGATCGCCCGCTGGGGACCTCAAAACCATTTCGTTATTAGCTGCATTTAGCTATATCCAACTTCATTGCATCCAACTTATTTTTAGTCATGTAGAGAAGGCTTTTTGCCGGGACCAACCTTTTTGCTTCATTATATCCGGCATTCATTATATCGGATTCGTTATAGGCAGCTTCGACTGTATATATATATATATATCTATGTATATACACACATAAACACACACAGACAAACACACACACACATGTGGAGAGAGAGAGAGTGAGAGAGAGAGAGAGAGAGAGAGAGAGAGAGAGAGAGAGAGAGAGAGAGAGAACTGAAGTAAAAAAAAAAAAGGCAAGCAAGCAAGCAATGTACACAAATATAATCCAATATTTTGAGTGGCTGCCCTTTTTCACGGACAACAGATATATATATATATATATATATATATCAGGATACTGCACCCCAAAATGCTCTTTATTGTTATCATTATTCATCAAAACAAATCATAATGCCAAGTGGTTCAGTATCTTCAGAAAGGTAGAAAACCAAATAATCATCAGTCTCCTTTTTTCGCTTCACTTTACACTTCTGAATCTAATGTGAATGTTTACAATGAATGTGAAAATTACCCTCATGCAGACACACGCGTATACGCAACCAAATTCTGCGTTTATCAAATTTTCAAATGCACTTTTCAGATTACAATTCAGGGAAAGCATGCAAGACTGATATATGTTAGTTTGGATCTTTGTAAACACACTTTATATGGCTCAGTACACACACACACACACACACACACACACACACACACACACACACACACACACACACACACACACACACGCTGTGAATCAACACTGGCTTACAGGTGGCAGTCCCTTCCAGATGCGTGTCATGATGCTCTTGCACGCAGCCTGTGTCATGAACTCTCTGTTCTCTGTCATGATGCCCAGCTGCAGCACAGATATGTTGCCCCACCATGGACATGGCTTGGTCAACAGCAGCTCTGTTTGTATCTCATCCATGTTGTGACAGTTCCTCAGGGTCTGAATGGCCAAGTCTTGGAATTGCCTGAAATTCCAACGGTAAGGGTTTTTTTTTTTTTCCACAGTGAACCATTTTGTCCCCACTTTGCGTTGCCTAGAATTATGCAGGAGACAGTCTTTCTTTAGTGTGCCCTGAAATTTGTTCTGCTACAACACAGTTAGCTGAATTGAATAGTAAAAGAGCAAAAAAACAAACAAACAAACTAAACATGAAAACTTCACAAGCAATGTAAAACTCAGTGCAAATGTTAGGCAAGAAAGCGATAAAGCCGAGAAAAAAAAAAAAAAGCAGAAGTCTTGTGGGGGATATGAGAATTGTTAGAATCAAAAGTAAACACTGTCCATAGAAGAACTTCATGATGATGTTTCATTCAGACTTCTTACTTCCATGAACTGAATTGTCATGTTATGTTTTGACTCATTCCTTATTGATTTCAACTGAATTCAATCCAATTCTTAAGAAACCAAATTTGCAGCAGGAAGGACTCAGATTAACTTCCAAGATTTGCTTGTGAACTCATGAAGGCTGATCTTTGGTAAGAACCCACCGCAGCCATATCTACATGGTGTGCATTTCGCATGTCCAGTGAAATAGCTCACCAACTCTGCTATCAACTATCATCCTGTCCAGCCAATGCTATTTATTTTTTGTACTTTCTTTTATCCTCTGGTCTTCACTCAAGAAAGAATAATGAAAAGTTTGGTATGACTTTCATTGTTTTTTTTTGTTTTTTTTTTTTTTTTTTTTTTTTTGCTGTCCCAACCTCTGCGCAACCTCAGAGGCAGCGTACCCATGCTGCTCATTCTGACACCCCGTCCACAGCCACAGCCTGGTTGGCCCCGCCGCAGCCCTGGCACCGGCAATCCACAGGGAACAGTCAATGTGAAGTCGTCAAGAGGCAACCCACCGGAGGAGACACTGCACTGCTGCTGAGTCACTTTGGTGGTGTTCAGTGGCGCCTGTTCTGATCTAACATACGCAGGACACCACCTACTAAGCCCCCTACTGACGACAATATTTGCTTAGTCGCGGAGCCGGCATGAGTGAGCTCACCCTCCGGAGGGCGCCACCACGTCCATCCAACGACAGCCCCCATGGAGCTGCCGATACCGGTGTCCCCGACGGAACCAAACCAAGGCCACAGACGTGGAGAGGACATCAAAACTGAGGTCACCATGAGAGCAGGGCATGAAGGGCCACAGAATTTGAGACATTTTTTTATAATGCTGATCGATGAGAATGAGGATGATTAAGATGCTACAGATTTCCATTTCGGTCTGAGACTACATGACAGGGCTGTACTCTACGCTTCCTTTCATAATATATCCCGGCGTCAACCAGGCCCGAGAGATACAGGCACCTGCAGTGTTGGTCAGGAAATTTGAGCAACACTCTCAGAAACGCATCCATTAAGTGGATGAAGCTCGAATGTCTGGTCCCAGTCTTCCCAACTGAATCCGCAGCAAACTCAACTCTGGGTAGGAGCCGGTCGGGGCAGAAAAACCCACATGACTCTAATGGGATTCAAACCCACGACCTCCCAGCCGGGAGTCCGCGACGCTAACCACTTCGCCACGGCAGCTGGTATGACTTTCACTGTTGACACACTGAGTGGGGAAAGGCATTTCACTTTCAGTTTACAGGAACTTGAAAACTGGCAGAATACAAACTTACTTAGGAATAAAGCCTGGTCAATCTTGTTAACCAAGACATCTGAATGAAACTCTGATTTTTCTTTCCCCCGACTGATTTGAGGAAAAAGAGTGAACCACCTTTTCTATCAAAGAGAGAGGGAAAGAGAAATATATATCACAAAGAAGCTTCAGTCCAGATGGACACTAGCTACAGCTATTGTGTCCAGTGGAGAACTCTCCACCATTCCCAGTCCTCCACAAGGAAAATAAACTCTGCACTGACACAAAAGTGGCAACACCCATGGCTTTCTTTTGGAGAACAATTTATATTTGTCAATATCTCCCATGAGAAGGTTAGCATATGCATGGAAACCAGAGCTGGCACCAGCCATTTTGTTCCTGAGTGAACCGTATATTTTTCTTGGTCCTACACAAAGGAGCTTCAGAGTGTGTGGAGACCAAACTGGGTACAGCTGCTCATGCCTCAGTGCTGATTCTAGGATTTCAAAGACAAAAAGGGGCCGAACGATCGCCTCATTATGAAAATGGGGATCAGGCCAAACCAGTGTTGGGTCCACTAAAACGTAGCAGAAGAGGTAAAAATTAAAACAGCTATTTTTGAGGCCTCCCTATCTTCCTTTCCTTCTCTCAGAGGACAGAAATTCTCCATTTGATAAACAAGAACTTATTTCTTGCTTGCTTCGAATCTTATTCTGGGTCAGCAAGTCTTCTTTCCATAGCAGACTCCCTTGAGGTACTCTGTTTTTCATTTTGACCTTCGTCAGACCGCCATGTCTGCTTCACTGCATTGTCTTTCCTAGCTGTATTTCCATCTTTTGTTTTTTTTTGCATGTCCACTGTTTTCTTTGGTGCAGACACACTTGTGAAATCAAACTGAATGAAATTTGCTTGATCATGCCAAATTTGTTCACTTAACCATGTCAAAAATTTTCACTTTGGCCACAGATACTTTGCCGAAACACCATTTCTGCAAAGTGCAAGATTGGAGAAAGGGACTGGTTGAAAGAAAACAGTTGGACTTGTAATAACCTTCCATACAATAAAACAGTTGGACTTGCAATAACCTATACAACAAAGATTTGGATAAGTATACACACATGCGCAGCATTCAAAACTTTCGTAGATGACACAATCATGCCATTGTTCTTGCTATGTTCATATTGGGCAGTCCTGCAAAGGCCATTAGCAAATGCATCTTTTTTCTTTGAGGGAGTGAAGGGCTGTGCTCAGCTTCCACTTATAGGTCCATAAACAAATCTAGCAAGACTCCCACTATCCCCGCATTTCAGAAAGAACACTGATCCCGGCAGAATTCTTTATCAAATCATGATGTGCATACCAAAGCTAATCATGAAGGCCATATAGGGCTTTTCACAAAATTAAAAACAGAATTATGTGTGAAGATGTCATGACTGAAAACCATTATCAACAGGTGAAACTAAAAGACTCATCTCAAATTAAGTACATCATCAATCACCTTTCACTGAAATCAGGTGAAAGATATTGCTGGTTCTCCACAATGGGGCACAGAAAAAGCAAAATGTTACAGTTATGGATGGCTCATAACATTTTTTTTTTTTTTTTTTTTGCTGTCCCAACTTCTGCGCCACCTCAGAGGCTGTGCACCCATGCCGCTCATTCCAACACCCTGTCCACAGCCACAGCCTGGCTGGTCCCGCTGTGGCCCCGGCACCGGCAATCCACAGAGAGCAGTCAATGTCAAGTCGGCAAGAGGCAACCCACCGGAGGAGACACTGCACTGTTGCCGAGTCACTTCGGTGGTGTTCAGTGGCACCTGTTCTGATCTAACATATGCAGGACACCACCTACTAAGCCCCTACTGACGACAAATAATTGCTTAGTCGCGGAGCCGGCGTGAGTGAGCTCTCTCCCTCCGGAGGGCGCCACCATGTGTCCGTCCACGACAACCCCCATGGACTTGCTGATACCGGTGACCCCGACGGAACCAAACCAAGGCCACAGACGTGGAGAGGACATCGAAATTGAGGTCACCATGAGAGCAGGGCATGAAGGGCCCACAGAATTTGAGACTTTTTTAAAAAAAATGCTGATCGATGAGAATGAGGATGATGATTAAGATGATGCTACGGATTTCCATTTCGGTCTGAGACTACATGACAGGGCTTACTCTACGCTTCTTCCTTTCATAATATATCCCGGTGTCAACCAGGCCCGCGAGATACAGGCACCTGCAGTGGTGGTCAGGAAATTTGAGCAACACTCTCAGAAAACGCATCCATTAAGTGGATGAAACTCGACTGTGTGGTCTCAGTCTTCCCAACTGAGTCTGCAGCAAACTCAACTCTGGGTAGGAGCCAGTCAGGGCAGAAAAACCCCACATGACTCTGATGGAATTCAAACCCATGACCTCCCAGCCGGGAGTCCGCGATGCTAACCACTTTGCAACTGTGGCTGGTAGGCTCATAAACTTAGCGTATCCTGGATGCAGCTGGAAAGAAAACTCTCTATACCGATGAAAAAAAAAACATAAGTGCAAACACCACACAGACTCATTTACACATCAATAAACATACGTCTAAACAACTCACCTGACATTTTCATCCATTTGCCACCTGACGTCTGGATCACTGTTTTCCTTGGCCATTGATCTGAACACTTTTCTGGCCACCAAAGCTGCTGCTATCTTGTCCTGCATATCATCATCCTTTCATCTTTTTTTCTGTCAAATATCTGCATATCATTATCTTGCATCTTTCCTTTCTAGTATTTGCTTATTTGCAAGCCAGCAGGTTGCAAGCTGGCAGGAAAATCTGAACATTAGCACCAAAGCCTTGAATGAAAACAGCACTAACAAAATCTGCCCTTGCACTTTCCATCTCCATAAAAAGGGTAATGCAAACATCAAATGTCACCCAATGGTCGATGTATCACTACTCTATTGATGACCATATCACTTTAGCTGACAGGCCCATGTTAAAAGGGGCACCAAAAAGAACTCTTTTCCACCAAGTGCTCTCTGCTTGAAACTTCCTTCAATATGAAGATGAGCGTTGGCAGCACTTGACAGCTGTTTCACTCTATGAAGAGCTCATCAGGCTTGCTGCTTGATCCTAGTTACATGCTGATGAGATGGACATTCATATAAAAAAAAAAAAAAAAAAAAAAAAAAAAAAAAAAAAAAAAAAACTTTGAAATCCGGCAGATCATAAAGCCGTAAGAAACACTGTCTCCGAAAAACAAAGATGAACACTCTGTAAATCGGAAATAACTCTGATTGAAATGACAGATTAAGATAGGTTATGAAATCAAAATTCAGAAATGTACAAGACAGGGCCAAATGAGGCAAGCAAACCGTGCGTTAAAATCCCTCAAGGACTGCAAAATCACTTTTTAAGAAATCCATAACCTATAAGAAAT
Organism: Conus betulinus; assembly: GCA_016801955.1. NCBI lineage: Eukaryota > Metazoa > Mollusca > Gastropoda > Neogastropoda > Conidae > Conus > Conus betulinus. The sequence goes on along the minus strand of JADBJO010000703.1, from coordinate 498,011 downwards.
CCCTAACACTCTCTTTCTCTCCATTTATATGAACATGCACAGAAAACAGAGAAAAAAAAAAATGTATGTAAAATAGTACTAGAGTGTCTGTGTTGGAGGGGAAAGGGGGGGGGGGAGAGGCTTGCTGCCTGAAGTAAAAAAGACTTTGCTGAGGTGAATGAGGCCATATGGGAAGTGATGAAGTCAACCAATCACTGATGCATGCACAATTTTTTTTCTATGCTGTCTGACCGTCCATGTCCCCCCCCCCCCCCTCCTGGTACATTACTTCCTTGCAGCTCAATCTGGCTCCTCCTATATAAAGCTACATCCAAATTTATCCTGTTGCAGTCTCAGCACCAGCAGTTCATCAGAAGCAATCAAAATCAAATTGTCAACCCACCATAGACGACACTGCACTGATGCGTAGTCTTTTCAATGGTATTCAATTGTGCCTGCTCTTGTCCCACATTGGCTGGAAACCACCAGCTTATTCCCAAACTGAAGACAATAATGGCTTTATTCCCAATTTGAAGACAATCATGGCTTTATTCCCAAACTTAAGACAATAATGGCTTTATTCCCAAACTGAAGACAATAATGGTTTCTCGTAGAAAAGGAAGTCTCGCGAGAACGTGATTTCCTTCTTCCTGTAGCCATTTTCTACCGTCTGCAAAAAAAAAACGCGAGTCGATGCGTGCCGTGGTTCTCGAGTTACGAATTTTTTTTAAGTTTTGAAGTCGAAATGCTGTTTTTCACCATGGCTAACCTTGATTTCTGCCGTTCTATAATGAGATTTAGTGATGGAGATACTGTGATTTGTAGAATTTACGGCATAAGACTTAGTGAAAGTGCTGGGTAATGAAGCTTAGAGTGACCTAGATTTCGACTGGGATGAGTTCCAGGTATGATGAACAACGATTCGGAAGAAAGTTCTGAAGAAAAACATTTTTTTTTTCCCAAGTAAATGGCTCATGTGACATTCTTCAAACTTACGATATAGCAACATATATATTCGTAGGAATTTTTAAAAATTATTTTCATTTAATTCTTTCCTTTCCTCTCTTTTAAATCATTTTTTTTTAATTGGGTATCTCCCTTCAGAGGAAGCAACTATTTCCATCCAACAACAGCTCCCTGGAACTTTGCCAGTTCCAATGGTTTTGACAAGACTTCCCAATGGGCACATGCATTTAACTGTCATCTTCACTAGGCAGATCTACATTAAAGATCTTAGCAACTGACCAAAGATATATCTTGGAAGCCTGATAAAAGTACCATTTTAAGGTGGTAATGTGTTTAACTTTAGGCATTTAAACAATATTTTGAATGTGTGTGTGTGTGTGTGTGTGTGTGTGTGTGTGTGTGTGTGTGTGTGTGTGTGTGTGTGTGTGTGTGTGTACAGTGATCAGAACCACCACCACCATCCAAACAACAATATCAACCATACATCTGAGCATAAACAGATCCATATCATCTTCAGTTTCTTTGCACCCACAAAAGGTATCACAAATGTAGCTAGAATTTTGTTTCCAATACAGTAAACATACAAGCAAGCATGCTTGTACATGTGCTTGTACATCTGCACAATGCAGACATAACACACATACTCAGAACTGCATGCAAATAAACACTCAAAAATGCACACACACACACACACACACACACACACACACACACACACACACACACACACCTACCTATGTACAACCCCAAAGAATGAAATCCCAACTTACTTCACATCTTTGCCAGAAGACAACAGCCATATCCACGTGGCGATCAAGCAGGCTCCACAGAAACAAACTCCTGGATTGGATGAAGACAGGTCCTCTGGACACAGCCAGCTCTGACACTGCCCATCACACCATCTTACAGCGTACTGTGTGAGTAGGTGCACACACACACACACACACACACACACACACACACACACACACACACATACACACACACAGGGAGAGGGAAGGGAGGAAAGGGAGAGAAATAACCCCTTCCCTCCTATTCCATCACTTTGAACATATTAATATATAAAGTATACATTTATACCAATAAATGGTCTACACACACGCACACACACACACACACACACACACACACACACACACACACACACACACACACACAGGGAGAGGGAAGGGAGAAAAAAGAGTGAGACAACCCCCTTCCTTCCCTCCACTTCCATCACTTTGAACACACTGATGTAAAAACAGATTAACATAGTGTTGTACTGATGTCACACACACACACACACACACACACACACACACACACACACACACACACACACACACACACACACAGTGCCTCCTTCCCTGAGGATGAGAGAGAGAGACTGAGAAAGAGAGACAGAGATCTTTTGTGTAAAAAAAATGCACTCAAACAAACACACACACACACACACTGAGGAAAGACAGAGAGTGCCTCCCCTTCCATCACCACCCAGTCACATCTCAACAGAAAGAGAGACTTTTTCTCCCAACCTCACCCCTTCCTACTCCCCACTCGCTTGTGTGTGGGGAAAGAGACAGACAGAGAGAGAGAGAGAAACAGAGAGAGAGAGGGAGGAGGCTAAGCCTGGTTGTGAGTAGTGGAAACTGAGCTGGATGGCAGAGGTGGGGGACGTTGGTGGATGAAGAGAGACACTTAGTTTGGCTGTGAGCAGAGAGACACTTAGTTTGGCTGTGAGCAGAGTACATTGAACTGAGAGAAGAGAGAGGACTGGGCGTGGGGAGCAGAAGGGGGGTGGGTATGTAGACGGAAAGAGACTGGAGAAGAAAGTGAGATGGGGAGAACTGATGGCTAGGGCCTGTCATTGGCTGGCTTTGTAAATGGTGTGCAGAGTTCCATTCACCTTAATAAATTAATTACTTCGATTTGGAGCATGTTCACACCAAGAACACTAGCAAGGAACCCAAAATGGATTTCGAAGAGTATGTGTAACAAAAATCAGAGTGAAATTCAAAGTGGTTTGTATGCTTGTTGTTGCTTACCAAACACTACTAAGTTTTTTTTGTGGCAATTTGGCTTTTATA
>JADBJO010000703.1:440000-490000 GCA_016801955.1 Conus betulinus | reverse complement strand
GTCCTGCCGCAGCCCCGGCACTGGCAACCCACGGGAAGCAGTCAATGTCAAGTCGTCAAGAGGCAACCCACAGGAGGAGACACTGCACTCCTGCTGAGTCACTTCAGTGGTGTTCAGTGGCACCTGTTCTGATCCACATACGCAGGACACCACCTATTAAGCCCCCTACTGATGACAATAATTGGTTAGTTGTGGAGCCGGCGTGAGTGAGCTCTCCCTCCGGAGGGCGCCACCACATCTGCCCAATGACAGCCCACATGGAGTTGCCAATACCGTGGACCCCGATGGAACCAAACCAAGGTCACAGATGTGGAGAGAACACTGAAACTGAGGTCACCATGAGAACATAGCATGAAGGGCCACAGAACTTTGAGACTTTTTAATGCTGATTGATGAGAATGAGGATGATGAAGATGATGCTACGGATTTCCATTTCAGTCTGAGACTGCATGACAGAGCTGTACTCTACACTTCCTTTCATAATATATCCTGGCATCAACCAGGCCTGAGAGATACAGACACCTGCAGTGTTGGTCACAAAATTTGAGCAACACTCTCAGAGACACATCCATTAAGTGGATGAAACTCGACTGTGTGGTCCCAGTCTTCCCAACTGAGTCTGCAGCAAACTCAACTCTGGGTAGGAGCCAGTCAGGGCAGAAAAATCCCACATGGCTCTGATGGGAATCGAACCCGCGCAACCTCCCAGCCAGGAGTCCGTGATGCTAACCACTTCGCCACGACGGCTGGTACAAGTTTGGAAACTTAAGTGATGATGGATGTGCATAGGTATTCGACCTGAGTGGTCAAATGGGTATCTTTAATGATCGGAATGTGCTCTGGATAAACGGCTCTCACTTGTGGAAAGTCAGTCCAAGTAAATCAGGAGTTGAGCAGAGCTTTGTTAAATGCAATGTGAAACTGCGAATCCTTTTGGAAGATGTGGAAGGAAAATGGAGTCATCAGCCTGACTCTCCAAAAAAAAAACAAGAGCATCAAAGTCAGACCCTGAAAGATGAGGGGGAGGTGGAATCAAAATCAGAATCTGAGAGAGTACTTGTCACAACGGACCATGCCACTACGGTTATAAAAAAAATTCTGAGCTAGTGGTAACATCATCATGATAATCACATTGATTTTGTCAGCACCAAAATCATCCTCTTCACGCTCATCAGACTCCTGTCCATCTGCATTCATATATCCACATACTTTGAAGTGCATGGTCAGAGTGACCAGTCCTCCCTGCTTGCAAAACCTGGGGTTCGCTCTATTGCTGCACTGACCCCCTTTGGAGTCACCCAGTCCCAGCAGATCTCAAAGCCAGTGTCTTGCCAAGGTGGCAAACTCGATTGCGTCCTACCTGGCAAACGTTCTGAAACCAGCCGCTCCTCCATTACCAGACACCTGGGGGAAGAGGGCGCAGAGCACACAGGAGGCAGATGCTGTCCTGTCTTCACTGGACCCACGACCGAAGGCTGGATGGTGAAGCAGGAAGCATCAGTTACTGGACCGTCAAAACAAAATTCAACATCTGTGTGCCACATCAAAATGGACCAACTCTCACATGAGCTGCAAGGATAGAACGGAGAACAGCTGCTGCAGTTGTTGCAGGTCTCATGGAAGTCAAGGGTGGAAACAAGTTTCCGAAATGACGAGCAGGCTCTTGAGGTCTGAGACAAAGACGAAATGCCGATCGACTTGTAGTGTGCCAGGGTGCTCTTTGGCAACAGCAATTATAAAGTTGAAGCCAGGTGAAGAAGCTTTCTGGTATTTTCTTCATTGGCCAGTCGTGAACTGTTTTCCTCTTGAGTGCTGAAAGCCAGTTCAAACAATCACTTCTGAGAATTCATGATTAAAAGCTGAACTCATGACGAGAAGAAAGGGTGTGTTTCCTAACCCAGGAAAAGGAGAAAACTGAATTCAGCCACATGGGGTGAAATGTTGTGAACTCACTGAGGGAGGCTACTCCTGTTGGCCTGATGTTTAAAGGGAATGACTGGCTTCCTGCTCTCCATTTTTATCTTTTTATGGGAATCCTGATGTATGGGGAAGTTCCATGTCTAGTGGAGATAATGCATTTGTTTAGACAGGTAAGTATGAAGAAAACAACAATAACATTCTTCACTGATAAATAACAGAATAGAAAAAATAAGAAATAAAACAACAAAGACCTGAGCAGAGAGAGGCATACACATCCAAACAGGCATAAACAAACAGTAAACGTAATGCAGTCAAGTCATATCTTAAAGCACTATGCTGGTTCATCAGTTAAGTGATCAAAATAAAAAAAGCTTATAAATTCTGTTCTCTTGGCTGCAACATATATTCTAGTGAGATCGATTTTTCCCTTTTTCTTTTCTTTTCTTTTAGTAACAAAACTGTGGCACACAAATGAAACAAATCTGGCTACGGACATGTTGCCCATCTACTACAGCAAACGGACAGGTCACCTGACTGTACAGTCGTAGAACTCTTCCCAAGTGGAAATGATCCATGAACTTCTTTGAGATCTCCAGCTCATCCAAAAATGTCTTGACAACATTGACACAGTTCTGTTTCAGGGCCTCAATAAAGTAATAATCCATCTGCACTTCATCTGAATCTGCACACACACATTAATGCATACTAAACAATGACATGTGTCCTTGCTTTGTGATGGTATCATTTAATTTCTTTAAAAGTACGAGGAGACTCTTAGAAGAGTTTGACATCAGAAGTCTTCTCAGAAAAAGCCCCTTTCAGACATGTGTGCTGAACTCACTTAGGACTGTAGTGCATCTAGGTTGTGACTCCTAGATGCCCTTGAACTGTCAGAAATATTTTTGGCACTTCTGGGTTTGAATCTGCACCTCCTGGATGGTCAAGCATCTCAAGGCTTTGCCTGTTGATGGAAGTCTTACCTAGCACCAGTCAGACACTGTTCTAAACTGGAAAATTCTAGCCTTATGACGTCACTTTTTTTTCCCTCCTCAACCAGATCCAGCTGGAACTTTCTTCAGATGCCTCTGCGACCGCCTGCAGTGTTCTGGTCCTTTCCTTACCAGAAATCAAGAGTTGTTTTTCATGAGATGACAAGCTGACGAGCCCACAAACCTATTGCTCCAACTCCACTGGCAATGATTTTGTTTGACTCTGATGCCATATTCCCCTAAACTGCTTGGTTGTACGGTGAGTTTGATCAGAATTATTTGTTTGATGAACCTGAGTGAAGTTCTATATCCAGTCTCGTGCCATTCTTCCTGATGATTTCTGGATGGCATTCTCATTCTAGAAGACCTACAGTGCACTACCAGTCACTCCACTCCATCCAGTAAACTCTGCTTTCCTGTTCTAGTTGCCACAGCTGTTCCAGATCATTGCTCTTGCCCTTCTGCAATGTAGAATGCCCGTTTCTAAAACTTCAAAGGATGCAGCCCTCTGGTTACGATAACTGCATGTCAGTGCTAACTACATGTATGATCTCCTAAAGTACTTGACTTGTCTGCCTATGTGTACCTATCCCAGGTCAGCCCTGCTTTGCTCGACTCAGGACATGTTCCACTGGCTTTTTTCGCCCTGACAGACTGGGCATGCAGTATCATCTGATTTCCCCACATCAACAGGTTTGAATGCCTGGATGGATATGAGAATGAAGACGATCCTCAAAGGAGCTACGTGCCTTACTTCATTATGGACAAGACTTCCTTGGGGTGCATTTACCCACTTAATCCATTGCCCTTGTTGGTCTTGGCATGTCTTCTTTCATCAACTTTAGTATGATCACACATCTCTCTTTCCCTTTTGATTTTGACCACCACTTTATTTCTATTACTCCCAATCCCTGCCTGCTGGTTTGTGTCTTGTTATTTCCCTGATCTTGAGGTTTTCCCTTGTCATGACCCACTGCCTCATGATTTCCACTTTCTGCCTGTCTACAGCTAGGCTGGACTGATCTCACAGCCTTGTCTCCTGAATCCTCAAGCATGGTTAGTATCCGTCTTCTCCCTGTGTGTAACTTCCTCAAGGATGGATTTCAGCGGATATTTCAGCTTTCCTGGGTGTTAGTTGAGCACAACATCAATGACACCAGTTGGGACACCAAACCATTTCTTTGTGTACAGCAGAGACGGTAGTTATGCTGAACTTATGTGGAGTATGTCAATTAATTCAATGGTCGCAATGCTACTGAACTGCATAAAATTGTTTCTACTTTCAGAAAATCAATGCATTAGTAAACAGCATAGCACACTTTTTTATCAACAATATGATTTGTGAATACAACGAGATGCAGGCTGGTGCTCTCATGTTCGAGTCAATGCATCAGTACTTGGTGGGTATTGCGCTGTTTGGCTTTAGCACTAGTGTTTTTACTTTGGTGCTTTTATCTACAAGTGAAATACTAACATAAGAATTAAATATTTTGCCACTCAGTTGCCTTTCACCAACAGAATATACGTAATAAGACATACAGAAGACAGTTCACAACAATGTGAATACACACAATAAAACAAAATCAAAGAGATAAAAAAAAAAGTTGAAAAGTAAACAATTCAAACAGCTAAACAAAGTACAAATAAACAAAATACAATAATACAAAACTACACAGTGGGCTTACTGTTCTCAGATAATGCCAGATAACAAAAATGATATCCATTAACCTTTTCAAGATGCGCTGTGCGATAATGACGGCAACTCTGTCGACCCGTTCACAACGAGCCATGAACTGGTGACGGCAGCACAGCAGCAGTACTGCCTGGACATGCCGTGCCTCCGTGACAGCACAACTATAAAAAATTCCCATGCTCTCTCATCTACCGTCTAGGGGATGCAGCTGCCATAAATATTTAGAACAGGTTTCTAGCCACTGGGAGGGTAAGTTTACATGCACTAGCGATGACCTTTGTGACCTTAAGAGTAGTCCGAACAAGAGAGACCCGTCTGGCACTGGAAGGCATGTGTGGAATTTCCTGCTTCACAAATATATCGGGTAGAAGGAGAATGACGTGGTTTTAGAACTGGTTCAGTAAAGTAGTTCAGAAAATGAGGGGGTAAAGGTGTAAAAGTTTATCGAAAAGAATCTGAGCTTCATTTTTGTTTGCTCTGTGTATTTAATTGTTTTATAAGTCGTATCATCTGAATCAAAAACAGTGAAAAGTGTGTACTGTGTGCAATGATTTAAATGCCTTATAAAAAAAAAAAGAATTCACTTGGATTACACATATTGAATACCTCAGGCTTTCTCTGCATCTGTTCAAAGTAAAAGCGAAGTTTTATGCCCCTTTTCTTCCTCATTTGCTGTTGTCATACTAACCAAACAAACGTAAACTAGATTGTGTTCTCCTACATTTTACTTATGTTGTTTCTGTAACAAAAGCATTGCTATTTTACCAAAAAATGTATTTTAATTCTATGCTCATTGCAAAGTTCACGCTTTACCCTTTCTGTTGATATATAACAATTGCTTATTATGTTTATATTAGGGAGACGTAAAATAAAATTTTAAAAAGTGCGAAAATTGCACGTCTGCAATGGTTGTAAGCATGTGCGGTGCACGCACATGCAGGGAAGCGACGTTGCTCTGCCGCGCTCGCCTGGAAAGTATTAAATCTCTGTTCCAAGCTAAAAAACAATGGATCTGGATGGTCGTTGTTGTTCTTGCCGTACCCTGGCTAAAATACTCCAGGGATCATCCAAACAGCCGCAGTACTTGAACACTATGGTACAAATACATCAGCTGGGGATGAGAACATTACGTGTGTGACCGTTTTTGATTACCCCGCCACATGGGCAGCCACATTCCAACTTCGGGGGATTTTGGAGACTGCTAATGTTATGTTTTGAGCTGTCACAACTGAAGACAATCCCCACATAACTATGCAGAGCATAACAACATTTTGATGCAGCCTTGGAGTTCTAGCCTATGTCAATTGGCCTGACACAGCCTTAAGCCAAGGCAGAATCAAACCTGTGTCAAGTTATTTAACCAAATAAAGGATACAGTCTTTTCATAGGCAATTGTCTTTGAAAAGTGTTTTCACAACTTGTTCACCTAATATCGTTTTGACCATGTCCTTTAAATCATCAGGCAACTGGTTTGGCCAATGCCTCACTTGGAGCCACTGACAAGTTCATCTATCTCTTAAATGATAATTAGTCCCTAAAGCCAGGTTGTACTGGTTTTCAGTTACACACTTTGTCACCACTAGGGCTGCATAGGGGAACTTGAATACTCTACACATCCCATTCAGCATCATTTGCTTAGACCTAACCAGGTCTGTTGCTCTGAGCCCATGTCCACTTGTACATTGTGATCATGGGGCATTTTGCCAGGCATATTATAAAAGAACATAATATGTAATTTCATGTTAATATATATGTATAATCAGCCTCTAATGGTAAAGAAAATGGCACACACACACACACACACACACACACACACACACACACACACACATATATATATATATATACAAACAACCATCACACACGCGCACCCATTTAATTACATGCATTAACACTAACTAAAACCTGATTTTCACATTTATCATTGGTTGTACTGACATTCAAGGACAAGGATACTAATATATCAACTTTTTTATGGCATAATGGATGTGCCCAATTTGAGGAGATAAGTGATTGTTCATACTTCTTTTTCATTTTGCTGAATGTTGTTTGCCTTGCCTGAAGAAGACCAGAGAGGTCAAAACACCTCATGTTTTGTCCTGTAATTTATTTGCCTCTTTCATTCAGTGGAACAGTCATTTTTCTTTTAAGTTTGTTTCAATTTCTGTCTGTAGTCACTAACTCTGATGGGACTAAACTGCTTGACCATTCAACCAGAGATGCAAACAATTCAGCACTGCAGCTGGTTGACACCATTCAATTTCATCTCCCCTTAAGATGGCCGCTCTGTCTGCTTTTATTACTCTTGCCTATTTTCAACCGTTTTTCAACCTACAAATCAGCCTGCCTCAATTTCCCCGTTTGGGTATTTTACATCAAGGGCAGGAGTGCTTTTCTTGAAGTTTGATGCACTCTGGAAACTTCTTTACTCGCAGCAATTTTTTTTAATGATATGGAAAGCTTCCCTTTAGAAAACTTTGTAACTTTTTTACTGTACAACAATACACTCAATCAATCAACAGCATATCAATACACAAGCCTGCACATACCAATGAAACTTTTTTTCTCTGTGAAGGATATCTCCGGCTGCTGCATCTTCTTGCTTCTTTTCATGATTCTCACAAGTCCATCAAACTTCCTCTCTTGTTTATCTGCAAACAACACAACAGAAAGACAATGTCAACAATGAAAACTGACCAAAAAAAAATTAAAACTGTCAGATTATGTGCACAAGGCTAGGTGTTAATTGGAATAGATTTTACACACTGTCATCCAGGAACTTTTAGCACTCTCCTTGGGTATGTCCACTTTGCATCATACCCTGGGGATTAAATTGGACAGGGGGAGTTAAGGCATAATAAATGTCTACACCACCAGGAAAGCTTACAGCCTCAGGTTACAGTGAGAAATAATTTTGTTTAGAGGTAATGGTTGTAAATTTGAAGCACTTGCGGGACTGAATTGTTTCAGCTTGAAAATCCTGTCTGCCCACCCCCACCAGTAATGGTACTGATTCAGTTCAGGGAAGGTTACAGAGAATGGGAGGACAAAGTTAAACCTCACCTTCTATCATACTGTGGCCCTAATAATATGGACATCTGACTTTTCACCATCCTTATGACTATCAGGTTATGGATTTTGAACTTAAAAAAACAAAACTGAAAACAGATTTTAGGTGGACACAACTGACAAAATCTGAAACAAAATCAACCATGAAGGCTGTATGGTCAGCTCATTGCACTTGTTGAATCAATTACATGACAGATTATATGTACATATTGAAAACTACCGTGTTTAAGAAAAAAGTTATCCATTTGTGCAACATTGAAAGCATCAATGATTGTATATGTGATAAAACGATGTGCAATGGTTGTAAATGTGAAGTCAAGAGTCTTGGTATAGAATTATTACAGCATTATATTCCATTACTGTACCTGGCGTATCTTCACCAATACTCTTTTGTATTTCTTCCATTGACAATATTCTTATTTTCATCAGGATGAATTATGTCCTTTATTAACACAGTATTACAGTACAGCCAATTGAAAAAAAAAACACTTTGGTTTTAAACATTATCAGTGAACAATTAGATGAGACCCAACACTGAAAATTCTTCTGACATCTTAAAGCATATCAATTTACCGTCTATGTATGTCACACTGACACCTTTTGAAAGTAACATGGTTCATTTGCTGGCCCTCTGTGTTCTTATGGTTGGCAATAGTCATGCTCATCATCTCTCTCGCTCTTTATCACTTGCCCCCCCCCCTCCTCCCCCCTAACCCTTTCACTTTTCTCACCCTGTCTGCTCAAGTTGTCTTGTTTCGCTACTGATCCCTCTGTTCAAATCTTCATCTCCGACTTGTCTCTCTCTATCACACTACTCTCTCACTGTGTCGCGGGTTATCACCTTCTTCCACTCATTCCCTCCCCCTCCCTCCCTCTAATTATCAGTAATCTTTGACATGTTGTGGGCGAGACGGACAGAAAAAAACGAAAGGGGGAGGAAGCAGGGGTTGGGTTGGGTGGTGGTGCATGGGCGATAGGGTGGGAGAGATGTAGTAAGGGGGGGCTATGGATGGGATGAAGTCAATTTAAAGTGTTGTTCATTTCAGACTTCCCTGAGTTGTGCATAAGCACAGAGAGGCCAGCTTACTGTGTTTTATGAGACATGGGCACAAGGAGAAAGAAACTGACTAAGCTGCTTGGTTTTTACAATGGCACTAATGCCGGTGAAGGAAGCCACAAGAAAAAAAAAAGATGGGAGGGTGAAGATGTCTGCGCGTACATCAACAAATGCAAGCGCCACAACATCCTAATCAAGGAGCAGTATGGCTGCTTGGACACTGAACTGCTGACACAACCTTTCATCTGCCACGGGAGTTTTGAAAGGTGTTTGTGACCTGGTGTACCTCCAGCTGCCAGTGGATGCCAAGAAAACTGCTGAATGGTTTGGCAGGTGATGCAGGACAGAAGTCCCAGTACCCGGGATCCATTGCTCCTGTGCAGGGTGACTTCAACCATGCTGACATCATATGGCGCTTCCACAGTTACGGCAGTACATCAACCGCATGACATGTGGCGAGGTGAGCCTGAGTCTTTGCTAACACAACATCCCCACAGCCTACAGGAGCAGACAATGCAGCACAGGTCGGTGGGTGCACAACCTGCTTCACCCATGTAATCTGCACATGCAGAGAATCCAAGACCACCAGCAAGTTCTCAATCATGCGGGCATGAGCATGGTTCAGAGAGACTATGGAGGCTCTCAAATGGGTGCTTCCCCTGCATTGACTAGGATGTCCTGCAAGATGGTACCTCCTCACTGGACAAACAGGTGGGCATTGTCACCTCCCATAAAAAACTTTCTGTGTTGACATGCTGGAGCTGAGCAAGGTGTAGTCCTATCCTAGGAACAAGCACTGGGCTGACTAACATCATCAGACAGCAACAGTAGGCATTCCAGGACAGTGGTGAGGATGCGGTGAAGTAGTTGTGAGAGAAGCAAGAGAGACAGTGCTGGCTAAGAAGTGGCATTTCAGTTATAAGGTAGACAACTTGACTGCCAGCAACTCCAGGCAGGTGTGGAGAGGTCTGCAATCCATGATGGACAACTGGGTCATCAGGGAGACCACGGGCACTAAGGAACCTCAGGCACCAACCAGCAACCTCGCCACTGACTTCTCTGTCGAGTGTGCAAGTGCTCTGGTTGAGCTGGGCACATAAGAGGTGTTGATGGAAGAGCAGAGCAGGGGAGCACAGGCTGCCATCATGTCAACCCATGCAGTGCCTGAGGCAGGATGTGGAAGATGACAGTGATGGAAGTCTACCCCACAATCATCAGGTGGCTTGACAGCTTTCTATAAACAGACCACAGCAGGTGATGGTGAAGATATTCACCTTATATGTCTGTAATTTCAGTGCAGGTTCTAACCAACACAATTAAGGGCGCAACAAGGGCGTCTATGCTGTACAAATGCAAATGACCCTGCATCATCGATGGCACCTTCTGGGTAAAGTTCTTATGTAAAGCATCACTGACTGACCTCTTAACGACAAGCATGAGCCCTTGTTGAAGCTCTGTTAACATGCCCGCGGGCTGATACAACGACAGCCATATTGTCCTGAAAGTGGCCAAGACCAATGAGATTGCTGTGAACTTCTTGAGGGACCCAGCCAACTCCCAGCCCACTGGTAACACAGAAACAGGAGGTGAAATCAGTGGGCCAGTACAAGTTCATGTGTTTTTCATCACCAACAGCAAGCTTGATCTGATATATCAACCTCTCAGAGTTATTTTCTGGAACAATTTGGACTTTTTTTTTCAAGAACACTTTTTTTTTTTCTTTGCGGGGGGGGAGGGGCTCAGACTCTAAACAGTTTTGGCATACACAAAGCATTTACCTACACTGCTATGAAGAACACTTCCGTGCAATGTGCATGTGAACTTCCTGTGATGGACAGCACAATGCTTGAAAACCTTGTGGTATAACTTGGCCAAAACTTCTGCTGCTGTCACAGCTGCACATGAAAATCTACAGCAAGAGACTGCTTCGCTGATTGGGAACAACTTCTGTCGCTGTCCATGATAGAGTGATTCCTGTGCAGGCAAATGAATCGGCTGATTGGGTCGTTCAAACAGGTTCAATGTAAAGTGACACATGACTGGCTCTGGCTCAGCTTCATCATTTGATACAGTGTTGATCATCATCCCAATATGCTCTCATATACCATATGCATTCCAAAACTACAAATGGCTTCCAACAGACAGGTGACTCTAGTTATCCAATTCCGACATCTGCGTTACCATCAGAACAAACTGCAGCTGGAAGTAACAAAATATGATGAAATCCAAACAGTTTGCATTTCTGCATGATAAGTTTCCCAACTCACAGGCCCCAAAGGAAAGGCAATCAGCATCTCTGTATGGAAACTGAGCTTGTCTGGGTTGAACGCGTTTAAGCTCTTCCACAGAGCAATGGTTGAGTTAGTGTCACATTTAACAGCCTCTTCCTCTTCCGCAGCCTCGGGGCGCATGACAAGGCCAAGCTATCCAAATTCACCAAGACAGGGGTATGCTGATAAGTAGATCTGTCACAGACCTCCAGGTGTGCTTCAAAGCAAAGGCAGTTAGACACCTAGGGTGATCCAGCATGACACTGCTCATCCCTGTGTGACTTGCTGCTGTCACAGTTGTTCACAAATCGGCTTTGAGGCATGCATCAACAGGTTCTGCAACTCTTCCATGCCAAAAGCCTTTCATCTGCAGAGCAGCCATGCTTAAATTGTGTGACCATAAATTACTGCACAGAGTGACCATTTTGGTTCCCCCCCCCCCCCCCCCCACGACGTTGCGGATATTTTTCAGTGTGTGTTCTTATTTGATTATTTGACAGGTTTAAAAAAAAAAAAAAGTTATTAACTCCTTGGTTTACTATAGCTCATTAATTTCCATTTTCAGGTGATGCTGCAATTATAGTTTGATTTTTCAACATTTCTGTGATGGTCTCTACTGCCACCTACTGAATTCTTTGTCTTAGGGTCTATATACTGTTGCTCTGTGATCAGATCATCTATTGGTTGATTGATTGATTGAATGAAATGACACCCTGATTTTGTCTGTTTATTTCTTTGCTTACTTCTTCACTTTCGTTTACTCTTTACTTAAGATATATTCACACTTTCTTTTTCCTTTTATTCCTTTGTTCACCTGTATACTCCCATTTATTTGTGCTGATTTTACTTCTCCTTTTGTTAGTTTGGGTTGTTACTTAATTGTCATTCGTCTTGGTATTTCCACACTTTGCACAATATTTTTCACCTCTGTCCGTTGTACTACCCTTCTCATATTAGTGATGTTACTGATTTTTCCCACAACCCTTTTATCATATGGTTCTCTTTTTTTTTTTTTTTTTTTTTTTTTTTAGAACGGTAATGAATTTGTGTGTGCTTGAGCAATTTACCTACGTATGTGTGGGTTGGATGGGGGGGGTAGGGAGTGCTATGAATGATAATGCTCTTATCTATCAATGATGTGTCTTATTTGCATAAAAGTGTTGAAAAAAGAAAAAGCATAGTAATTTTGTTCTTCTTGGGTGTAACTGTGCTTTTGCTTTTGAAAGGGAAAAGAGGTAGAGTGTGAACAAAGGGATTAAGGTAGTGAGTGAGGGGAGGAAGAAAAAATGGGGTGGGGTGTGGTCTGGGGGAGGGAGTGGTGGTGCTACTGAGACAGCCAGTGAAAAGACATTGCGGAGTTGTGGTTTTGAGATGGGAAGGGAGAGGGACGGTTTCTGTGGGTGTTTCCTTACTATACCTAAATGTACATGCTTTCTTTTCTTCGCTTGCTCTGTCAGTTTATTTGTATTTTATTTGTGCATATGCCAAACAAGAATTTTCTTTACCTGCATGTAGAGAATTAACTAGTCTAGATTTTTGATAGGTTCGCTTCCATAATTCTTCTTACCATTTCTTCAGTTGTTATGCTTCTCTGGTTATAGAAACGCATATTGAATTGTATTCAAATCGACTGAATCTTGTCAGGCAGACCTATGTACTTTGAGAATGGCTGTACCATAATCATTTTATCCTGGATACTTTGATCAGGAGAATTTGTATTAAACGTAACTACCTAATTAGGAACATTTGCATCCTAACAAGTTTACCTTGGACAGTTCTGGTGAATGTTTGTTAAATCTGAAAACTCCTCTTTGCAAGTGACACTAGACTCCACAGCACACACTCACTCTTCAACAAGGCTTCAAAGACCACAGAGTCCAGGGTCTGTACAGACAGAGCTGGCACGTAGACAGTCAGCAGATCCAGGCTGTTGAAAATCTTCTGTAGTAATGGGTGCTTGGTCTGTTGATTGTTCATGTAGAATTTACCTCTCTGCTTCCTACCTTCTTGGTGATCCTGCCGGTGAAAGAGAAACAGGGACACAGACATAACGACAGACATTTCAGAAAGGCAATACAATAAACTATCATGTCGTCAACCATAAAAATGATCCTGCAATCACCTTTGTTTTGAAGTGAAGGACAACAAATCTTTTATATGCCAGCTGCTCAGTTTTCACCATAAAGAGATAAACCACAGTTTCCTTTTTTTTTTCAAACTCACGCAAAAAAAAACTAAATCAGATGATGTTTTTACATCAAATTTCGGGGCTTGAGAAAGTTTATTTTTCCTTAAACCAATTGGGCGAGATAGCTGGATAAAAGATTCCCTGACCAGTGGGAAATCATGACCTAGAAGCCTTATTTTCACACTGCCTAGTGTTATAGTTACAATGTCAACAGACTCATCAACAGACATTAACACCTTAATTTTTTTTTTGCCAGAATGTCAACAGACTCATCAATGTTGACATCAACACCTTCAATTTTTTGCCATTTAACCCCTCCCCTCCCCTCATATTTAACCACTGGTCTGAAACTTCAGTTTTTCAAAACTGTAGAGATGAACTCATGTTATCATAGTGAAGAAAGAAACTCAGTGGTAATGTGATAAATATGGTGACCACAGTAACAACTAAACTCACAAACAAATGAAAGGCGCCCGGCAAACATCAACTGTCACTAAGATACTGTACATAAAAATAACTGTCGGTGGAGCACAAGGATCACTCTACCTGAATCAGCGTCATGCCAAGCTGGGAAGAATGACAAAGCTGAAAGCCATATGAGAAGGACCAAGGTTTGTTTTTCAGTTCTCAGGGAAATTGTTGGCTTAGACATCACATTTTCAAGTCAGCTTCTGACTATTCACTTGTCAAATCCACTCACACATCTGCATTTGTACTTGCATATGTCAACCGTGCATCTGAATTTGTCTAGTCCTGAATCTGGCGTATGTCTGTTGTGATTCTACAGCTACTTTTGTTGTAAAATAGACATTTGAGATATTGTAGTGTCAAACACTCGTGAACACATTCCAAAAATAAAATGTCTCTGTTTGCAGAACTCTGAAAATTTGACAAATAGTCTTTCTCCCCAAACATGATTTTGTTCAGATTGTATAATCCTTATCAGATTAATCTTAAAGTAAAAAGTTTGTATCTTTTGAAATGGAGGTTAAAACTTTTTCATGAAAATGGCAAAATAGAACCTCAGATTCATTAAATTGAAAATGAAAAAAATGGTGACCTCAAACTCATTTCACTGAAAATGACAAAATGGTGATCTCAGACTTGTTTCATTAAAGCTGACAAAACTGAAAATTCCTTTCTTTCAGACTCCTTTCTGGTATTCTAGCAAAAAAAAGTTACCCCTGAATCACTTCATGGCCAACAGTCATATATTTTTGAGGAAAAAAAATGTAAAGTTTGAAGGGTCTGCACACTGTCACAGGTGTGAGTGTTCAGGCTTCTTTCTAATCCCATCTTTGATTAGCTTGATGTCAGTTCGTTATCATCTTTTTGCTCATTTTCATTGTACTAAGTTCTATCTGACACAATTCTTGCATTATACTATGGTATTATATACACTACATCACCTGCTGTATATACACCTCAGTACAATCTGCACAAAATGAACATGTCAAAATTTGGATTACCAGAAATGGACTGATAAAGGCTAATAACATAACCTGGCAAATTTTGAAATGAACACACCAATCCTTTCAAATTTCAATTAGCAGTACACCTCTATATACTGTTTTACAATGAATGCCTTCTAAACTTTCTTTCGTAACATGTCAGCGTGAACAACTTGAAAAACAGCAGGCACAAGCAGTCACAAATACCAATCAATAATGATGCAAAATTTAGAAAGAGTGGGGGTTAGTTGCCACCAAGGACATTGACAAACAAAGCACAGGACAAGACACAATGCATTTCGACCTCTTGGGTCTTCTTCAAGCAAAAAAAAAAAAAAAAAAAAAAGAAAGATCACATTTAACATTTAGGACAGTACAAACAAAGAACAAAGAGAGACTTATCTGATGTCCATGGTGTGCTTTGAAGAATGGCCCTCAGAAGGAAATGACAGAGGGGATTATGGGAAAGGAAAAGGAGGGGCGGGGGGTGTGGAGGGAGGGGAGGAGTGAGGCGATGGGGTTGTGTGGTTAGTTTAGTGGGGTGGGGTGGTATATGTGACGGTTGTGGTTAAGATGGATTGATAATAATGCTAAGGGGGGGGGGTTCAGATATATATATATATATATATACCCCCCCCCCCCCCCCCCCCCTCCTTTTCCTCTCCCATAATCCCCTCTGTCATTTCCTTCTGGCGGCCATTCCTCACAGCACACCACATGGACATCAGATAAGTCTCTCTTCGTTCTTTGTTTGTACTGTCCTAAATGTTAAATGTGATCTATTTTTGCTTGTTTTTTTTAATTGAAGAAGATGCAAGAGGTTGAAATGCATTGTGTCTTGTCCTGTGCTTTGTTTGTCAATGTTCTTGGCGGCAACTAACCCCACTCTTTTTAAATTTTGCTTCGTTCTCCGCCATCAGTCACTCAATTTTGAAAAAATAATGATGCAGATATTCAATCTTCAATTTGAGCCAATTACACTTTTGTCTGTGAAAAGGAGTCACAACAACATGCGTCATGCTTCTCTTCAATCTACTTCTTTCCAGAATAACACAAACAGCAGTACTATGGCAGTGAGAATATAATATTTCATCGTAGTAAGAGAAACATAACTGGCTGATCAGAATTCGTCTTTACTTTTTTTTTTCTCAAGCATGCAACTAGCATACGAGTGCAAGGAAAAGAGTGAAAGTTATGCTCGCATATATGAAAACAGGGTAGGGCAGGTCTTAGAAAAAGGGAAGACAGAGATGGGAGGAGGAAATGACAGGAAGCAGGAGACTGTGAATAGAATTTAGCGTGGAGAAAGGGAAGAAGAGAAGAAAGATTGTGCAAAGACAAAAGCAAACATGTGTTTCAAAAGCACTCAGTGAAGTGAAGGAAGCCAGTTCAAGCTCTAACCTGGTACGGACTTGCCCCGTCTCATCCCTGTCCTTGATGGTCTCTGGATCAGCATTGAGGTACACATCAGCAATGACATCAGCATAGCCCCCGCTCCCCTGAAGACAGCCACCCTCTAACATTACTTATGGACTTTACACATGAAACAACAATAAATAAATAAAAAAACACAAATTCTGCTTGATCTCATGATTTTTGCACTTAAATGATTATCATATTACTTTTGTATCTCATGATTTTCACATTTAAATGATTATCATATTACTTTGTATCTCATGACTTTCACATTTAAATGATTATCATATTACTTTTTATCTCATGACTTTCACACTTAAATGATTAGCATATTACTTTTGTATCTCATGACTTTCACATTTAAATGATTATCATATTACTTTTGTATCTCATGACTTTCACACTTAAATAATTATCATATTACTTTTGTTTTGTGAGCTACATACACGCCAGTGTCATAGGATTCTTTTGTCCCAGGCAAAACATGTGTGACCGCTTAAAAACTAAATCCCACTGCAATGGTGTGATATCACCATTGCAGAACATCAGGCCATTAAGTTGGCAATCGGTGCTTGAAAACAGTGGATCTGTGATTCTTTTTACGAAGTTATAACATCTGCACCAATCAGTTATTCAAACACACTATGAACTGGCCTGTAATAAAGAAAAACAAAATTACCGAAATAGATCATCCCCTGACAAAATGTCCATAGTATGGAGAGAATGTGACGTTCCATGATTGTTTGAAAACTGAAAAATATTTATGAAAACAAAAGAAAGAAACCAGTGCCTGCACTTTAACATAGTTTAACTTCAGGAATCCTCTATGGTACACATTTTGGTCCTCTACACAACTGCTGATGACACAAAGTGTATGGTTCATAAAAGTGATGCAGCTAACTGACTTTTAAAAATCATAATGACTTCTTGAAAGAGAAACTAAAAGTGTATATGGTGGGTCCCTAAAGGGTAATAAAAGCTTAAAAGTTAAGTTCCAAAAGACCTTTCTCACCAGACTACCTATATCAATTGTTGCATGATGCCTCAGGAAATAAAGTGACGTGCCAGATTTTGCAATGTTTTCTTAAGTACTTTTCAGCTGGTTACCAAACTAATTCTTACTCAACTATAACAGCCTCGGATGATATGGATGTCCCATCAAAAGATAGAGAAGGGAGTTAACCCTATTCCTTAACACGCCATAAACTCACCAGTCAAATGCTGATTTACTCTTAACACGCCATAGATTCACAAGTCAAATGTTGATTTACTCTTAACATGCCATAAACTCACCCGTCAAAGGCTGATTTGTTCCTAACACGCCATAAACTCCCCAGTCAAATGCTGATTTACTCTTAACACGCCATAGATTCACCAGTCAAATGCTGATTTACTCTTAACACACCATAGATTCACACCAGTCAAATGCTGATTTACTCTTAACATGCTCTTAACACTAAACTCCCCAGTCAAATGCTGATTTACTCTTAACACGCCATAGATTCACCAGTCAAATGTTGATTTACTCTTAACATGCCATAAACTCCACCCAGTCAAGGCTGATTTGTTCCTAACATGCCATAAAACTCCCCAGTCAAATGCTGATTTACTCTTAACACGCCATTGATTCACCAGTCAAATGCTGATTTACTCTTAAACACGCCATAGATTCACCAGTCAAATGCTGATTTACTCTTAACACGCCATAAACTCACCAGTCAAAGGCTGATTTCTCTGAATTATATCACTTCTTTCTTTTTGTGACCTGAGTCAGTTTCTGTACCTTTTCTCCTTCTTAAATACTTTTCGATACATTAAATGGAATCATACCTCATATTTGCATTTCTGCTGCCTATCCCTCAGTATTCAGTTTTAAAATATACATTTTCAAAATACAGGTAATCTATTATTTTATTCAAACAGTTCTAAAACTTATGCAATCTTTAAAATCTAATTCCAACTTTCTGAAAAACTGACACTTTGGGAACAACCAACCATCACTTCAGTCACATTGCAAGCAATCCAGATTTTACTTTTTCTTTTCTTCTCAGTTATGGAATAAAGATTAACGTTTTCATTAAACTACACATATGAAAATAAATTAAGTGGCATAATGACCATATTCCATTGTGACAACACACACACACACACACACACACACACACACACACACACAAATCAACTGATCTATTTTTTTTTTCAAAAACAACATACACACATGCAGCCTTCCCCCCTTCCCTCTCTCATGCACTCTCTCCTACTGCTCGCCCCTCCCCTCCAAGAAAAGGCCAACAGATGAATACAAACAATACCCACTATAACAGGATGATTACACAGATTTACTCCGTTGTACAAGCAAGTCTAAACGACTTTCAATAAATTACCTGGGCAAATGTATATGGCATTTACATGTACTGAACTGAACAAGTACTGTGAACATAAATGTCACTTCCTCTATTGTATGGCACTCAGCTGTATTTACTGTACAATTTCACAGTTGTGTTGCTTTGAGTGTGAGTGTGAGTGTGTGTGTGTGTGTGTGTGTGTGTGTGTGTGTGTGTGTGTGTGTGTGAGTGTGTTCTGTATTTGGTAATTTGCCTTTTTTTTTTTTATTTATTTGTTTTTGGGTTTTTATTTTGTTTTATTTTCTGCACCTTACAGAATTCAGATCTAGCTTAATCATCAGAGTCACCTTGACAACAAGTACTGGAATATGATTCTGGAGAGCGAAACCAGACCATCTTGAGGGCATCATGGTGACCGTTGATCAGAATGCATACAACAGGCATTTCCACTGTCTTCCTTCCCTCTGCTGTTCATTGAAAACAGTGCATTAAGGACTGTCAAATCCACACACACAAAACCCTGTCACATGACAAAAACCAAACCATGGAACAACTGTCCATATCCTGAAAAAGAAATGAAATAAGCAGTCATGACATGGTAGCTTAACCACTGACATGTTAAGACACACAAAATTACGTCATGCTGACAGCGCATGGCATTCCTTCTAGCATTTCGTTCCAAGATGTCGAAAAAAAAAAATAACAAATAAATGAAAACCATTTCAATGCCACAAAAAATACATTTTAAAAAGCCATAAGGGCAAGTACACACTGCAGAATGACCTGCTGGCGTCTACTCTGACAAGTGTTTCCAATTTGCACCACCTAAATACTGGACAATAAAAATCTGGCTTGTCATTCACTGGTATCACAGAAAAGGATTTAAAAGCAATCCTAGAACAAATATAGGGAAATGTTCCACAAAGGCAGAAAGCAGCTGACAATAGTAGAGAATGACAAAATTAGATGAAAAGAAAAAAATAGACAATGTCAAAAAGAGTGACAGAAAAGAAGCTGCTAGCATAGAATAGAAAGAGAGGAAGCTATTTCTACCAACAAAACCTGCGACATCCCCATGGGGACATGTGCGCATCATGACCAGTGCTAGCAACAACTACACCAACATGAGCATTAGCAGCAGCAGCTGAGGAAATGTTCATTTTGAAACAAGTTTTGTGTGTTAAAATCCAGTAATATGTATGATATCCATACATAAGACCTTTTCAAACATTAGATGCCTCTTTTTTTTGCATATAAAACTGCAGTTTGCAGTTATATGCCAGATGTAATAAAAGAAGCAAACATGGCAATACTGGTGCACAGAGAACTGAAACATGTAATGGATAATGTCCATACTGATTATTTTTAGCTGTGCAAAAAACACTGGAAACATATATGTAGATCATGAGTGAATTTGGGTGTTTCAGAATACAAAATGCCTCTCTGGCAAAATTTGAGAGAAAAAAGTCATTCCTTGCAGTTTGAAAATTGCAATACCTGTTTGACCAAACTGATTATTCTTTAATATCAGTTCATTTCAATTCAATACCACTTTATCATCGACATGGAAATTCATTTGCACACTTACAGACTCACTATAAACAAATAAACACATCAGCTTATCACAAAAAAAGATTAAAACTGTTTAAACAAAAACTCACCACACTATCCATGAATACATGGAAGCTATACATATCACCATACAACACACACACTCTTAGAGCTACATAAACAAAAGGAAAGAAATGCAGAATTGAAGACTATGATGGTGATGTTACACTGTTGTATACATAACCATCAAAGTCTAAGAATTGCACTTATCATCAAAAATAATTGTTTCACTAAAGATTTTTATTCACATCATCTTGTATTTATCAACATACAAAATGTATGTCTGAGACACCTGGATTGGTATCAAACAATGAAATATATAAAACAAATCCTAAAAAGGGCACTATTTTAAACACACAGGCGTACATACTAGTATGCATACTCCCCCCCCCCCCCCCCCCCCCCCCAATCCCGACTCACTGTTGTACAGGTGGGTTTCACCTGCCAAAACTGTCATGAGTCTGCCTGTTAGTTTCCAGGTGTTCATGTCATCAAACTTGTTTTGTCCTCTGACCACCACCCTACCCACTTCTCTTTGTCATGTCTGGTCAACTTTCCATTCTAACACACTATACCCAAAGTTACTACATCACTGCAGACAACACACTTGGAACATCTGTTTGCACTCGTCTAATGACTATTTGTTAAGTCTTTTTTTTTTTTTGCCATATATCAGCCACACAGACAATTTTACTCTCTCTCTTCTTACCGAAAGAAATGCTATTTCCCTTTGAACCTGGCATATATTTCAGAAACATGAGCCTCTTCACTGTTACATGTTGTAACTGGTCTGCTTTTCAGAAAAGCTGGTGAGGATCTTTGGCATACGCTGTAGTCATACAAAGTTTCACCAAAGACCTTACCGCAATGCACGTGTGATTTTGTACAACTACATTGTTACTGAAAGGGAGGAAAGCCTGAGGAAAATTGTCACATGACAAACAGATGACTTGTGGCAAGAATCAAGTTGGCTGATTTCAAATTCACCTGCTTCTGAGACAGGCTGAACAAGTCAATGACATCATGTCTAAGCACGCATGCACGCACGCAATGATTATATGATTATATATATATATATATATATATATATATATATATATATATATATATATATATATATATATATATATACCCCTTCCCTTACTTTTCTCTCCAGATTTGCAGAAAAATCAGAAATGGGCCTCCAGGGCTTTTGAAAAGGAGGATTTCAGCCTAAAGCGGGAAAATCTCTTGCCTGTTCTCTGAGGCTGCTTCTCTGAACAGCCAGCTGTTTTTGACTGCCGAGGTCTGAAGATTTCACGTAACCCTGAATGAGACTAGGTATTTGAATCATCACCTCCAACTCTACACCCAGAGTGTCACACTACAACCCTGACATGTAGTTTCAGACAATCACAAATAAGGTAAAAATGTCTTGAGTATTCTGGCTCCATGGCATGCTCTCATGATGTCCTCAATTTCTGCTGCCCCTTCCCCCTCCATGCTTGAAACACTCGCACACCTTCCTCTACACCCCCCTCCCCTCACCCACCCCAAAGCTACCCAATTCCCATCTTAACACAGACTTGTACACATGCATGCACATGCATGCAACACACACACACACACATACATAGACACACGCACACACACACACACACACACACACACACACACACACACACAGAGTACAACATACTCTATTGTTCAGTGACATCGAATTGATCTGCAGAACTGATTTGATTAGAATGGAAAAAGGTGGTTCAGTCCATGCATAAATGTAACATGCTGACACTGCTGTGGTGTCTGGTTTCAACAACAACAAAAAAAAAAAAAAACGAAAAAAAATTACTGAAAAACTTAAATAATATGACAAATCAAGAGTAGACATAAAATCTTCAGTCTGTGGATTCCTTGACAGATTTAGAGAAGGAGAAAGAAAACTGTGAAAAAAAGAGAAAAAATTGAAAAGGAAGATTTAAGGAAGACAGATTTAGAGGTTAGCTAACAAAAAAAGGCAACAAAAATCATAGAAATTAACATTCACCAGCATCATGTCCATTTGTTTCTCTGTTCTGCTTGTCTAAGTTTTATTCCTGATCTCTCTGCATACAAACTATTCAAGCACATCAAGGAAATCGAAGTTTTAAAAAATCATATTTAAAATGAAGCTGTAACATAACATTTCCCGAATAATGCACAGTAAATATCAAAAGTAATAAAAAGCAAGCGAACAAAGATAACATTCTGTCTATACTCAGCTTTCTTTGAAAGTAATTACTGTGTATAGTGCATTTTCATTCTCTACTTTAAAAGTACAACTTAAATGTGTGTTGGAAACCAAGTCTAGTCTGTTAATCATGTCTTTTGCTACCTGATGGCATTATCATAATTTTCTGTTGTTATAATTTTAAAAGAAATACTGAAAAAGAAACAAGATTCCAGTAGTCATAGTGGCACAGTTAATGTGTAATTATTTGTGCTGGAAGGTTGTGGATTTTAACCCATCAGAGGCTTATGTTTGCAGGATTTGCTGACCAAGGCAGCCTTCATCCAGAACTTTTGAGTTCATAGCTTTTGAGTTGGGCTCACATGGGAAGGCTGTTACTACACAGTGATGTTCCATCCCCTTCACAAATGTTTTTTGAGAGTGCTGTGCACATGTCCTGGCCCACAGCACGGGTGTCTCCATCTCCTGAGCATGGCTGATGCCAGCCACAGCATGTGTGTGTCTGAGCATGGCTGATGCCAGACCACAGCATGTGTGTCTCTATCTCCTGAGCATGGCTGATGCCAGACCACAGCATGTGTGTCTCCATCTCCTGAGCATGGCTGATGCCAGACCACAGCAGTGTGTCTCCATCTCCTGAGCATGGCTGATGCCAGACCACAGCATGTGTGTCTCCATCTCCTGAGCATGGCTGATGCCAGACCACAGCATGTGTGTCTCCATCTCCTGAGCATGGCTGATGCCAGACCACAGCATGTGTGTCCCATCTCCTGAGCATGATGCCACAGCAGCATGTGTGTCTCCATCTCCTGAGCATGGCTGATGCCAGACCACAGCATGTGTGTCTCCATCTCTGAGCATGGCTGATGCCAGACCACAGCATGGTGTCTCCATCTCCTGAGCATGGCTGATGCCAGACCACAGCATGGTGTCTCCATCTCCTGAGCATGGCTGATGCCAGACCACAGCAGGAAAGGAAGCTCAGGAGTCCAGTTCTGTCATGCAGAGTCAGGTCACAGAGGATCTTGACACCATCACTTTCATCATCCTCAATGATCATCATTTAAATACAATAAAGCATCAAATTGCGTGCCCCTTTGTTCACCACTCTAATAACGATCTCAGTTCCAATGCCCCTCCACATACTTTCCTGAGGAGAGTTCACATCAAATCTTCAGTGCCTGCAATGGTCAGTAGCAGCATATCCATGGGTACATAACTTCTGAAAAAAAGGTGCATTTCTGTACTTCCAGCAGAAGAGTACACTAGATCTGCTGTGAATGAGTATGTCCCCCTGTAGACCCCCACAGGAGGGATGCAGCACTGTTCTGGATGTAAACACCCATGGAGAACAGCTCCATGACCATGCAGTTAATAGCATGAACAGGGTGCCTGTTTAGTGGTGTTCAGCGAATGTTGGATCAGAACAGGTAGTTCTGAGCAGCACTGAACTCACTTGGCAACAGCACACACTGTTTCCTCACGATGACCTAGTACTGTCCGCTCCCTATGCAGAGTTGGTGGTGATACTTCCACAGAATGACTTTAGGAGGACTCTCTGTAGGATTTGGTTCAATGAGCGGAATGCAACATACGCCACTGACAACTAACAGATGGGACCGCAAGACAAAAATTATCAGTGAGCTACACACCAGCCTCATGATTACTTTGACAACTCATAAGACACAAGACAAACCTGTCAAGATTTTGACGCATGAGCCACATAAACAAACTCTCGCTCCAACATTGATCCAAACGAACATGTACATGTATTAACACATATTGACAGTAGTCTTTCAGAAAGAAAACAAAAAGTACATTCAACATATCACATTCTCATGGGCAAATATCCCTGACCTTATCATGAAACACACATTCATGTACACAAATGTACACAACACACACACACACACACACACACACACACACACACACACACAGAAACGTGTATGTTCAAATGATGCAATATATGCAGCAATCAGTGCTGAATGACAGTGCTCTTGTTAAAAACAGATGATCTTTAAAATGAACCGCTTTTAGCTCTGTTTCCTTTAAATTTTCTAACATTTTTGTCACATATAATACAGTAATGTGAACTAATCACTGGCCATCTTATAGTTTTTTTCTGATAATTCAACATTCACAAAATTTTGCAGTATTTTTTCTTCTTGTTTTCCTTTCTCCCCCCCCCCCCCCCCCCCCCCCCCTTTTTTTTTTTTTCAAATTTTTAATACATTCCCATCAATAAAAGTTGACAACAATTTCAATGTGGTCTAAAGAGAAAAAAAATGAAAGGGGAAGGGGAGGGGGGGGGGGGAGCCCCATCCACATACATCATGCAACACTTTTCACAAAAAATTAACAAAACAACAAAAAAAAAATATTGAACAGAATAAACAAAACAACACACACACACACACACACACACACACACACACACACACACACACACATTTATATATATTAAATACATGAAGAGTCATACCCCACAAAACACAAGAAAACATAAGTTACCCTGTCAGTCCAATTTTTCATTCTTTTTTTTTTTTGTTGATGTGCATGTTCACATTATATTTTTTAGTGTGAAAGCACAACAGCTTCAGAAGTTATTCATTTGAGATTCACTTCATGACCTCACTACTGCACAAAAAAAAAAAAAAAAAAAAAAAAAAAAAAAATCATACCAAAATTACATGTTTTTAGTCTGATTTGTATTCCCAATACTTTGGTTGAAAACAGAAAAGCAAAAAAAAAAAAAAACAGGACCCATGTTTGTAAGTTTTGGGGTAATTACCAGCCACCGTGGCGAAGTGGTTAGCGCTGCGGACTCCTGGCTGGGTGGTCGTGGGTTCGATTCCCATCAGAGTCATTTGGGTTTTTCTGCCTCAACCAGCTCCTACCCAGAGTTGAGTTTGCTGCGGACTCAGCTGGGAAGATTGGGACCACACAGTCGAGTTTCATCCACTTAATGGATGCGTTTCTGACAGTGTTGCTCAAACTTCCTGACCAACACTGCAGGTGCCTGTATCTCTTGGGCCTGGTTGATGCCTGGGTATATTATGAAAGGAAGCATCGAGTACAGCCCTGTCATGTACTCTCAGACCGAAATGGAAATCCGTAGCATCATCTTAATCATCCTCATTCTCATCGATCAGCATTAAAAAAAATGTCTCAAATTCTGTGGCCCTTCATGCCCTGCTCTCATGGTGACCTCAATTTCAATGTCCTCTTCCACGTCTGTGGTGTTGGTTTGGTTCCGTCGGGGTCACTGGTATCGTGAGTCCAGGGGGGCTGTCGTTGGATGGACGTGGTGGCGCGACTAAGCAATTATTGTTGTCAGTAGGGGGCTTAGTAGGTGGTGTCCTGCATATGTTAGATCAGAACAGGCACCACTGAACACCACCGAAGCGACTCAGCAGCAGTGCAGTGTCTCCTCCAGTGGGTTGCCTCTTGACGACTTGACATTGACTGCTCCCTGTGGATTGCCGGTGCCGGGGCTGCGGCAGGACGGGCCAGGCTGTGGCTGTGGATGGGGTGTGTTGGAATGAGCGGCATGGCGCACTGCCTCTGAGGTGGCGCACGGTTGGGACAGCAAAAAAAAAAAAAGTTTTGGGGTAATTACTATATGCTGCCATATGGTATTCTTTGAATTCATACTTAGTACTTCACCCTATCAATCAAACCTGCAATCAATATTTACCTGGATATACATGTTCTCACAGTTATTATCATCCTTGTTGTTATCATTATCATTATCAATTATTATCATATCATCATTATCATCATCATCAAATATACACATATACTCTCTTTCTCTCTCCCTTTCTCTCTCTAACACACACACACACACACACACACACACACACACACACACACACACACACACACACACACACACGCTCACACTAAGCTGAAACATGAAGCAACACATCTCCAGCAATACCAAATGTGCAAAGTAACCAGACAAACATGCATGCATAGCCTTAGTGAATGGAAAAATTAACATAACTCAAAACAAAAATAGCATAATTCAAAACTAAAGCAGACTTACCTCAAAATGACTAATTCAAGCAGGTGAAAAAAAGGAGAAAAAAAAACATTGTGACTTTTCTGTTGTACAGAATTTATAACAAGTGTGTGCGAGTGTGTGTGAGCGTGTGTGTGTGTGTATGTGTGTGTGTGTGTGTGTGTGTGTGTGTGTGTGTGTGTGTGTGTGTGTGTGTGTGTGTGTGTGTGTGTGACATACCTGTGTATGTGTATGTGCATATGTGTGTGTGTGTGTGTGTGTGTGTGTGTGTGTGTGTGTGTGTGTGTGTGGGTGTGTGTGACATACCTCTGTGTATGTGTATGTGCATATGTGTGTGTGTGTGTGTGTGTGTGTGTGTGTGTGTGTGTGTGTGTGTGTGTTTGAGTGTGTATGTGTATATGCCTTTCTCTCTCTCTCTGTCTCTCTCTGTTCATGAAATTATTCAACCACTAATCCACTTGCATCTGCCCATTTTTGGGTCCTGTATCGGCCTGTCAAGGGTGATCCTACAGTTTGTTTTAATACAGGTTGTTTGAAGGCAACTGTACGTCCTGTTTTCATGCTGGTATTTGAAGATGACTCTGCATTTTGTTCCCTAACAACTTATTTGATGGTGACTCTTACATTTTGTTTTCACAGCAGTTACCTGAAGATGATTATATATTTGGTTCCATACACATTATTTGAATATGACTGCATTTTGTTTTCTGATGATCTATCCGAGGGTGGCTCTACCATCTGGATTCATCAGATTGGGGAAGGGATCAGAAGTAAGGTACAGCATTTTGGACCTGTAGATTCAGTTCCTGCAGACATTATATGAGATACGGTTTATAATGCGCTTGAAAAAGTTGTAACATTTTTACCTTTTCTCCTAACAAGTGAAATGATGCATGACACTGATAAAGAACAGTCCATTGCCCGTGCACAGCCACATCAACAATGTCAAGTCACACACCCATGGATACTCAACTGATGTGTTTGAAATGCCATCACCCATGTGGAAGTGACATAGGCCATCAAGATACTTGGATTATAATATTTAGTTGTTTGGAGTTTTCCAGCGAATTAAGTTGGTAGTTTGGTACTTGGTGTAGCAAAAATATGTGGCAGTTAAAAACGGTAATGTATGCCTGTAAGCAAGGATGTTCATGTACGTTTACAGCAATGTTTCTGACACTTTTACTACATAACAACAATAGTTCATCAATTTGCAAAGATCTTTTGTTGCTTTTGCAACCAAAACATTAATTCCTGCTTTACCTGTAATCACAGTTTTAGTTGTCTGTTATATGTTTTGATTAACTGAACAGTAAACTGGCCAGTCCTAAACAAACCAACTTACTTTCTATGTCAATTCTTTTCATAATATTGATTTTTTTCAATCAAACGAGTTATCAACTTAATAATAATCTGAAAACCTGCACGGCTCTTCCACCGTCATCCTGCATGTTATTAACTTTTGTGGGAAAACACCGACCCAGAAGTCAAATTTAATCCTTTTAATAGATGGTTTCTGGGCAGCAGCATTACTCAAAGTTTCTGACCAATTCTGCAGTTTCCTGTTTCTCACAGATGTGTCAGCAGATTTATCAGTGCTTCATGGGAGGGATCTCATAACAGTCTCGCGCTCCAATGGAGGACACTCCCTCCAGCAGGGGACACTCCCTCCAAGGGGGACACTCATTCAACCTGATTGTTGTCATTAGTGGCTGACTTAGACAGTTGTGTGTTGATTAAAGAATGTCAAAACAAGCACCACATAACATTGCCCAGGGGACTCAGAACCGCTATGGTGTCTCCTCTGGAAAGCGGCTTCACACCGAGTTGATTTGTCCAGCATCTTACAAACAGCTGGTACAGTTTTAAAAAGAGAGGGTGTTAGTTCAGCCAGATGATACAGACAAACAGATTACAGGACAATCTGTTTGTCTGTATCGTCTGGTGGACCTAACACCCTCTCTTTTTAAAATTTGCTTCTTTTCCGCCCTCAGTCACCTTGTTTTGAAACCAGCTGGTATGTTGCATGGTGGCCAAACTTGGGCGCAGCTTTGTTTGGGGAAGTCAAACCGAACAATGTTGGAGAAACATAAGTGTTACTCTAAATTACAAAGCCAAGTAAGTTGCCTTTTCATGCAGCAAACTGTATACAACACTGAGGTCTGTTCTAGGACAATAGAGCCACACAGTACAGACCAGAAGATCTTTAAAAGCTGGTCGTCAATGGGAAGCAACAATCACTGGAAGACACACTGAGAACAGACATGGGAAAATGTGCCAGAGAAAAACAGTCTTGCAGGTCTTTACTGGGAGGGTTTGCTGGACAAGTCCTCACTTACAACTTTCCATGGCGTCGATCACATGGTATGGAAGTGTCGGAAGTTAGACATCTCGGTATCTGTCTCCAGGATCTTGTCAGACTGAGGTGAGTTGTCATCCAACAGCAAGAAGTGGGTGGCATACTGTGAAATCTCTGGTCCCAGGGAGGCTCGTGAGTCGGGAAAAAATGCATCTTCGTCTTCGTCTCTTTTGAGATGAATATTTTTCCCCCTGAAAGAATCAAGACTGAACATGTATGTTTTGAACTTAAAAAAAAAAAAAAAAACATAATGAGGCAGAAATGAAAGCAAAAATTACAGACATGAACATAAAATGGGAAGGTATTGATTAAAATCCCTGTTTGGTCAAGTAGATTGTAACAAGTGAAACACAGGCTACAACCAGTTAGGTAACTATCTGGCTAATTTCCATGGCTTACGGCAGTACAGATATCAGCACAGAACTACATCCACTTCCTTGCATTCTATGGCCTATATATACAAAAAGATGACAATCCAAATATTTCAAGTACAACAGTTAAAATATACGTATCTGAAACTTATTCTCATCATCTTAAGGTCTGTACTGATGGTTCTGTGCTTGAAGATCATCAGGCGGGCTCTGGCTTTGTTAATCCATCTTTAAAAAGTTGAAAAGTCTTATCATCTTGGCACAGACATATCGATTTTTACAGCAGAATTTATAGCTTTTATTATGGCTCTGTCATATTTGACTAATCTACCACTAAATCTGTTAAATGCTCTTTGTGTAGATTCTAAATCAGTCTTGCAATCCCTTGTTTCATTATCTAATTACAAGAATAATCTATATCTTTGAAATGAAATATTCAATTCATTGCATTCAATTGAAAGGGTCCAATGTTGACTTTTGTTGGATACCACCCCATGTGGAACTTATTACAATGAATATGTTGACCATCTCCCCAAAAATGGGACGAGAAACACTTTGAATGCCACTGAATTGCCTTGCTGTTTACCTTCAGAAGAAATGTGTAACATAACAGAAAATGAAACAATACGATGTTTTCTTTTTTTTCTCTTCTGGGACAAAGTATTTTTCATTACTGAATACTCCATGTGCAAGTAGATCAACTGTTGCCTTGTCATGCAGACTTTTGTTAAATGCTTTAATGACAAAGTAGTGTAAAGACATTAAGTGTGTCTGCTCTGCAGACCTGACAATTGAGCATATACTAGTAAAATGTGCTTCAATGAAAACTTTCCTACCTCCAGAAATTGTAAATGTATTTTGCTTGTTTCTAATGTTAAGTTATTTTGGGATTATTTAATCTTTTCAATTTTCAGATTAGCTAGTAATTTGTTATGTTGTCCTATTGCTCGTTTCTTGTAACACACACTCTCTCTCTGTCTCCCTCTTCTTTCTTCTTCTACTTTTTTTCCCCCACCCCATTCTGAAAGTTTTTTTTTTTTTGATGATGTTAACAAATTAACCGAGTTTTTGCTGTTTTTGATGCTAGAGTCTAAAATCATCAACATGATGAAAAGACTTTAAATACAATAACTAACTATGGCCAAGCATTGCACAAGAAAGGTGCATTTCCCTTATGTGGCAATTTTTACTTTAAAATGTTCACAATTCTTTTCAAAAAGGATAAATGTCATAGACCTTTCAGCCAAATACCTGAAGTTTTGTTGTTGTTGTTGTTGTCTGCATTTCTTTCAAACAAAAGCCAAAATGGAAAAGAAATTAAGCCCGACAACTCCAACGCATGCAGTACCTAGCTTTCAGAGTGAACCCAAAAGAGAAAAAAAAAATTGTAAGAATATGAAGACCAAGACAGCAATTGAAATTACAATTTTTCTTTAATTTTCATAAACCAGGCTTCTGGTTATGCTAGCTGCATGTGTTTGCTGCTGCTGCCATAGATTATATTGGAAACAGTCTGATCTCCATGGACAGCTGTTCTGCTTAACAATGCAAATGTTCATAACATGTAATAATGCAAGTAAATCCTTTACTGGCAACTATATTTTTCACTTGATTTCAGTAAATCATCACTGGCAATGAAAAATAAGGCCAACCTTTGTGTCTTGTGTGTGTGTGGTAGTGGAAGTGAATGGCTGTTACCACGCCAAATGACCTAGGCCAAGTTCACAACCATCACAACTCAAATACCCTCAGCACCATTTACACACACCTACATTCTCCAGCAAGATGCTCAGAAATATAACTTTACATCAAACAGTAGCAAAGTTCAAACAAACAAACCAAAACAAGGAGATGGGATGTGTGTTTGTGTGATAGGACAGAGTGTTTTGTGAAGAAGACATTCAGTATAAATACTAAGCTTTTTACCAACAGCATATAAGGACCATCAAATTCCATGTTGTGATCAGAACCATTTATCATGCTTACTTATGTCACTTTCATCTTCTGGGGGGAGGTGATATGGTAGTAGGGGGGAGGGGGGGGGGGGGGGAGATCAAGGGGAAATGAAATGGGGGAGGAGGGAGGGGGAAGGGATGAGTGAGGGACTTGTCAGTAGACCCAGCCAGGCTGTGTCAATATACCCCTAGTCTTCAACAGAGACATGCCACCTTGAAGACGTGGCATTGTTACCAATATGGCAGACAGCCGAAATAAAACAACCTCACAAGTAGCCAGTGACAGGCAGAACAGAGAAGGGGATGGAAAGAGAGATAAAAAGATGAGTTACCAAAGAATAATTAAAGAGTAAGTCATAGGAAAAGACATCATTAACCCTATGCTTGAACATCCAAAAGGGATGAAGGGGTGATCAAAATATGCTAGATATGGTAAGCTCCAATTCAATAACTATACAGTCTCATTAGCTTTGACAGTGGATACACAACTGCATTCTGCAACCTGTACTTCATCTGCACGATAAAGTCTCTCACTGAACTACACACTTATATGGAACAGACAAGTTGAGTTCCTCCAATACGATGACTTCACAAAGTTAGATTAAAAAAAAAAAAGGTGGGGGGGGAGGGGAGGGGGGTTCAACACACAAAAATTATTTGACAGCTGTCCACCCATTCAGAACTTTTCAGTTGCAGATCACCCTTACATTATACGAACAATAGGCCATTCAAAAATGAATAAGGAAGTGAAAAAGAAAAGAGAATTAGTGTGTCTTGCATCAGCTCACCCCTTCTTTTCTTTCACAACAGAATCCACAAAATTTAAAGGTAGATTTCATTAGTCCACCTATGACTGCACCTCTTTCAAAGGCAGATTTCATTAGTCCACCTATCACTGCACCTCTTTTAAAGGCAGATTTCATTAGTCCACCTATCACTGCACCTCTTTCAAAGGCAGATTTCATTTGTCCACCTATCACTGCGCCTCTTTCAAAAATTAGATTTCATTTGTCCACCTATCACTGCACCTCTTTCAAAGGCAGATTTCATTTGTCCACCTATCACTGCACCTCTTTCAACTGATTTCAGTTCAATTTACTATCCTCAGTACAAATCTGTCTTAAAACAGCAATGTATCTGTAGCTTTCCAAGATTTCCTCAAGCTGAAAGGCTTCCATGTCTTGAGATGCTTTCCGTTGTCAGGGTGCACCGCTGTCTTCAGGTTTTTAGCAAGTCTGGGCACAGGTTTTTAGCAAGTCTGGGCACAACACTCAGACATACAGTCAGTTGTTGTTCACACTCGACGTTTTTCTGCCCTTTGTCTTTGGCTTTCCTCTTTAACTGTGAACAAATTCAGTCCAGAGTACACAGCCTAACTGGCAAGTCTCATCATGAGAGTTGAGAAACACAGCTTACTCCACTCAAGTGTTTGCGCATCACGGGCGTTACCAGAAAATGGCTGGACTGCTCCCTAACTCATTCACGAGGCATTACGTCACTCCACTCAATGACAAGCATCTCGCCTAGCCCATAATCTGACCTGAGACACAAAGTGCATCACGTTTGTGAGCCCCAGGCAGATAGCACAGTTTGTTTTTTTTTTCATTGCAGGAACAATGCAAGTATCCTAGACTAAGAAAATCATCAGTTATGAGCTAAAACTAGTACACATAAACTATTACGGTAAAGCACAGCAGATGGGTGTGGTTGAAGTACTGACTGATTTTTCTGCACTTCTGTGTAAAATGTACGCTATGTAAAAAATGTATGTCCAGGTCTTTGATCTGGAAGCACACAAATGTGTATTGATATACACAAATGTGTACCCCATACGCACACATGTGTACGTTTATTCTTCTGGCAACACTTTTCAGTGCCAAGTTTGAATCTATACAACATTAGTGAGAATACACTGAAATATGCAGAAGCAGAGTTGGAGTCTTTTTCCATGCTGGCTGAATGCTGTTGATGCTTTTCCAGTTCTCCAGTTAAGTTCAATTTACATCTGTGCAGGCTTGAAGGATTTCTACTAGCATATTCAAATTTGTTTATTTGTTTTTGATGATGGTTGATTTCTTGCTGATGCTTAAGCTAAGTCTGAGTGCAGTTTTACTGACTGATTTGAGCAGGTTTTCAAGGTCTTAGGTTCTGTCTGCCATAGCTGCAATATCATCTGCATTAGACTCTGTCTGCTCGAGCAGATATGTTATCTGCATTCATTTCTGTCTGTCATAACTGCAGTATCATCTGCATTTGGTTCTGTCTGCCATACCTACAATGTCCTAGGCATTGGGTTCTGTGTGCTACAGCTGCAATGTCATCTGCATTCAGTTCTGTCTGCCATAGCTGTAATATCTGCATTGACTCTGTCTGCCATAACTGTAATATCATCTGCACTGGGTTCTGTCTGCCATAGCTGCAATATCATCTGCATTGGGTTCTGTCTGCCAGAGCTGACATGTCATCTGCATTGGGTTCTGTTGCCATAGCTGACATGTCATCTGCATTGGGTTCTGTTGGCCATAGCTGACATGTCATCTGCATTGGGTTCTGTTGGCCATAGCTGACATGTCATCTGCATTGGTTCTTTTGGCCATAGCTGACATGTCATCTGCATTGGGTTCTGTCTGCCAGAGCTTGACATGTCATCTGCATTGGGTTCTGTTGGCCATAGCTGACATGTCATCTGCATTGGTTCTTTTTTGGCCATAGCTGACATGTCATCTGCATTGGGTTCTGTCTGCCATAGCTTGACATGTCATCTGCATTGGTTTCTGTTGGCCGTAGCTGACATGTCATCTGCATTGGGTTCTGTCTGCCATAGCTTGACATGTCATAGCTGATAGCACATGTCATTTGCATTGGGTTCTGTTGGCCACAGCTGACATGTCATCTACATTGGGTTCTGTTGGCCATAGCTGACGTCATCTGCATTGGGTTATGTCTGCCATAGCTGTAATATCATCTGCATTGGGTTCTGTTGGCCATAGCTGACCTGCAATGTCATCTGTGTTGGGATCTGTTGGCCATAGCAGACATGTCATCTGTGTTGGGTTCTGTTGACCATAGCTGACATGTCATCTGCATTGGGTTCTGTCTGCCATAGCTGACGTCATCTGCATTGGGTTCTGTCTGCCATAGCTGACATGTCATCTACATTGGGTTCTGTCTGCCATAGCTGACGTCATCTGCATTGGGTTCTGTCTGCCATAGCTGCAATATCATCTGCATTGGATTCTGTTGGCCATAGCTGACATGTCATCTGCTCTGGGGTCTGTCTGCCATAGCTGACATGTCATCTGCATTGGGTTCTGTTGGCCATAGCTGACATGTCATCTGCACTGGATTCTGTTGGCCACAGCTGACATGTCATTTGCTCCCGGTTGTGTTGGTCATAGGTCATAGCTGACACATGTCATCTGCTCCGAGTTCTGTTGGCCGTAGCTGCAATATCACCTGTCTTGGGTTCTGTTGGCAATAGATATGATGTGATGTGCATTGGATTCTGTTGGCAATAGATATGATGTCATGTGCATTGGATTCTGTTGATCATTGATGCAGACATATGCACTGGGTTCTGTTGGTCATAGATGTGAGGACATATGCACTGGGTTCTGTTGGCCATAGATGTGAGGACATGTGCACTGGGTTCTGCTGGCCATAGATGTGAGGACATATGCGCTGGGTTCTCTTGCCATAGACATGTCATGTGCATTGGATTCTGTTGGCCATAGATGTGAGGACATATGCACTAGGTTCTGTTGGCCATAGATGTGAGGACATATGCACCAGGTTCTCTTGGCCATAGATATGTTATATGCACTGGGTTCTCTTGGCCATAGATATAATGTCATGTGCATTGGGTTCTGTTGGCCATAGATATGAGGACATATGCACTGGGTTCTGTAAGCCATAGATGTGTCATGTGCATTGGATTCTGTTGGCCATAGATGTGAGGACATATGCACTGGGTTCTCTTGGCCATAGATATGTCATGTGCATTGGATTATGTTGGCCACAGATGTGAGGACATATGCACTAGGTTCTGTAGGCCATAGATGTGAGGACATAAGCACTGGTTCTATTGGCCATAGATGTGAGGACATGTGCACTGGGTTCTGTTGGCCACAGATATGAGGACATATGCACTGGGTTCTGTTAGCCATAGATGTGAGGACATATGCACTGGGTTCTGTTGGCCATAGATGTGAGGACATATGCACTGGGTTCTCTTGGCCATTGATGTGAGGACATGTGCACTGGGTTCTCTTGGCCATAGCTACAATGTCATCTTCATTGTCTGTCCACCAAGCCTGCAAATGTCCTCTGCAGAGGCAAGATCCGACAGGCAGCTGCCTCCAGACCAGGTAATATCTCAGCCTTTCAATGTCTGGCAGTTACTACAGCAAACAGAAAAGCTGCGCGAAGACCCATTTTGGCATTTCAGGGCAGGATGCATTGAATTATCTTAAACTGCACTATCTCTTTAACAACAGAATCTATACCATTACAAGATGGTAAGCATCAAGTCACTTTAATCTGCATAAGCTCTTTGACAACTGAATTCACAGCAAAGCAAGGTAAGGTCCCTACATCTCCTTTATCAATTTGCATCAACTTTTATCAGGAATGTCACCTCCTCACAATCCATTCTACACAGATAATACATACATGCATGCGCACACATGCAAGCATGCACACACACACACACACACCATTCTAACAGATTTTCTATTTTTTAAAAAGCAAAAAATGCTTTAAAATCTCTTTTCTGTAAAATTTTATATCAGATGAAAAATGTTTGTCTCTTTCAGGGACACACACTCAAAAATCTTTCAACAACTAAATTCCTGGCAAGGGGAGGTTGGGGGGGGGGGGGGGGGGGGGGCATAATTAACACGCTTTGATTTGGTCAGCTGTTTCCTGAATCTTCAGCATAACAAACAAACAAAAAGAGATTCGACTGACCTTAGCATTCTGCATCTTCTGTCGAACATCCGAAGTTACAGCGTTCCATGGTGGGGTAGCAATGCAGGCTAGATTGAAAATATTTCTTTTCTTTTTTGCGGGATTCCTCCACGATCTCACAAAGAACCTGATGTATAATATTGTCCCCTCCTAGTCCGCTCCATGTCAACACTACGCCCGCTGCATGCAACAGCACAGAAAACATTTGTACACTGAGAGCCTGTGAAAAGAACTGTACATACAAATACTACTGATTTGTGTTTGTTCGTTTACTACCTATCCTCTTTGATCCCAATCCCAATGGTGTTATTCGCAAACTTCTGACTCCATCAAAACTCTGTTATGCTGCAATAACAAGCTACACTAGAAACTGAATTTCAGATATAAAAATTGCATCTTTGTTGCTGATCAGCCAAAAAAAAAAAAAAAAAAAAAAAGAAAAACACAGTGCAACACAGCTCTTGTCTACAAGACTAAAAAAAAAACCCCACAGAACAAAGTAGCTCTTGTTGAACAGACCAGGCAAAACATAAAAAAAAGAATTCTCAACAGATATCTTAGCAAGCCACTGACAACAGACCAGAAATATGCCCCAAACAGTACTCCCCAAATCCCTATCAGCATGAGAATGACACTCTATAAAAAAGGAAGCCAGGATAGTTCAGAAATACAATTCTCCCCAGATCCCCTGATCATGAGAATGACACTCTATAAAAGAGGAAGCCAGGATAGTTCAGAAATACAATTCTCCCAAGATCCACTGATCATGAGAATGACACTGTAAAAAAGAGGAGAGGGGAAGCAAGGAACATTCAGAAACACAATACTCCTCAGGTCTCCCTCCCCCCCCCCCCCCCCCCCCCCACCCCCCCCCGGGCTCATCCATCATGAAAGACGTGTCTAGGGGGAGGAGGGCTACTTGGTGCTAGAGCTGTACCTACCCTTGATTAGGGGGTCAGATGTTGGCAGGCCGCTAGAGGTGACTACCTCCGCCCCTTTCCTTACAACATTCTACACTTCCTTCAGTGTATGTATTAATCCCATCCCCATTGCTGCCACGCACCTGCATTCTGACTTTGATGTGGATTACTTGTGGCAGAGTATTATGTTTATGACTGTTTGTAACTTAGCTTTCTGCCTACTGTTCTCAGCTGCCATTCTTCCAGATTGCCACTTTGCCCCCTCTTCTCCTACCTTCCCCCCCCACAGAGTTTTACAAGCCTATGCAGTCCCTGTGTGTGATTAAAATGAGATCCAGAACATCCCAACATCAGAATTACAAATTCCTATCACTGATCAATTCTTGCTGGATGTTCTCCAAATGAAGTCAAGATCAAGAACAATTCATATGCCATACTGAAAACATGTAAAACTGCTTAGTAATAAAAGTTGTTAGAAAATCAAAAGATGTTTTGTTAAGTATGAAAAAAATCATAATAAACAAAGGAAAAGAAATAAACAATTAATCTGAAATAATGAACAAAGTGGAAAAAATATATGAGAAAAGATTCTTGGAGGAATGCACGACGTCACAAATGGCTGATTGACTATCAAACCTCACAGACACAAAAGCAGAAATTCTAGGCAATATTTCCTACAGAGAAGTAACATATACTCTTAAAAAGATGCTACACAGTAAAAGCCCTGGTTCTGATGGATTTTCTGCTGACCTGATGAAAAATGAACAAAAATATGATGAACAGTTCTCAGATCACTAAATGAAGGCCTTGAATTTGATTTATATGCCTGCAGTTCTTTTGATGACAGGAAGAAAAGCTACCTTCTCTATTTGTTTATTTTCATTTGCTTCCCTCCCACTCAGCTGTCAGCACAGCAGCATGTACTTCGAGTTGCAAACATGTAATGAGTAGTAAACATGTATACAACCATCCCTTTATTGTTTGTCTGATTCACAGACTATCAAACAATGTTTCTTGTCTTTTTTCTTCAATTACAACAAATGCTTATTTTAAAAAAAAAAAAAAAAAAAAAAGGAAAGATATCATAGGCACACACTGCACCTGTTTTTTTTTTGCACATTGAATACAGATCCTTCTGTAGCTTGTTGAT
This sequence comes from Conus betulinus, assembly GCA_016801955.1. Taxonomy (NCBI): domain Eukaryota; kingdom Metazoa; phylum Mollusca; class Gastropoda; order Neogastropoda; family Conidae; genus Conus; species Conus betulinus. The sequence goes on along the minus strand of JADBJO010000703.1, from coordinate 452,032 downwards.
GACAGCCTTGCCGTCTCCCTTAGAAGAGCTTGGACTGCTGAACGGATACTGTGGAGGATCCTCATCTTCAGGCCACTTGTTGTAATCGATGCAGTGAATCCGAATCGGGTAACTCTTATTGCTTGTCACCTCAAGCTTGCTCTCCAGGAGTTCCTCAATATGCTCAGTTGGAGTGTTGACAGCCAGACGAATGAACTGAAAGGACATAGGTTTGACAGCAGGCATTAACCCCCGCCCCCCCACCTCTCTCTGTCTGTCTGTCCATCTGTCTGCTGTCTCTTTCTCTCTGTCTGTCTGTCTGTCTGTCTCTCTCTCTCTCACTCCCTCCCTGTGTTTGTCTCTGTTCTTGGTCATCTTCTTTTCCTCATCCAATATTTCCTAAGCATACCTGCAACACCTTGTGCGCATGAACAAGTTTTGTTAAACTAGAGTGTCCAGTTTAGCACAGTCATTGATTTAATGTAACTGAAAACCTTCAAGCAAGGAAAAATGACACGAGAATTGATACAGGCACTTGGCCATACACAAGTGTGTATCAGGTGAGTGCGCACACACATATCTATATAGATTAATGTACACCCAGAGAGATCGTGATTACCCTTTCCCCCAAAAGACTATCTATCAGTGTTAATAAGTCAACATTTTGTTTCCACAAGTATTGTCAAGCATAGCCATAGGCCATCATGGCTGATGTAACTGAATACAGCTTACTTCTTAGATATTAAAAAGGTATGGATTTTATAAAGTAAGACACAGACAATATTTTTTTTTTCGTATCTGCTGATAGTAATACAGATGTAAAACTAAATCATGTACATTATAAAGGAAAATCTCCTGATGTGAAAATGAATTTAAAACTCAAACCTGGAGTTTCCTTCTTGTTAAAGTTGGCGCTTTATTCAACTTCATTCCTGACGATGTGTTTTCTCTCTTTCTTGGCAAAAATAAACACGGAAGTAAAAAAAAAAAAAATTGACAGTCCTATCACGACACACTTCATTTCTCACAGAGGAAGCTACAGAAGCTCACACATCCATGGAGATTGCAGTCATTTTCTTCACCGAGTTAAACACAAAGCTGAACTCAATCGACCATCTGTTTCTTTTCTTTCTTCTCCCCTGTTTTTTATTTAACTATTTGAAATGAAAAATGCCATTGAAAAAATTTTATTCCTTTCTTGGTGAACTCAAACTGAAACAAAACTCTATACTTTCTTATTGAGAGTAAGTCACTGTGCGTGTGCATGAGAATGTGCACACATGAGCTGGAGTCAGATGGGAGGGAGCAAGGGAGAGGAGCACATGCATTTGTCTGAAATTAAAGCCACTGACTCAATCACAAACATTAGATCACTCCCTAGTCTTCTAATCTACACAAATTACACATGATGAGATGTCACTTGAGTCGCTCTCTTTTTAAATCTTATTGCACACACACACACACACACACACACACACACACACACACACACACACATGCCCACACATACACACACCACATGTACACAGTCTCTAATAGAGCTAAGCAGAAGCAAAAACCTGTTTTTAAAAAAGTCCGGACTAGATGTAAAAAAAAAAAAACTGACAGTAAACTAGAAAACATTGAAATTTGCTTGTCTTCAGACAGACTGGAAATGTTCCCAATAAAAACTGTCCAAAATAAGTGATCAACTTGCAGTTAAGCAAACCCTGCATCCATGGGCACAATGATTGACTTGAAATTCAGTGGTTATTACAATGATGGAACTGAAAGGATCCCATCTTTTGTAACAATTAAAAAAAGAGAGCTATTGATGGGACATCAGAGAAGCTTGAAGTCATCTCTGCATTGAAATTAGATGGATTTCACTGGATCGATTTCTTTGCGCTCGCAAACTTTCCCCAGAGTTCTACTGCAAGTAGAGAGACTAGTGCCAAACAGCCCCAGCTTCATCTCCTTAAAAGGCGAGTCTCTGAAGAGCTGCTCTGATTTCCTAACCAACACTGCATCTCAGTCTCTCAGGCCAGTTTGACACTAGGATATATGATGAAAGGTAGCACAGACTGCAGGCTTATCGTGTAGCATTGGCCCACAATCAAAGTACACAGCATTACCAACATCCTTGTCCTCAGTGATCATTATCAGAAAAAAAAAGTTTCATGTAATATTTTCATTCATGCCTTGCTCTCACAGTTGCTTCACTTTTGATTTTATGTCTATGTCAGCAAACTGGAAGCAAGTAGTTTTCAATGTTGGCAAGTTTCAGGGGATGGTGACTGGATGTATGCTGTGGCAGTACCTCTCCACTTAATCAGGCTCTGCAACTAATAAATCATTGCTGGCGGAAAGGGGTGGGGGGGGGGGGGGTGGGGGTTGTTACCTATGTCTTAAGCATGTTGGAACTTACCAAATACCTTTCAACAACACTTAAGTGACTTCACAGCAGAGCAGCTTCTCCTCAGGAAGGTTGCCCCATATAGAAATCTGTTACTGACGTCTCCACGTGGGTCACTGGTGTTAGAACTATGACAAAACTTTACACTGAGCAGGACAGAGAGTACTGCCACTGAGATAACACAGTGAAAGAATCAGAAACAGCAGCATTCAACCAAAAAAAAAAACTTTCCCAGAAGAAAGAGTCCCATTAATAGTTTTCACAGGGCGGCAGATCAACCAGCATGTTCCTTTTATGCCAACATCAATGAACCATTCGTATACTCTCTCGTTTAGATTTTTGAACACAGTTTTTTTTTTTTTTTTTTTGGGGATGGGGTTGGGGGTGGGGGATGGGGGGGGGGGGGGGGGGGGGTTGTTTGTTTTTCAAACTTACACTTCTGGTGCATTCAGCAATCTCTCATCTTAGTATAATGTGTTTTCCATCTTTCATAAAGGGTGCATCAATTTCCTTCATGTAAATTTGTTGAAATAGTGATTAGTGTTTCCCCCTTTCACTTTGGCTTTCAGCTTGTGTCTGATCTTCCAGTTTTAATTTTCCTTTTCTTGAAATATTCAGGAGATGTCACTGCTTGAATGACTGTAGAATGACAAGATCACAACTGTTTGCAATTCAGAACTTCATGTTCATGCTCCATCACAAACACGCAATCATGATCATGAACTAAAATCAGTACAAAAAACATGAAAATGTTCAGAACTTACTATAACAGTCATGTCGATGCATGAAAGAACAACTGAATTTCCTTGTAGTCTACTGTTCTTCACAGGGTACAAATGTCATGTTATATAATACATGATAAGTTCTTGTGAGTCTCGCCAGATCACATGCAGCAGAAAAAAAAAAAAATGCAGAACAGTTGCAAGTCAGGAGGTTTTCAAGTAGTAAAGAATTAGGTTGTCAAGAGACTGATATCAGGGTTTTTTTTTTTTAGTATTGAAAAAAGTATAACACCATTAAGGAAGGTCAACTGCCTGTGGAATGTGGAAGGACTCTTTTCAAAAGGGAGTGGATGTACAGAGGGGGTCCCTCTCCAAGATTCCACTTCCTCCCTCACCCCCATGACGGTAGCACTCCTATGCTGTCCTCTCCTTCAAAGTGAAGTTTTCCAAAAGCAGTGGTAGAGGCCTGGTTGTTATACGTCATCTGAGGACTGCTGGAAGTCTGACGGCTTGTGGCTGGAGGTGCTGCCACCCTATTCAACAGTTGAAGAAACCGCATGAGAAAAATGCTGTCACAATGAATGTTATATCCCACAAAAAAAACAAACAAAAAAAAAAAACTACACAGAGTCAGAGAAAGACACAGAGAGAGAGAGAGAGAGAGAGTGTGTGTGTGTGCGTGCATGCGTATGTGTGATAGAGAGGGACAGAGAGAGAGAGTGTGTGTGTTTAATTATGTACATTTGTGTGTGTGTGTGGAATGGCATGGTGTGATTTTGAGTGAAGTGGATCAGTGGGGTGGGGTGGGATTTGTATGTGATTGTGTGTGCATGTGTGCATGTGCATGAGCATATGCATGCGTGGATATGAGTGTGTGTGTGTGTGTGTGTGTGTGTGTGTGTGTGTGTGTGTGTGTGTGTGTGTGTGTGTGTGTGTGTGTGTATGGAGCATGCGCATGCCCTCTGTATACCTACCATCATGATTTCAACATGAGCATGTGTCAATCTGAACAGGTAAACAGTGAATCTGTTTCAGGGACTTTTTCTTTCAGTCTTTATTTTCATCTATCCCCTGGCCCTGCTCTCCCCCTCTCCTTTTATCTCCCACAGCAAACTCAAGAGAAAAAAAACATTCAAAACAAAATTAATGACCACATTGCAAGGAAGGAGAAGGAAACGAGAAATGACACCAAATGACACTTTTGATTATGATGCAAAACCCCATAGCAATCACATTTGGTTTTCCTCGATTATTTCCTCAACTGCGAACAAAAAACACAAAAAACAGAACAGAGTGGTTCATGTCTTACCTCGGATCATCAGGCACATCCACATCAAATGTCTTGATTTTGTCCTCAACCCATCTCCTTTCAAAATCCTGAAAGAAACAAGAGCATAACATTCCACAGTACTTGCTCGTTCTTTCCCTTCCCAGCATTTATAAGACTTCAGAAAAGCATATGACGTATTCAAAAAAGAAAATCATGACCTTACTGCCAGTTCACTAAGACCGGTATATAAAAGGAAGAAGCTAATGTTGGCATCAGACATCAGCACAATAGTAGATACGCCTCTAATCTGGCATACTTGCATGAGTGAGTGTGTTAACCTTTATTCATGAAGAATGGAAAACTAGGCAGAATAACATAAATCCTCTTTTTCTTCCTGCAGCATGGAAAACCATTTCTTGCAGGAAACTCTTTGAACTTTGTGAATGTTGCGCATCGTTCATTGCACATCATCTGTCCTGACCAGGTCAGTCATGGAACATCTTTTGTCGATGATCAGGTGTAAACCACCTTCCTTGTCCTGATATAAGGGTTTGCGCCACCCAATGATCCCCTTCCTCGCCCTTCACCGTTGTGGTTGACAAGATCCAGCTGATTTTTCACCCTCCCCCCCTCAGTTCCTTGCCTATCTCTATCTCTCTCTTCTCTCTCTCTCTCTCATCCCCCTCAGCTGATTTCTATTTCTAAAGCGTCTCCAGTTCCTTACTCTTCATTTACATGTTATCATTCTTATGCTGGCTGCAAACTGTGGAGTACAGTTTTTGTGTGTTTTCTATGCCTGTTGTTAGTGACATCTGAAGATGGCATTTTGTCGAAAATTCACTTGACTATTTCATCTTGTACATAAACGTTCCCAGTATGTATCACTTGCGTACAGGCTCCAGCATTATGCAGCATTAACTATGTATTGCCTAACACTGTGAGCCACAGTATGAATGCACAGCAACACATAAAAACTTTTTTTTTTCTCTACAACACATAAAACCATGCATTCTTCACAATCTTACACAAATCTTGGCTACCAAATTCCAGTTTATCAATCCAAAAATGCTTATTATCAGAGAATGCTAATTATCAAAGTAAGTCTGAAATCTGAAATGAAACAAAAAAAAAAGCAAATTATTAACATGTTACATAAGCAATAACTGTGCAACCATGAACAGCGCATGTACAAAGGGAAAGACTGGCTTTACCGATATTCATAGAGAAAGAGTTAAACAAGCGTTACTTCTGCACTTGTTTTGTGTGTCAATTTGTACCATAACTGTCCAGCTACAAACCACGACTTTTTTCCCCAGGCTTTCACCCCTACCACTACAACACTGGCAGTGGCAAATTGATGGATTTCTCCGATTCAATTTGCAGCCAGCCATAGGGTTATCTTCTTCTCATGTGGAGTTGATCAGACAAACTGAGAACAAGAATTTCCCACAATTTGACTACTTTTTACTGAAAGAATAATTCACACATGAGTGACACTCAAAAATGAGAATCGTTCACACAACAGCTGAATACTTTTTCGCTTGATCAGTCACTCTTCAGCAACACAGGATTAACCAAACTTGCTGACCTCCAGAGGCCAAGCCTACGATGCAGATTTCAAATTGAATGCTATCAATCTGGCTCTTCAAAAAGCAATCATGAAGTGGCTTAAGAACTGAGTATCAACAAGTCAATCATCTTGCGATTATGTATTCTAGATGCAAAGAATCAAGTAAAAGCAGCCGCTGCGGTGAAGTGGTTAGCGTCATGGACTCCTGGCTGGAAGGTTGTGCGTTTGATTCCCATCAGAGCCATATGGGATTTTTCTGCCTTGATTGGCTCTTACCCAGAGCTGACTTTGCTATGGGCTTAGTTGGGAAGATTGGGACCACATAGTCAAGTTTCATTCACTTAAAGCGCGTTCTTAACCAGCCGAACCTTTGATTCGCGTAGTGTTTCGGTGAACACCGTGTTGCGTACGAATAGAGTGGCAGCAACTAGATGTGGCAGCAAACTCAGAAATCAGAGTTTGGAGGAACTGAAGTTCTTGTTCTTAACCCCCACTTAATGATATGCATACGTCATCAGCTAACCTCTGCTTAATGATATGCATACAACCTTCCCAAAGAAAAATGGCTGCCTGCGACAGCGATGTTGAAGATTTTGCTGCAATTCTGGTCTGTTACCTCTATCTTTGTACTGGATCTCAACAATCCCATAAACAGGGATATTTTTTTCCCACAAGTCGGTAAACAGATTTGGGTCCTGTTTATTCAAATTGACCGGCGCGGTGTCAGCCATTTTGCTGCAATAGAAAGACAGAAATGATTCTTCATCCGCAAAAGAGTTCGACCAATCAAATGGAGAAAAACACGTAAGTTCCCAGAACACGGCTTGAGAACGAAAAAAAAAACTGTTCGCCAACACAGTTTGCGAACATCTCGAAACACGGTTTCCGAACATGTTTTTGTGCGGTTCAGATGCCAAGTTGTTCGGAGTCTTCTGAACATAGTTTGCAAACTGACTGTTCACCTTGTTAAGAACAGGCTTAATGGATGCGTTTCTGTGAGTGTTGCTCAAATGTCCTGACCAACACTGTAGGTGTCTGCATCTCTCGAGCCTGATTGACATCAGGATATATTATGAAAGAAAGCATAGAGTACAGCCCTGTCATGCAGTCTCGGACCGGAATGGAAGCAAGAAGAAAAAAAAAATCTCAAATTTTGTTTTGTCTTGATGGTGAAGCACTTAGCGCTCACACTTGTTTTGCCTAAGGGATTGTGGGAGTGGTTCACCTGCCTTACAAAGTTACATACATTCAGCATGCTCCCAGCCAGTAATGTATGTGAGGGAACAAGGACATGGGCCACCTATGACATAAGAAGCTACTGTCCATAGAGGGAGTTTGTGATCACTTTTTGCCACAGACAGATTAATGTAAGGACTGTGAAGCCCAGTGGCAGCAAAATTCAATGAACTGCAGTCATTCACCTGTTAAACTACTGCACAGTCAGTCACCCGCCAAACAATCGTGGTCAGTGGACAACACATAAGTTGCACAAATGGTTACTGAACTGTCAGATCAAACAAGTGTCTATGAGGTCAGTCAAGGAATCTATCAGATCAAACAAGGTGTCCATTTAATCAATCAAGGTGACCATCAGAGCAATCAAGGTGTTCACCATGTCAATCAAATTGTTCTGAAGACTGGTCAAAGGTTTCCATCAAATCCATCAAGATGCCGGTCAAATCAATCAAGATGTCCATCACACTAATCAACATCTCAAACAAATCTTTCAGAGGTGTCCTAAAGATCATATGTGAAACTCTTGTTCCCTTCAAAACAAAACAAAAAAAAAAAACCATATCAGGTAGAATGTTATGGAACAAGGTCATAAGGTAATGACCAGGGAACTTCATCACCCATCTAAAAGGATGACACACAGCCGGAGTTTAAACAAATGTTACTCATGCACATCTCTCTCATACGTATGGTGTGCAGGGTTTATTCTTTGTGAGTATGGGTGTGCTCACACCCACAACGTACTGAGACCTTTTTTGTTTATTTACTGGTTTGTTTACAAACACAGACAGACAAGTTTCAGTGGATATGTAAAACACAGGTTTATGGACAAAGTCATGAAGTGTCAGGGATGTAGATATCAACATTTTTGAGATACAGGATAAAAGTAGGGATGTGGGGGATTTCACATCCACAGAGTATGGGAAAGGTTAAGGAAACAAAGATGAAGCTTTCAATATGTGACAATGGAAATATTCTATTCATTCCTCCAGAGTTTCCACTCACTTTGAGGTCATCCACCCTGAACTGGTAAGGGTTGATCTTGTCATCAGACAGCACATCCGATGTCCGAGGGGTTTCGGGCGCTGCAGCGTCATCTTGCAAGTCATTGTTCCCTGTATCTGTCTGGAATAAATATCAACAGAAGGGTGGATAAACTGTGTGTATGTGTTAAGAGTTTACATACAGAGATGTGTGCAAGCCAGTATGCCACCTGTTAATGCACAAATATTAATGTCATGCGTATTTTCGTATCACTTCTTGACAAAAACATGAAAGAGAGTCAAAAATAAAAGCAAAACATTTTTTCCCCAGGTATTCAAAGACCATAATATCAAGCTTTCTCTGTTCTTTATCAAAGGCAAGGGCATTGATGACTCTGGTCTCTCTGTTCAAAAAAGAATTCCAGGAAGTATCCGTATACATACATGGAAGCACATGACCGAATCAACAAACACAAACACAGTCACACACAACAACAGAAAGTGAGAGCCAGCCAGCTTCTTTCCCTGTTTAATGGTCATTTCTGGGAAATGTGAAACCCGCTTTACAGTAAACTCTAAATTGCAAATCTGCATACTTTAAAAATCATATCTCTTTACTCTTTTATTTTTGTCAAGGTCCTCTAATAGCTCGTGTGGTTTTGGTCAGCATCTACAACTATTTTAGTGGCAATGTAATTTAGTGCACAGTCAAGTAAAATATGTTGAGCTGTCAGTGCAAAAAATGATTTATGTTTGGTTCCATGCTTAACAGGAATTAAGTAACTGTCTACATGATGTACTACTAGCACTACAGAACATTAATTAAGCTGAAGTCACAGCCTCATTAGTGAATTTCTGATCAGTGAGATGACCTGATACATAACACTTTATTGACGGCGGCAAACAAACTTTCTTTTCAAAGTTACTGGCATTGGATTGGGACTGCTAAAAGTGTTACTCTTGAAAAACGACACTTCAACATAGCAAAGGCCTAGCAAAGTATTACTGAACATGTCTTCATAAGTGTTTTGTCAGAACCTCTACCTCCATAAAGCAGTTAAAGTATAAACAACAATCACTCATTCAAGGCAGTTTTTCTGTGCACTCATGTTAGATTGACCATAATTCTTGGGCTGTTTATGTTGATCAATAGCCACAGAGACTTCTTTTGTGGGTGGCCTGATGGTGATTGACTTAGCTTCCTGGATTACTGGCACTTTGTAATACAACCTATGATATAAGCATAGGGTAAAAGGCATACAGCTGGGGAAAATAAGTACAATGGTACTTCCTATTCATGACTTGGAAAATTTCACTTAAAAAAGGTTTCAAAAAGGAGAAGTCATAAACTGGTGATCGGGAAGGTGACATCATTTCACACTTATATGGTTGTATGGACTGAGGACAACAGGAAAATCAGTCCCAAACAACATCACCCATGTCAGTATGTTGGCACTTGCAGAACTTTGTGAACATGCCATCCCAGGATTTGCAGCTGTTCCAGTGAGAAACTTAGAACTGAACTTTTGTCCTGAAGATGATCTAGACATGAGTCTTTCCCACATCAAAAGCTTCTGCACTTGAAATTCCTGTCTCAAAATGATGACTGATCTCTATCATCTTCACTCTTCCTTCCAAGGTTAGCATTTTCCTTTTCTTCAAACATTTCCCGGACATTTGAAATTCTTTTAAAGAAGACGAGAACTGCAGAGTGAGAAAAATCATCTGCTTAGAGTTTGCAGTACACGATGATATGCTCAACCATACAGATTTCTCTATTTCTATCAGTTTCTATGCCTTTAAATTTTTGTATCATCGTCATAATCGTAGGTAAACAAGAAGATACTGGTTGGGTATGAGAAACGGACGTTGATGAGGAGGTGGTTACAAAAAATAAAACAGATTGTTAATGGAAAACTGGTTGAGAATGGGGGAGGACTGCCGATTTGAAGTTGGGGGGGGGGGGGGGGGGGGGGCAGTCATGGGGAGTTCTGTTGTACTGGTTTTTTTGTTGTTGTTGTTTTTTTTTTTATCAAAATGAACTTTTCTTCTATTTCTATATGAAACTAAGCAAGGCAGAAGAAATAAAATCATATACTTGCCTCTGTGTCTGACTCGTCCTCTCTGCCACTTGTTTCAGACATGGCACTGGCTGGACTCAACAATGTATCTGAAACATCAAACTGTCCACAGTCAACAGCAAGGTGTCAAAGCACACATGCACATTCTCTCATACGAGGATTTGCCGTCCTAATTTTAATAGCCCTTCAACTCTAAATAAAAAAAAAGGAATAAATCAACAACAAACTGAAAAGCAACACACACACACACACACACACACACACACACACACACACACACACACATTCACACACACACACACACATTTGTGCTTACACACACACACACACACACACACACACACACACAAAAAATCTGAAAAGCATCCCCTAACAAAATTTCTTTGCACCAAAAAAGAAGTTAGTTCCACTATCCAAAAGTAGAGATTTTAGCCTGCCAGATTCAACCTAGTCATGTGTGCGCACTAAGACTAACAATGCAGACAGGTAACCAGCTGCCCTGAACAAAAAATAAAAAAGAAGATTATAATTAATATATAGAGCTTATGCTCCATAAAAGGCATTAAAAAGTACATGTTTGCATACAGGGAAAGGGTGTGGGGAGGGAGGAGAGGAGGAACCAACAAAATCGTGGAGGCATGCAAAGACCAGAAACAGGAAAAAAAAGGAAAAACTCAGTCTGGAGAGGGAGGAATGGGATGGAGGTTGGGAGGGAGGGACTGTTGAGTAATCCAAGTCACATCCCAATGTTTCAAAAATCGGTTAAGAACTGAGGACAGGGTCCAGGAATTCCACTCTGGTTATGGTCAGAAAATCACCCTGTAGTGCCAAAAAAAAAAAGTAATTCATGACTATGCATGCTGAAGTTGATGCTTTCAAAAACTATTTCTGATGTATGACTCTCCACAAAAAGTTAAGGACTACCTCCAGATCCATGAGCGATATTAGAAAAATCGTCAAAAATAACTGACATGACTTTAGAGTTAAACACTTCTTCAATTTCTCTAAGGACTAACTTCAAATAGTGCAACATCATATTTGTGCTTACAACACACACACACACACACACACACACACACACACACACACACAATTTCTTTAAATAAAAAAAAAAAAAAGAAGAAAGATCAATGTTTCAAGAACACTCCGCACAGCTGCAAACAATCGTGAGCCATACAAAGAGGACTGTTTGTGCCCATGAATCCTGTGTTCTGGATCTAGATCGTTCCCCACAGTGCTGACTGACCCTGAACAAGTGATGATCTTTTAGGGCAGACAGCTTTGTTTCTTCTGTGCGCTGTGAACCACTCATGACAGTCCCATGAGAACAAATCTGACTCTGGCCATAAGCCCTGAGCCTCCAGAACAATGTTCCAGGGAAATTAAACCCAAATTTCATGGCAGTTACTTTTGATAGTTTTCGTTTCTTTACCATCAGAGCACAGATCTGCAAATGGTCCTGAACTTTCAGTTTACAGATGATGTTAAATGTGTTCACCAAACTTCAGTGGAAGATTCTTAAAACTATCAGATGGTAGAAGGTGGAAAAAGAATGAATCAAATAATCCTGATACAAATGTATCTGGCATACATGCTTCAGACACTTCGTGCATTATGTAAGGTGTGAGGATGGCCAACATGCCCCTGTTTACAGCAGCTTCCTTGTTGTGGTGAACAGCTCACAAGACAGGCAAATGCTCTTCATCTTCAATAGATTTAATACATCCTTTTCAGAAGAATAAGAACTACATACTCATTTTCCTATAAACAATGCATTTTTTTTCTGATAAACTCCAAAC
>JADBJO010000703.1:425000-435000 GCA_016801955.1 Conus betulinus | reverse complement strand
GAAGGAATTCTGTTTTATGTCTCGTCACACATATAGGTGATTGCAGATGTCTAAATAACATAGTATTACAATTTTAGACTATTATCATAAAAGAAGAGAAGAGGACGATGTGGTTACATAGAACAAAAATAAAGGATAGATGAATTATAGGACAATAACTATGAAAAATTAGAGAAAAATAACTAAAGTAATAAACTTATGATTATGATTATATAAAATGTTCCTTAATGGACTTTCCAAAAGTGTCTCGTTAATTTACAAGAGATGTGCGTGTGTGCGCGCGCGCGTGCGTGTGTGTGTGTGTGTGTGTGTGTGTGTGTGTGTGTGTGTGTGTGTGTGTGTGTGTGTGTGTGTGTGTGTGTGTGTGTGTGCATGTGCATGTGTGTGTGTATGTGAGCATGCATGTATCTCCAACCCTTACACACACACTGATACCGTGATAACGATAAGATAAGCCATGATCATCATGTGGGTCAACAACCTGAGCAGTACAAAGAGAGATACCAGCCATGCATATTTAATCACAGGGAAAACAAAATCAATCACACCACCTGTCAAACCTCAACACACATATCATCAGTTTATCAAATGAAGATGATACCTTTTCACTGATAATAACAGATAATGTTTGACAAGTATGTCTACTGAAAATGTAACAAGCAGCCATAGACAGAGACAGAGACTGAGAGAAAGGCACAGAGACAGAGAGAGAGAGAGAGAGAGAGAAAGAGACAGAGAGAGACTGAGAGACTGAGAGAGAGAGAGAGAGAGAGAGAGAGAGACAGAGAGAGAGACAGAGAGGAGGTGCAGCAAGGGCAGAGGAGATTGAAGGGGAGTTAGGAAGGAAGGCATGGTAATTTCAGACTATACTAGATTCCATACTGACCAAGTATTAGGCTTTCAAGCAAAGTGGCAACAGTGTAAATAGTTAAGACAAATGAATTGTCAACACGCTGTTATAATACAGGCCAAAAACATAATTTTTTTTTAAACAAAATGATGTAAAACGCAGTTTCATGGTCCGTATTTGAGAGGGAAAGGGAACATGATGAGAGAGTGTTTCATGTGACTAAAAATGATTGTTCTTCTTCTCTCTTAACGCAGTGAGGAGCCGTTGGGCACTACAATGAAGATAGTTCCCCAAGTTTCTTTGTTTCTGTCATTACGCACCAAGGACCGAGTCTCTGTAAATAATTTCCCTGTCCATTTGGAAATGTCATTAGTCCATCGATCTTTAATTGTTTTTTTTTTTTTTTCTGTTTTCCCCCTCCTGAACAATATCCTGGAAGATTGTTTAGAAAGACCACTGCGTCCTGTCACATGACTATACCAGCGCAGTTTTGTATTTTTGAGAGATGTCAATAGATCTTCATCTGGTCAGATGTGCTACAGCACCTGTCCATTGGTGACATGATCAGTAGATCTTCACCTGGTCAGTTGTGCTAATGCACCTGTCCATTGGTGACATGATCAGCAGATCTTCACCTGGTCAGTTGTGCTAATGCACCTGTCCATGTTGGTGACATGATCAGTAGTGTCAGTAGATCTTCACCTGGTCAGTTGTGCTAATGCACCTGTCCATTGGTGACATGATCAGTAGATCTTCACCTGGTCAGATGTGCTAATGCACCTGTCCATTGGTGACATGATCAGTATATCCTGCAGTGAGACCTCATTCCCACGGCTTGGATTCTAGTTTCCAGAGCTGCTATGAAGGTCTATGTATCACATGATACATGATGATGGAACAGCGTGTGTGTGCCGGATACGACCTTGTAATGTTCTCTCTTGGTGATGTCTCTCTCTCTCTCTCACACACACACACACACACACACACACACACACACACACACACACACACATTCCTAAGCATTATCAGTTTTACATCATTTTTCCCTGCCTATCTTCACCCTCTCACCCCTCCTGCCCCCCTTTTCCTCTCACTCCCTTCCCTACACCTGTCTGTCTGTCCTTGCTTCATGCTGGGAGATGATGATAAGACGTTCACATATTGCGATACGAGCCACCTGCATATGAACAGGCCGGCATCCCTGTAGAAATTTTGATGTCAAGCACACAAATTATCACTAGATTACACTACCACCACGTTTTCCTTCCAAGCTAAGTCTTGCTTCACTATCTTTTGTCCGTGTAACTCATTACTATAACTACCATTTTAACTCTTTACTGTAATTATCAATGTAACTCATTACTGTAACTGCTGAAAAACAATTCACGGTGTCTACATTCTCTCAGCTCCTTAATGTCCAACTCGTTCTGTCCGACAATATTTCCTCCCTCATGTATACATGCATTTATCCATCTGTCCGTCTACGCTATATACTTCTGGGACATGCATATTCTTAGATATAATTGTACTATGTATACTTAATTGAATAATACTTTATTGCATATCACACTGTAGCCTTGTGAAAAAGATAGAGGCATGCATTAGCAATGTTTGATCAATATTTTGTCAACAGCTTGATGAACAGTGGGGGGGGGGGGGGGGGGGGGGGGGGGGGGGGGGGGGGGGGGGGAGAGAGAGTGAATGGGGAGGGAGAGAATAAGTAGATGTTTGTATGTGGGATGATAGGTGGGAAGGAGACTTTTTGCCTTTTTTTCACTGTGCAAAACATTGTAAAAGGTTGCTAACAGCAAAAAAACAAACAAAAACAAACAAACAATAAAAAGAATCCATGCTATCACATAGCCAAATGGAGAATAAGCTACCAGCTACTGAGCAGGCTGATCCCTAGTGATGACGTCAACACACCGAAAAGAGATCTGTGCACCTCTCCATCTAGTCTACATCACTAAAGTCCCCCAGTACCCACTGGACTCCCACTCACATCAAAAACTTCCTTTTCTGTGTGTGATGAGAAGAAGCCAGACCATGCAAGGCCCGACTGATTTTTGTTGAATTATAACTAGTTTAAGCATTTTAGTCTTGTATTAAAAGTAAAGTTTGTGAATCTGCACTTTACTTGTGTCAGTCTTACTTTGTTAATACATCGTTTCATATCTGAGCCTTATTTGTAGTTCTGTCTGTCACTCAGAACATAAGCACTTTAAAGTGTATAAGCCTTAGATGGTCAATACACTTGAGCCACTCTTCAGTATTCTAACAGTCCCAAATCCCAACAAAAATAAAACTCAACGCCAGTGAAAAAAAAAAGAACTGGCCACTGAACCACCAGTATGAGCGGTTGGAGGTGAATGTCATGTAAAAAAACTACTTTATAATTTCATTTGAGAACACACTCTGAGTGCATCCTCTAGGGACTACTCTTTTGACCTGTACTTGTCACAAACAATAACATTAATAATAATGATACTCATTCACGAATATGATGATAACAATACTAACCATGATAATTATTATAATAATAAAAACAAGAACAATTATTATAATAATAATAATAAACAAAATAACATAAACATATGATTATTATGACTACATCCTATAATGACATATGATATCATAATACCAGGACATACCTTGGGTTACACGTAGTGTAGACCATGGACCCCCATCCCACCCTCTCCCCCGTCAGGACACAGACACACAATTTTGAGTAAACATCAATGACTGGTGATGTCAAAGGCAGAACTGCTCTCATTCATGACAACATGAATCAATGTGATCAAATCAAATAATATTGCTGTGAGTATAAATGAGGCAATCTTGCAGTTTGCCATCTCTTTGCGCAGGGGTCTGCTTATGATGAGACTTTGATGCTGCACAACAGGCGCAGTGTATGGAATTGTGTTCCTCAGGAATTATTTACGAGACCAACCACAAAGGGTAGCATGACGTTGTTAACAATGATCCTGCTGGTTGATTGTTCACCTAATTCATAATTACTGGTCAGTGCACTGATGTTTTTTCAATGGACTCACCTATTTCATTACAGGTCAATGTATTGATGTTTTTTCCAGTTTCAACTGAACAAAGTGAAATGATAAAATAGGTCCATGGGGTTGTCTGTGAATTTACTGAAGTCTTAGATTATCACTTTTTTGTGAATGTGTGCCACATTTCAGCCAAATCCATTCATACAAACATAATTCAGTTAAATGCTACTACCAATGATCATAGTGATGAAGTGATGGGTAAGGCTTTTGCCTTCATGATCTTGCACTTGAGGTGACCTTCCCTTGTTTTTACATTTTGTCCCTTCAGTGCATTCCAACTGTGCTTTTCCAAGCAAAATGTAAATCCATTAAAAAAAAAATCTATTCTTCTCAACTATACTCGGATTGACATACCCTTTGCACTGTGTCTTTGTGGGTTTTGTTTTGCTCTTTCTACTAGTTGATATACTAAATCATTTTAGTCAAATAATTATCTAGAGTGCCCTAGCCGACTGAATGGCGCTATATATATATATATATATCACTATCAAGACTGTCCCCATGTCAAAGACAAGAAAGATTATATTATATTTAGATATAGATTATATTGACAACTTCCAACACTAAAAGCAAGAAGAGTAAGAGGGGACTTGATTCAGACATAGATATTTAATGGTTTTGATGATATTGACAAAGCACGCTTTTTTTTGTACTCCACAGATCAATACTACAACAAACAGTGAAGATAATGCTCAAACAATATCCAGGAAACTAATTTGAGAAAATTTACGTTTACTAACAGAGTAACCGGTTATTAGAATAAATTAACAACTAACATCAAATTTAGTGCTGCTGTACAAACACATTCAAGAACCTCATAGATAAACATGAATAAATAATCAATAATTAAAATAAAATATGACTTTGATGGTTAAAGAAGACTGAGCAGCCTGTGATGAAGCACTTAGACTTTTCAATAAGGCAAAGAAAGAAGAAAGAAGAAAAAAACAAGTGAGGGTGATGGTGATGTAACACTGTGTAGCACATTAGCCATGCGTCGAGATATGACCCCTTCCGAAAGAAAACAGGAGGAGAAGCTCTTCAAAGAAATGACGAGAAGGCAGGAAGATTCACAGAAGTTGGGGAACGGGATTGCCAAGTGGGTACGCAGGAATGGTCAGGTGGTCAACATTGGGAAGTACCCACCAAAACCGCCAAACCAAGACTAAGAATCGGTGCTAAGGGGAAAACCCCCAACATCTGTACATAGCTGTAAAGTTTTCTCAAGCTATAGTCAGTCTGACAGTTCTAGTCATTCTTCTTCTTCTGATGTTCAGACTTCAAGTAATTCAAATGATTTATCTTCTTGTACATGCTTATATACGAACGCTGATTGTTTGATGAACAAAAGACCTGAGCTTCAAGCACTTATTGAATTGTATAGTCCTGCTATTATCACTATTACAGAGGTAAAACCAAAGTACTATTGACACCCAGTGCAGGAATGTGAGATTTCACTGGATGGTTATGAACTCTTTCACAACTTGGAAAGGGGAGGGTGTGGGATTGCCCTGTATGCCAAGAGTAGCTTGAAACCATGTCTCAACGAGGAGTTAGTAACTGACTTTGAAGAATCAGTCTTCATAGAATGCAACCTGAGTGAGGGAACATCTATCCTTGTGGGTTTACCTACAGGAGCCCTAACAGCAGTGGGGAAAACAACAGGAGCCTAAATGACCTTCTGAGGAAAGTAACGGAGGCAAATCCAACCCGTTTGTTGCCCTTGGGTGACTTCAATTATCCAGATATAGACTGGAAGAACGAAACCTGCAGTACAAAAGAGGACCACCCTGCCTACCACTTCTTGAAAACATGCAAGGACTCCTTCCTGTTTCAGCATCAGAAAAACTACTCGCTACAGAGATGGCCAGTCACCAAGCCTTGTTGACCTAGTTTTCACAAATAGAGAGGAAATTGTCAATGAGACAGTTACCGACGCAGGCCTGGGTAAGAGCGACCATGCTGTGCTCAGAGTGAATCTGGTTTGCAGCAAGACTCAGAGCTGGAAAGACAGCAATACTTGTTACAACTCCTGAAAAGCCAATACCAATAGAGTGGTCGAAGAACTGAGATCAGTGGACTGGGAATTAGGACTCAGGGACAAAACCACCGAAGAGACTTGGGGCCTTCATCAAGAGCAAACTGAGCACTGCAATAGACAACAATGTTCCAAAGATCAGGGTGACAGGTAAGCAACCCAAGAAGTGGATGAACAAGGGAACCTTAAAGAGCGGTAGGAAGAAACACCAGCTGTTTAGAACATGGAGTGAAAGCAGAGATGGCAACGAATACATCAAATATGCAAGAGCCCACAGCCAAGCCAGAAACGCAACCAGGAAAGCCCAGAGAAAACTAGAAAAATCTGTCACAGCCAGGCAAAGAAAAATCCAAAAGCTTTCTGGTCCTACGTCAAGAACAAGACTACAACCAAAAGCGGTGTTGAGATTTGTGAAAGAATGATGGCTCAAAGACCTCATCCGACCAAGAAAAAGCTGAAGTACTGAATGCTTTCTTTAAGAGTATTTTTACAACTGAAACAGATGACAATCTACCCGAACCACCTCAGTACTTTTTCAGTAGCGAACTAAGAAATTTTGACATCACAGAGGATAAGGTCAAGAAGCTTCTGGGTGAACTTCACACAGGGAAGTCACCAGGTCTGGACGGATTACACCCTCTAATCCTGTCAAGGGCTGCTGACGTATTGGCTATACCCATCAGTCTGCTTTTCAGGAGATCACCAAATGAGGGTGTGATTCCTTATGATTGGCCAGGCAAACGTCATGCCTATTTTTAAAAAAGGCAGTCGTCTCTCTGCAAATAACTACCGCCCAGTTAGCTTGACATGCATAGTTGGAAAGGTCATGCAGAAACTGGTCAGAAAAGCCCTGATTTATCATCTGAAAGAAACAGTTTGATCAGTGACAAACAACATGGATTTGTAAGTGGTCGCTCATGCGTTACACAGCTGCTTGATGTTCTTGACACATGGACAGCAATCCTGGACGATGGGGGCTCAGTGGATATAATCCACATGGACTTTCGAAAGGCTTTCGATAGTGTCCCTCATCAAAGGCTCGTCTCAAAGAAAAGAGCACATGGTATAGATGGTCAGGTCCTGGAATGGATACAAGACTGAGAGATAGGCAGCAAAAAGTGGTGATTGGCGACTCACAGTCAAACCAAGCTACTATGACCAGTGGGATTCCTCAAGGGAGCGTTCTAGGCCCAATTCGGTTTGTCATGTACATCAATGATTTTCCCACTTGGGTCCACAACAACGTTTGTCTCTCTTCGCTGATGATACAAAGATTTCTCCAGGACTGACTTTGTTAATGTTGTTTAATGTTGTTTAAACAATGGAGAAAATCCACCTGTACTCCCACCCTTGAATATAGATGGCACTTTGTTGCAATATCAGAAATCAGTCAACTTTTTAGGAGTCCTTTTAACGCCAAAACTAAGCTGGAAAATGCATATAGAAAAATTGTTATCTAAAGCTAGAACTAGACTAAATTTTCTTAAAATTGTTAATTGCTAACCTTGGGGTCAAAATACTAAAACCCTTTTGCATCTTTCTTTGGCACTTGTCCGCTCCAAGTTAAAGTATGGACAAGAAGTTTACTTTTCAGCGCCAAAGTATCTTTTAAAAAAGTTACAAAGTATTGACAGTAAAGCTATTAAATTAGGTTTAGGAGTTTCTGTACAAACAAACATATAAGAGCTACAAAACGGGGAATTTCTTACCTTTATTGGAGCAAAGGTGTCTAGAAGTAGCCAAATATGTGATTCGAAGCTTGTCAGTAAAAAATTCAGTTACTGATGATATTTTGTGTAAATTCGATAAAGATTTTCCAAGTAGAGCCAAGGAAATCTCATATATTCAGCCAATAATGAATTATACCGCTGACCTTATGTCTAAGTGTAATGTAGATTTAACATCGATTCCAGAGTTCCCCACAGTTCCAATGATGCCTCCTTGGGAACACTTGAGTGGAAATTTTGATTATGAGTAAACAGTCTCAAAGAAAAAAGAAAAATATTAACATTCTAGTGAACGATGTGAAAGAACACCTAGAAAATTCCTTTCCTAATCACCTTAAAATCTATACTGATGGTTCAGTTATGGACACAGCTGAGAGCAGTTCTGGTTTCGTTATTCCAAATCTAAATATATGAAAACATTTTCATCTCTCGGAAGGGATTTTCAATATTCACTGCAGAACTGTATGCTATACTGATGGCTTTATTTTGTGTATATAGTACTCCAATATCCTTTTTTAGTGTGCTGTTTTGTGTTGATTCCAAGTCTGTTTTGCAATCACTGCAAACTTGGGATTGTAAGGCGAGGAAAGATTTACTATATGAAATAAGGTACATGATACACTGTATTATGTCTCAGGGTATATTCGTAGACTTCTGTTGGATTCCTTCACATTGTGGTCTCAGAGGGAATGAAATAGCAGATAATCTAGCTAAACTTGGTGCACAAAACTGTTCAGAATGTGTGCTAAATTTGCCATTACATCCTTCCAAGTGTGAAATACTATTCAACTTGGAACACTACGTTTACAAAACCTTTTTCTGAGAAAAATGCTACACACTGCCTAGCTGCTCACGCCATCTGGCTAAGATTATCACAAAATTAGGCTGAACACATGGAAGAAGACCAAATTTTCTCCTGAAGTTGTGTGTGTCTGTGGAAAATTCATCTCTGTGCATCACCTTCTATTAGATTGTCCAGTTTTAACTAAAATGTATAAGGCGAAAGGTATCAATCTTGACAAATATGAAAATGAGAGTCAAGTTCTATCCAACTCATGCATAATTGAGTTTGCCACCACTTTAGCCAGTTCTGATGTAGCTAGACTATTATGACGGTCCTTAACTGATATGCTGTTTTCCTTTTCATAAGTGTATGCAGATGTATGTGTTGAAATGACTTAAGAGTTTTTTTTTTTTTTTTTTTTTTTTCGTCTAATATCATCCGCCGGATGGAAAGACGTAAAATTAAACCACCACCACTCCAGGACTGACACGGAAGAGCCACACATGACCTACAGGAGGATCTGAACAGGCTACAGGACTGGTCAGACCGGTGGCTTCTCCGTTTCCACCCAGATAAATGTCATGTCCTGAAATTGGGACGGACAAAGTGTACTAGATGAGGGGAAGAATGACGCCGGCGAGGCGTGCACCATCAACCTGTCTGAAAGCCAAGGAGAAAGACCTGGGTGTTCATATAGACAACAAACTTTCCTTCAAAGAACATATCAGCCAGGCAACATCCAAAGCAAATCGAATTGACGGGATTATTAGACAATCTTTTGACCACTTGACAAAAGAGACTTTTACCCCAGCTGTACAAGTCACTTGTAGGACCAGTCCTGGAGTATGGATACTTGGCTTGGCAACCTCACCACAAGACTTTGTGTGCTGAGGTGGAGGATGTCCAATGCAGAGCAAAAAAGCTCCTTTCATCACTCAAGGACAACCCTACCCAGAACGCTTTGGCCATACTACAGCTTCCCAGTCTTGAACATCGACGGGCTCGAGGTGACATGATAGATCTGTACAAATATGTTCATGGCATGTACAGGGTGAAGAACCCTCAGTTTCAGTTGTTTGACAGCAGAGAAACAAGGGGCAACAGTCTGAAGTTAGTCAAAGGACACTGTAGGCCACAAGTTAAAAGTATATATATATTTTTTTTTTGCTGAGAGAGTAATAAACTCTTGGTATAGCTTCCCAGCTCACATAGTTACAGCTCCAACATTAAACACCTTCAAGTCCAGACGGGATGCCCACTGGAATAGCCTTCCCTCAAAGTTCAATCCAGTATGCTACGAACAAGTGGTGGTAGTGCCAGTACTATTAGAAACCCCACGCAAGCAAGTTCATAGGTGTAGACTTATATCTACTAATCTCGAAGGTGAACAGGCCTCCAACGAGGCCTCAAACACCTCAAGTTCAAGTTTGAGCTAGTCAACGACCGGACCAATAGACACCAAAAATAGAAGGGGCGTAAAAGCCTGGTTTAAGTTGTTTTAATACAACGCCCCAAATCCTGAACCTGATCCTG
>JADBJO010000703.1:405000-410000 GCA_016801955.1 Conus betulinus | reverse complement strand
GCAAAATATTCCGGTATTCTATTTATAGTCATCAGACATTGCTGTGGTCTATTCGTTGACTTTACAAAAGCCTTTGATGTGACTGACCTTTATATTTGTCTTCGAAAATTAGAAATACATGGCATATTCACAGGTATTCCCTGCTTTTTTCAGTCATATTTAACAAATGGACGACAGAGCGTAATGATGAATACATTTGTATCCACATTTAAAACTCTCCCCTACTGAGGTCCACCGAGGCTCTTATCCTACGTCCATTACTCTTCACAATTTACATTAATGATCTACTTGTTCATATTAAATCCAAATGTGAGTCATTTGCAGATGATACTATGATTCTCACAAATGATTCTAGCATTGCTGTTCTTGCAACAACAACAAAATACAAAAAAGTGCTGATGACCTTCTTAAATAGACTGAACTTAACTACATGTCACCTCATTCTGAAAAAAAAACGCTCATCATAACCTGACAAAGAAAAATCTAACAGCAACTCTCCCTCCAGTACATCTAAAAGTACCTATTGAACAGATAGACTTTATAAAGTCTAGGAATAACTGTTGGTAATGATATTAGCTGGAATTTTCATTTAACTTCTTTGGGCAAAATAATTTCACAGAAAGTCTATCAACTCTTCAAAATCAAACATTTCATCGACCTTCACTCATGCAAGCTCTTTTTCGTGCCAATCGTTAGTCATACGTAGATTATGCATCTACTTCATGGGATTCCACCCGTGCCAACACACTGAAACCATTGCTGAGCCTTCACAAAACGAGCGTTCAAACTGGTCCTTCTAAAAAACACATTAGCCTCCTAGACTCTAATAAAAAGAAGCATCACATCCTCCCATTGAGACAAAAACTAACATACAACAAAGGACGCATAATGCACAAACCTATGATGGGAAACCCACCTTCAACATTAACCCACAGATTCTCAATCCATTCATCAATTCGTCATCCTTCCTAAAATCTATGTCCTGCTGACAAGAACTGACTTGTTCAAATCAAGCATGCCACGTTCGAGCTCCATTCCATGGAACTCGCTCTCTGAGTCGACCACACAACAACAGTGTACTTCAGCCTTCTAAGACTATTATTTCAATCTTCTCATGTCCTACTTGGGAGGATGTCCCTCGTCCTGTCAATGTTCCTGTCCAGATGTGAGAGCTAGACCTTGACGGCAGAGTTGATGAAAAGGACCCCAAGCCTTTGAAATGAAGGCTTACAGGAGACTGCTCCACATCTGGACAGAGCACAGAACCCACGACTCTGTCCGAGAGCAGGTGACCACACTGGCAGGACCACAGGAACCCCTCTTGGCTAAGGTCAAGAGGACAAAGCTGATGTGGTTTGTCACGTGACACGACATGACTCGCTGTCAAAGACAATCCTACAAGGCACGCTTGAAGGAGGAAGGCGCAGAGGCAGGAAGAAGAAGACCTGGTCGGAGAACGTGAGGGAACGGACACACCTAAAGCTGCCAGAACTCCTGTAAGAAGCAGTGGATAGGCCGCGATGGAGAAGAAGATCGACGGAGTTGTCCCTCATGTCCCTCCTGCTACACTTAGATCACGGGAATGAGATGATGAGATGAGATATGTGCTAATGCTAAACTTCCTCTCAAATATCACATCTAACCCCCCGCCCTCTTTGTCCCTTATAACAGCTCTGGTAATTCTAGGCGTGTTTTGGACTGGAAATATCTGTTCTGATATTTATTGTGGAAAGGGGGGCAGGGTAGGGGAGGGGAGTGCTGGTGGTGTTTGAATGCTGCTTTTGCGTTGCGTTTTTTTTTTTTCCAGTTTATTTCGCTTGTCTTCGTTTTGATTTTGCATTGTTTGTACGTTTATTTCATTTTTATTTCTCACTGTTTGCAACTTCTCCCACTTGAGACGAATGTGAGTGAGCAGGGCTGATTTGTTCAGTGTGTGTGTGTGTGTGTGTGTGTGTGTGTGTGTGTGTGTGTGTGTGTGTGCGTGCGCGCGCGCGCGCGCGCGCGCGCGCGCGTGTGTGTGTGTGTGTGTGTGTGTGTGTGTGTGTGTGTGTGTGTGTGTGTGTGTGTTCTGCTTCAGTCTTTGCTTTCTTGACTGCATGTTCATTTGTTTATTTCCTTTGTATTCTCTCATCTGTTTGTTCGTCTGTTTATTCTGAGAAGGCGGTTAATAGTGGTTGATTTATCTACTATTGTTTTTCTTTCTTATCAATTATTTGTTAAACCTTTTCCGTTTGTGTGTATCTGTTTTGTTGTTTGTACGTTTCGTTTAGTTTTTTGTGGTGTGTGTTCGTTCGATAGTCTGGTAGTAATGATGGTGGTAGTTATGGCAGTGGTGGTGGTGATGGTGGTGTGCGTGTGTGCGTGTGTGTGTGAGTATGTGTGTGTGTGTGTGTGTGTGTGTGTGTGTTTGCGCGCGCGCGCGCGCGCGCGCGCGTGTGTGTGTGTGTGTGTGTGTGTATGTATGTGTGTGCGAGTGTTTTTGTGTGTGTGTGTGTGTGAGAGAGAGAGAGAGAGAGAGAGAGAGAGAGAGAGACAGAGAGAGAGGAAAAGAGAGAGAGAGAGAGAGATTTGTGTGTGTAGAGAGTGTGTGTGTGTGTGTGTGTGTGTGTGTGTGTGTGTGTGTGTGTGTGTGTGTGTGTGTGTGTGTGTGTGTGTGTGTGTGTGTGTGTGTGTGTGTGTGTGTGTGTTGTGTGTGTGTGTGTGTGTGTGCGTGCGCGCGCGCGCGTGTGTGTGTGTGTGTGTGTTTACATTATCACATCTCTCTCTCTCTCTCTCTCTCTCTCTCTCTCTCTCTCTCTCTCTCTCTCTCTCTCTCGCTCACTCTCTCTCCCTCTTCTCCATCATCATCATCATCGTCATCATAACACCAGCACCAGCACCACCACCACCACCACCACCACCACTTTCCTTATCTCTCCTCCCCTCTTTCTCTCTTGTTTCGTCTCTTTCCACAATTATTCTATGTTTATGTACCTATTCACCAGTAATCCCGATTTTCAGTGGATTCAGCAGATGTGGCGTGGGACGCAGCGACGCCTCTACAATGAAATAAAGAATATTTTACCTCGTTTTTTTTTTTTATATTTTTTTTTCCTTCGACATAGTTTTTCTCCCCCAGCCCCGGAGGTGGATGGAGAGAGAAAGAGAGAGAGAGAGAGGGGGGGGGGGGGGGGGGGGGGGAGAAGGGGAGGGTCAGGTTAAATGGTAGTTTGATAATCTGTGGGCGGTGTAATCATGGCTTGAAACTGTGTATTTCTTTTTCTCTCCCATCCCAGAGAGAGAGAGAGAGAGAGAGAGGTGGGTGGGTGTGTGGGGAGTGGGGAGGGGGGGGGGGGGGGGGTAGGGGATGGGGAGGGGGGGTAGGCCAGGTTCGATGGTGGTATGGTTATTTTGTGGTCGATCACGTTCAACATGATCACGTCCAAACGTGATAAAAACCTAATGGAAGTCCAGTCCAAATTGAACAGAAGCTCCACGCCTACACCACCAGGTACTCACCCCAGCTCAAAACCTAACTGTAAAATCTGCCCCTTCACCCATCCTACAGGGCGCCTAAGACTCCTTCACAATCAAACGCACATTGTCCTGTCAGTGCGCAATATTGTATATGTTATCAACTGCCAGCTGTGTGGCAAGATCTATGTAGGTAGGTGAACATCTCGCACACTTGAGACACGCATCTCTGAAACTTGGCTGACACCCGCCACCACCGACCCAAACCATTGCCCTACATTTCAACCACCCCCAACACAACATCAACAGTATGAAAGTCTTTGCTCCTTGGCAACCACAGAGTGCCAGCTTTGAATGTACAGCACAAGAGTACGCTACAGCCCCAAGGCATCAGCATCCAACAGTAACACCACTTCAGCACCAGTCGGCAATATCTTCCACCAACACACACACATACATACACATATACACACACATCACCACCATACCCCCCCTCTACCCACTTCATACAGAATTTACAACCACCCTCCATTTATTTTATTTCATTCTTTATTTTTAACTTATTTATATCTTTAAAATTTATTTATTTATTTCATTTTATATTTTTTATTTTTTGCTGTCCCAACCTCTGCGCCACCTCAGAGGCAGTGCACCCACGCCGCTCATTCCGACACCCCGTCCACAGCCACAGCCCGGTCGGCCCCGCCGCAGCCCCGGCACCAGCAATCCACAGGGAGCAGTCAATGTCAAGTCGTCAATAGGCAACCCACCGGAGGAGACACTGCGCTGCTGCCGAGTCACTTCGGTGGTGTTCAGTGGCGCCTGTTCTGATCTAACATACGCAGGACACCACCTACTAAGCCCCCTACTGACGACAATAATTGCTTAGTCGCGGCGGAGCCGACATGAGTGAGCTCTCCCTCCGGAGGGCGCCACCACGTCCGTCCAACGACAGCCCCCATGGACTCGCCGATACCGGTGACCCCGACGGAACAAACCAAGGCCACAGGCGTGGAGAGGACATCGAAATTGAGGTCACCATGAGAACAAGGCATGAAAGGCCACAGAATTTGAGACTTTTTTTTTTTTTTAATGCTGATCAATGAGAATGAGGATGATTAAGATGACGCTATGGATTTCCATTTCGGTCTGAGACTACATGACAGGGCTGTACTCTACACTTCCTTTCATAACATATCCTGGCATCAACCAGGCCCGAGAGATACAGGCACCTGAAGTGTTGGTCAGGAAATTTTGAGCAACACTCTCAGAAACGCATCCATTAAGTGGGTGAAACTCGTCTGTGTAGTCCCAGTCTTCCCAATTGAGTCCGCAGCAAACTCAACTCTGGTTAGGAGCCAGTCGGGGCAGCTAAAAAACCCATATGACACTGGTGGGATTCGAACCCACGACCTCCCAGCCGGGAGTCCGCGACGCTAACCACTTCGCCACGGCGGCTGGTATATTTCATCTTATTTTATTTCTTATTTTTTCCCGTGCATCTCATTTCACACTACCAGCTCCACATGAATCTCCCTTCCCCTTCC
>JADBJO010000703.1:390000-395000 GCA_016801955.1 Conus betulinus | reverse complement strand
TGTGTGTGCACGCGCGAGCGCGCGCGCGAAGCACCACCAGCAGTCTGTCCACCTACAGTAGCACCATCAGTCAACGCTGACGGTTCGATTCTTGATAATAGTATTGCTGGATCTTTTTTTTTTTTTTTTTTTTTTTTTCGTGATCCCACATTTTAAAACAGAAAAATATTTTACTTGCCAATGACAATGTCTGCTGTTCTTGGGGTCGATTCTCAAACAGTTTTTAACAGTTTGCTTTTTGAGAATAATCGGTTCTGATAATAGTAATGCTGGATCTGGATCTGTTTTTTTTTTTTTTTTGTGATCCCAGATTTTAAAATAGAAAAATATTTTACTTGCCAATGACAATGTCTGCTGTTCTTGGGGTCGATTCTCAGACA
Source organism: Conus betulinus (assembly GCA_016801955.1). NCBI lineage: Eukaryota > Metazoa > Mollusca > Gastropoda > Neogastropoda > Conidae > Conus > Conus betulinus. Next base: position 394,620 of record JADBJO010000703.1, on the reverse strand, counting down.
CAGTTTTAAACAGTTGCTTTTTCAGGACGAAAATGGATTTTTCTTGCATACCACCCCCACGCAGTTTTCAAAATCCCTAGCTCATCTTCAAAACCTAGTGAAAGGATTCTTTCAGACTTTCTTTCTATCTGCAGACCTGTATCAAGTTTCAGACTTTTATGCACTTCATCACGGACCAAATATTGCCGAAATATCAAATGTTTACGTTTGTATGATGTTTCTGTTCAGCACACAATTTTTGAATGTGCTTTTATGAAGCCTTTCTTACATGAAATTGCGTCATCCACAGACATTCGGAAAGCTGTTTTTTTTTTTTTTTTTTACTTCTTGAATTCGCTTTTTGTTTCTCTGTTTAGTTAACGACCTACTGTTTACAAAATCCATTGAGTGATATTCTTTAATTGTACTTTAGATGATTTCACTTTTATTTTTCACCTATACTATATTCAGCCGTTCTACTCCTGTCCTACACTCCGCATTTCACCCCTGTATTTTTTTTTTTTTTTAATTCCGCCCTAGTTCAGTGATAGTGGTTTCAAAAAGTGTCATTATCTGAATTCAGATGTCTACAATCAAATGTTATCTTAATTAAGAGGTCTACAATTGCCCATTATGTAAGACAAGGCATCAAACACAATTCTTTCTTCCTGTGGAAACTGTTCTGTTACTGACAGCCAGTTTTTTTTTTTGTTTTTTTTTAATGTTATGGCGAATGGGAGTATTTATTTTCCGGGCGTGTGAATCTGCACTGAACAGGAGCGCGCTGTGGTACATGCTCTGAGTGGACTTGAGCTGTACTAACAACATCCCAGAACAAGTCCGCACCTTGCATTCCTCTTCCCTGGGTCACACAGCCTCCAGGCCTACGGTCTTGGTTCCAGTTTCTTTGCCAAGAACTCGACAGGTGTGACCGGTGAGAGACTGAGCTGATTGAAGCTAAAGGCAAATTGAACGAAGCCCTCGTTCTATGTTTCAGGACGCGCCAGATGCTGTTGCTCGCTCGGGGACCGGCGTTGATCACCAAAAGGAAAACCTGAGGAAGGCTCATATGTCGTGAGTGTGCCACTGGATCAGGCAGCGTGCCACCAGCACAATTTTTGATCAGTTTGTCGATTTTCTCGATGTCGATTTGGAAGCTGTTGCTTTGTTTTCATGTCATCGGTTGTAGCTCTCTCTCTCTCTCTCTCTCTCTCTCTCTCTCTCTCTCTCTCTCTCTCTCTCTCTCTCTCTCTCTCTCTCTCTCTCCGCAATCTTTTTGCTGACATGTATCTTTCTCGGTGCGGTGCGTGACAACCTGTCCTAGTATTGTTTGCTTCCTGCAGACTTCCAGTGTGAAGGCTGTTCCCAGAAAATCTAGAGTGTGCCGGAGTACGGCGGAGTAGGAAAGAACAGCATTGAAGTTACGTACGGTAGAGAGCACATGGAAGATGACACAGAAGAAAAAAATGCCTCCATTATCGATCTGATCTGTTCATTTCTTTCTTGCCGACCATGCCATTAACAGTATCATACAGACCTGTTGGATGTGTCCTCGACTTGCTGTCATTTGACATTATTTCATACAGGTCATTTTTTTTTTTTTTTTTTTGGTACGATTTCGCGAGGTGCAGTTCAAAAGTAGCTTCCTTTCTATTTTTTGTTTAATTCCCCTCCTTCTTTCTCCATTTTCACCGATATAGGCTGGTTCTGCCTTGTGTCTGCCCGTTGTGGTAATTGGCATTTCGTTTCCAGTTGGAAACGAGGGCAAAAATAGAATTACTGGACTGCAGAACGAAAGATCAAACAAATTACAGAACACAACACTTTTTCGACCTATTGGTCTCTTCAGGCAGGACAAAATAACATTCAGAACCATAAAAACAAAAGGCGAACAGATAGTCACTTATCTCTTTGATCTGGGTGCAAATTTTGGTCTTTCGTTTATCCTTTGTTTGCATTGTTCTCAATGTTGTTTGTCCTGCCTGAAGATGACCCGACAGGTCGAAACACGTTAAATTTGTTTTGTATTTGTTCCTTCCTTTAGCGGCCCAGTGACTCTGTTTTTGCCCTTATTTCGTTTCCGCATGCAGTCACCATTCTTTGACACCAGTTGAAGACAGATTTAATAATGGCCCTGGGTTTAGTTTTGCTTTTCAGTTCAGTGTCATCGACTGCAATGTCATACGTCAAAATGCACATCCCCCACAGAGCCTGTGGAGGACTATTTTGTTTGTAAAAGTGATTTTCCATACCGACAGCGACCAGTGCCTTACAACTTGTCATTTTATCTGCCATGAATTTCTCACTGTCTGTCGATTGTGACAATCGACTTTACCTCTCATGTACACCTATCTGGATGATGGTGATTCACCCTTCTTGCCTTTTACTAAAAAAAATCACCTCCTAAGCTGGGCTACACTGATCATTTCTTTTCATTCTCGTGGTTGCGTCTGTCAATTCTTTTTCAACATAATTGAAAACTGAGCGGTTTTTGCTGGCGGACGTGTGTGTTGTATCCAGTGTGTACCTTACTCGAAACGTTATAAGAATATGATCAGCAGACTCCTAACAGGTTGGGGCTACACATTTGACTGCCTCTTTTGTCACAGTAACACAGCTTGTGCAGAGACAATGAACGCCAAGCTGGCGCATGTGGGGGCTGATGCTTTAAGAGATTTCATAAGATGCAGAGATACTTGTCATCCATAAAATGCGTGTGTGTGTGTGTGTGGCCTGGGATTAGGGAGAACGGAGGGGGCTGCGTGGGTGACAGATGGTGTTGGAGGGGGATGGAGGTGTGTGTGGGAGGGAGAGTGGAGCAGAGATTGCATTTCCAACTGCAAATATTTTGAAGGACTGGTAAATTAAAGATGTGGATCATTCCCTTTCTCATGCTTTTGGAATTCAGTAGACTTGGCATATTTGACGGCAAGAGGTATGACTAATAAATCGGTTTGAATGATTTTTCATTGATGTAGATGAGTTTGAAGAAATAAGCATTCGTAGTGACAACACGTTTTTCAATACTATTTTCTCGTCTACAGTCAAATATATAGCGTCATTCTGTTTTCTCGTCAACGAGATCGTTGTTTCGTCAACGAGACCGTTGTTTTCTGTTAAAACTTTTCATTACAGAAAAGAAATAAAACGACGCCAGGATTTAAGTTTGAAAGAAAAGAAATGAGATGAATCAAATAATTCATACTAATACAAAGATTCTAAATAATGCATGCAGCTCTGGTTTTTGAGAGTCGATCATGATCAAAGTGATTAACGTGTGTCACTTGGAAACTAATGGACTATCAGTAGGACAGAAAACGACAAAGGGAGGACACAGGAAAACCCGGTGACTTTTACTGTTTAGAATTTCATCATCATGAATCTCTTCTTTTTTGTCACTAATCACATTATTGCTTATATAAATTTGTTGGAAAAAAGACAAATAACTACTTTTTGAAAAAATCTAATTCGTTAATAAAAAAACTTATATCTTTATCTTTACTATACTGTAATCAATATCATATTTTTTTTGTTTGTTTGTTTTTGTTTTTCTGTCCCAACCTCTGCGCCATTTCAGAGGCAGTGCACCCACGTCGCTCATTCCGACAGCCCCGTCCACAGCTACAGTCCGGTCGTCCCCACCGCAGCCCCGGCACCAGCAATCCACAGGGAGCAGTCAATGTCAAGTCGTCAAGAGGCAATCCACCGGATGAGACTCTGCACTGCTACCGAGTCACTTTGGTGGTGTTCAGTGGCGCCTGTTCTGATCTAACATACGCAGGACACCACCTACTAAGCCCCCTACTGACGACAATAATTGCTTGGTCGCGGAGAACCGGCATGAGTGAGCTGTCCCTCCGGAGGGCGCCACCACGTCCGTCCAACGACAGCCCCCATGGACTCGCCGATACCGGTGACCCCGACGGAACCAAACCAAGGCCACAGACGTGGAGAGGACATCGAAACTGAGGTCACCATGAGAGCAGGGCATGAAGGGCCACAGAATTTAAGATTTTTTTTATGCTGATCAATGAGAATGAGCATGATTAAGATGATGCTACGGATTTCAGTTTTGGTCCGAGACTCATGACAGGGCTGTACTCTACGCTTCATTTCATAATATATCCCGGCATCAACCAGGCCCGAGAGATATAGGCACCTGCAGTGTTGGTTTAAGAAATTTGAGCAACACTCTCAGAAACGCATCCATTAAGTGGATGAAACTCGACTGTGTGGTCCCAGTCTTCCCAACTGAGTCCGCAGCAAACTCAATTCTGGATAGGAGCCGGTCGGGGCAGAAAAACCCACATGACTCTGATGGGATTCGAATCCACGACCTCCCAGCCGGGAATCTGCGACGCTAACCACTTCGCCACGTCGGCTGGTAATATCGTATGTTGTTGTTGTTCACCCCCCTAACTTTGTCAATGAAATGTCCTGTCAAACAGTGTGCATGGTGTTGTTCAAGGGTATGATGGAGGTATGTGAAGTGTAAGATATATGAAAGATATTCGTGATAACAGAACACATAAAAGGTTGAAATCTGTGTTAAGATGATTGTGAGAGAGAGTCGACTAGCACCTGTTCCCATATATAAGCAAAATGATTTTTGGTTCAAGAATCCAACATGCTATTTTGTAG
>JADBJO010000703.1:380000-387500 GCA_016801955.1 Conus betulinus | reverse complement strand
TAATATCAAATAGAGAATTACGTAGTTGCATTTGTTCCTTTGGCAAGTATGATTTCCCCCCCCCCCCCCCCCCCCCCCCCCCCACACACACACACACACACTTTTTAACACTCAATACTGAATGTTATTTTACTTAATCCTCGCCCTCATCTCCACGAATAAATCATGAGTTATACATTGTTATATAGCTGCTTTTACAGACGGGAAAGAACTTGATTTGCCTGCTTCTGTAAGACGAGGACAGCCGACGTCAGAGATATAGCTTATCGTATGACGTCGTATTAGGTGAAACAAGGACACAAGGCGGAGTGTTCCCCCTTGACATCGATGAATTATGGCATGACAAAACTAGAACTACTGTGGCAATAGACACGCATTGACGTCAAACCTCAGTCAGTTGTCGATCTTCCCCTTTCAGCTCGACAGAAAATGTGACATGGAGCTTTTTTTTTTCTTTTTTTTTTTTGTTAATATAATTAATAGCCCCCTGGAAGGAAATCCTAGAAAGATCGTCCACCACGAATGACAAAATCTGCTTATCACAGTCAAAGATGTTCCACTGAATAAAGGTCTTGTTAAAAATTTCACGCGGTTTCTAATGCTGTAAGGAAGTAGTTATTTTCCTTTCCAATGCCTGGAGTGAGAGAAGGGGAGTACAGCCAGGATGAGAGTGGAAGAAAGGATGGCTGTGTAATACTTATGTGTGACACCACGGGTCTCGTCTCATACACTCGGTCACCGTTCAATCCAATTTTTTTTCAAGCCGATTTTGTTTTACTATGTTCATTTACTTCCAAGATCGAAAACTTATGATCACATGTATGTTAATGCAGAAAACTGAAAATGATAAAAAAAAATGATGTGCAATGCTAATCTGCATTTTAAACAATTAAATAGTATCCAAAAAGGGGAGGGGTGAGGGGATGAACGAGAATGTTAGATTTTTTTCCATTTATTTACAGACAGATGTTGGTCTGGGGTGAGAGTGGTAGAACAAAATGTAAAGAAATGAATCAAAGGTGAGGGTTTTTTTGTGGCAGTGCCATTACTCTGGTGATTGTGTGTGGTAATAGTAAAAGGACATGCTGTTGCTGTTTTTCAGACAAATATACCCTGTGTGCGTGGATGGCAAGTAATACGGGATCAGGTACAACTGCCAGTGCCCGTATTCGAGTGAAAAATTCACTTGGTATGGACTGGGGTGAGGCTGTGATCATGGGTAGTCAAGGGGGCTTTACTGGATGGTGTGTTTGCGAGTCCTTCACCAGGTATCGGCTTCCTAGGGGGGTAAGTTTCACGACCATACATGTCCCTGTTAATAAAGTTTGTAATGATAACTCTGTCACTGGTCTAGGGGCTATTCATAAGTGCAGCCGCACACCTTTCTCCCCAGGAGATGTGTGCGTGGTATTGTGAGTTTAGAGATTACGCTGTCATGTCCGCGACAAATTCAGCGTGACAATATATCAGTGTAAAATACAACAAAAATCACGTAGACTGCAAGTATTCCTCAACGAGCTGAAAGATAGATATAATACTGAAGAGTACATTTCAGAAAAAAAATTGTATGCAAATTTTATTCCTAGATAGTTCCTATATAAACAAATGGTTGAAGATCCAGACTAAATCATGAATGTATGCGGATCTTGTACAGTATGGTTGGTTGGGTATGATCATAGCTCGCTAGAAGTACCACTAAGTCGAGCAACACAGCCCTAGTGGAAACTTAGCAGAACCTGTAAAAACCAAAGTTTGCATTGTCATTATACAATCGGCTTGCCCCTCTCTCTCTCTCTCTCTCTCTCTCTCTCTCTCTCTCTCTCTCTCTCTCTCTCTCTCTCTCTGCCTGCCAGTTGTGTATTTTTTACATGTTGTCCTGAGAATGTAAAATAGTTGTAATTATGAGCGGTATATTGTTTATTTTCATGACTACATTTTCTTACACTGCATCCCCCCTTTTTGTATAATTTTGAGAAACATATTGAATGAAAATGTTTTAAAAAAAAGTTAGCGTGATAATATTTGTTACAGAAGGAAATCTGTAACATCGACAAACACAGTTTAAGTCTATATCGACTTTCAAAATCAGCAGGATCACACACACACACACACACACGCACGCACGCGCGCGCGCGCGCGCGCGCAAGCACGGACACACGCACGCACGCACACGCACGCACGCACACACACAGAGCGCGCACATGCACACACACGTAAACACACACACGCATACACACGCACGCATGCAAGCAAGCACGCACACACACACACACACACACACACACACACACACACACACACACACACACACACAGAGAGAGAGAGAGAGAGAGAGAGAGAGAGAGAGAGAGAGAGAGAGAGAGAGAGAGAGAGAGAGATCTGAATGTGTATTATTTAAACTTGGACAAAACATTAAAAGTCGGCCGAACGCTTGCCCTTGCCTTTTCTTGCCCACAACTGTCGTATCCAATACATCATGCTGCTGCTGTGTGGTATTCATTGGCCTGATACCCTTGTGTGCAATCAGTTTCTTGAGCCAACAAACATGGCACGTCCAGATCCATTCTTGTTCCCCCCACCATAACGCTAGGAGCGAAGAGCAAGGGGACTCTTGTGCATACTCTCATCTGGCTCAAACACAGACCAGCCGTGCGCCGGGCGAGTTCTGCTGCTCTCAAAGAGACGTGACATACACCCGGGAATTCCTTCATGCCCTGTTCTCATGGTGGCCTCAGTTCCAGATGTCTTTCTATGCCAGTGCCCTTGGTTTGGTTCTGTGGGGATCATCGGTATGGGCAAATTCATAGGGACTGTCGTTGGACGGACGTGGTGGCGCCCTCAGGTTCCAACCTAGCCCAGAAATCATCTAACGGTGGATTCTGAGCCCTCTGCCTGCGTCCAGGCTCATTCCGGTATCGTGCAGGCTGAAGACTTTGAAGTCTGTGAGATAACTATATCCAATACAGAGACATCGACGGTTTTGCATTGGAGCAATGTTCCAATATGAGCAATTCACGTCAGGATTTTCCCCCGCTTTCTTTTCCTTCGTTTTCTTTTTTTTTTTTTTTTTTTAATAAAAAAAAAATCTTGAGCTTTTTATTAAAACGTGTGTTAATTGTAAACTGGTTCTTCAAAATCAAATTTCAAAGAAGAGTTTTACGTGTTTCGGGCTAAAAAAAAAAGAAGCAAACGAACAAAACGTAAGAGCACATTTAAGACATGTTCATTAGAGAGCACTCTCCCACAGGTTGAAAAGAAAAAAAAAATTAAGTATGGGAACAGGTAGGCAGATGTAGCCGATTTTCCACTTTTTTTTTCATCAAGTGATTGTTTTTCGTGGTCACATACATTTTTTTTTTTTGCCATTACGAAAATGTATGACATTCGCAAATTGAGGTACCTAGCTGTGGAAACAAGGAAGAATGTTTAATTCTCTGCTTCACATTATAGAGATCTCATGCTAAAAACACCATAAAATAACAATATCATGAAATCTCAATTCCATTTGATTTCCCATGTAATTAGTATTATCATCATCGTTATTATTATTATTATTATTATTATTATTATTATTATTATTATTACTATTATCATCATTATCATCATCATCATCATCATCATCATCATTATTATTATCATTGCTGTTGTTGTTGTTGTTGTTGTTGTTGTTATTTTCATTATTATTATCATTGTTGTTATCATAATGATAATACTTATTATTGTTGCTGTTGTTATTATTATAGCGCCTGTCCTCAGTTAGAGACCAAGCTCTGAGCCCTGTCCTTTACATGGCGGGCTGTCTACCCGGGTAGAGCCGACTGAAAAGCTGCCTGCTAAGGCTGTATTCAGTCGTTTCCCGTGTCATTCAGTCTAATATCAGACTCTTAATTTTTTTTTTCATCCATTCTTTAATTCGTTTGGTGCAGAATATATGTATATGTCATCCACACACCAATAAGAAATAGAGGGTTGGGTGGAGGAACTAAGTATATGTTTTCTTGTAAAGCTGGTGTGTGTGTGTGTTGGGGGGGGGGGGGGGGGGGGGACAATGGCGTATAGGACAACGTGCAGGTTTTGTGAGAGCGGGATGGGGGTGGGGGGTGGGGTGGGGTGGTTGGTTATTCAGATTTTGTGACTTATTAAGGACATAGAGAGAATGCAAGGTAGTGTGCTTGGCTTTGTTGCTGGCCTAAGCTGTCATGAGTAATTTGTCTGGGCACAATTCTTTGTTGCAGGGGCTGGTACGTTCTGGAAGTAACTCAAGTTGGCAGCCAGGGTGATGAGTGGCTCCCCAAATACTTCATACTGGACGGGTCGGATGGACGTTTTGATTGTAACTATTATAACCAATGTGTTGACTGCTGGTTTGAAAACAATGAGCGCCATTCTATTTCATGTAAGACCTCTCTCTCTCTCTCTCTCTCTCTCTCTCTCTCTCTCTCTCTCTCTGAATTTATATATATATATATATATATATCCATGTCTATTGATCGTTATGTATATATGTGTGTATGTATGCATGTATGTATGTATGTATGTATGCATCTATCTATCCCTGTCTATCTGTCCTTCTATCTATCTACCTATCTGTCTCTTTATCTGTCTGTCTAGCTATTTGTCCGTCTGCCTATCTATCTGTCTATCTCTTTATCTGTCTGTCTAGCTATCTGTCCGTCTTGGAGAGAGAGAGAGAGAGAGAGAGAGAGAGAGAGAGAGAGAGAGAGAGAGAGAGAGAGAAGGAAACTTAAGTGATGATACACCTTAATTATATTGCCTACAAACATAAACAATGGGAGGCAGGAAGGGGAAGATGGGTTGTGGACGTGGGTGGGAACTTGTGTGTGTGTGTGTGTGTGTGTGTGTGTGTGTGTGTGTGTGTGTGTGTGTGTGTGTGTGTGGATTGGGCTGTGCTAATAATGAAAAACAAAGTTACTAGGCCAAAGTTCTTAACGAATTAGCTTCCCCCCACCCCCCCGACCCCCCCAGTCCCCCCCCCCCCCCCCCCCCCCCCCCCCCCCCCCCCCCCCCCCCCCCCCCCCCAAACATATTGTTCTTTGTTCCACTCTGGTTTTACTTTAAACTTTATTTTAGACCGTATTTTTGCGCTGTGCGGCCGTATGACCGAGGCGAGTGGAGTTCAGAAATGCAACTCTCCCGCTGGAATATAATTCCTGGTGTAGTCGGTCAAGCTCCCCTTCGATGACAATATCCTGAACCTCATGGCCGTTTTTTTTTTGACCACCTCGGCAGCTGAGTCCGGTGAGGGTAGGTCTATGGCAGACTCAGCAATATTCGACTCTGGAATGATGAAAATTTGTCATGTATTTTGCTTTGGGATACCGCTTCCAGACCAGTGCACAGGTTTGTTTTTTTTTTAGTTAATTGAGTAAACACTATCAAAACTTTTCTGTGGGCCGTGACTATTATTTCATATCTAAATAATACGTGGAAAAATACATAATTCCAAAGTAATTTTAGTGTACAGTTAATATCCAGGCATCCAGGAAGGAAGCAGCGTATGTTTTCGGACCTGTACTTTCCCCTTTTCATGAGCGACTAGTGTGAATATATGCCTTAAAGCCCCGCATGTCTTCGTAAAACAACAGCAATCATCAGAACAGTGAAAACGATAACAAAAAGAAAAAATGGCGGTTTCTAACAGTAAAGAATTTTTCTTTAAATTCATTATGTGTCAGAAAGTCTGCGCGATCATTTATCAAGTCTTTGATTTGATCTATGTTAGCATCCATCCATTTTTAATCAAAAATAACGTTTCCGTCTGTTTGTATGTTTGTATTGTATCAAAGATATTCAATATGGGAGTTGTGGACACTGTCAGTAGTATATTTTTCGCAAAAAAAAAAATGTATAGTGCTTGACAAGTCGCCCCACAAAGTATTTTCAACTCTCGGCATAATTTTTGATTCACATACTTGCCACCAAACCTTTTCTTTCTAAGAATGGGTTACAAGTTTAACACAAAAAGAAGTTGTGCTGCTGTTTGAAACAAGGTTTCCTAGCCAGCTGATCTTGACTACCGACTAATTACAAAATAAACGAAAGACAAAATATAAACAAGAAAGACAAGTGCACACTTTGTGGTCCCTTTCGTTATATGACTGACAGAATATGGATTGGTTAATCTTATTGATTTTACCTTCCGGCAGAATTCCAAACAAGATTTAGTGCAGTTCCTGCAGAAAATGCAGAGGGGGTTCTTGTAAACTGGTTAAAAAGGAAGTATCTATGGAAAGTAATAGAGTTTTAGTAAGTGCTCTTTTCCCAATAGGTGTAATCTCTTTCTCTAGAGCGCAAAATTTACTTCTGTATTCTCTAGCTTGTCGGTATCGTTTAAATCACGTTTTCTCTATTATTTTGGAGAAATGTATTCTCAGTATCCAAAACCGCCTTGATTCCATCGGAATTTTCTGATCAATCTTTCCATACTACATGCTTTTTGTCATTGCTAAATCGCAGTTCAGACATTAAAAGAAAAAAAAAAAAATGCGTGGCTTAAATGAATGGCCTCTCTGAACCATTCAAAACATGGTAGTGTTATCTGTCAACATCAATAAGAAGCGTTCACTATCTTTTGATTTTATTCCCTGTCGGTTGTTATTCTTCCTTGTCAGTAACGACAAGACAGATTAAGTAAATGTATGGTTAGATAGAACCACCCTGTCTCTAGCCTCGTAAAAAATTACACCAATAAAAAAATGCAGACCGCTAAAGGACGTACTTAAAAAGTTCCTGAAAAAGTTCGAAAACAGCTGATAAATGACTGTGGAAAATGTTAGTTAAGCGCTTTATTCTATAAAATCCCACAACAAGCTACCAAAAGCTTTCTGGCTATCCACTGCAAGTAACAGACTCGGAACACCTTGTTTCTCAGTGCATGTGAGTATATTATGCAAAAATTATCTTAGGTTTTCTGCCATGTAACCGACCTCCATGAAACCCCACTGAATGTATGGAAGTGCACTTTGTGAATGCCTATAACAGATGCCGATACCATTTCATATAAGATATTCAATAGATATAATGGTTGTCTTTTTTGGTTAATACACTGTTTTCTTTCGTAAAAATGATTTTTAATCAGTTTAATCATCTTCATTGTTTTAATCATTGTCATTATTATTGATGCTATTCATTATTTCGATTTAACTGTCTTCACGTTTTAATGATTTTGTTTTTATTCAATTCAACTGGCCATTTGTTTTTAACTCATTCATGTCTTTTTAAAAAAGTGAAGAAGCTCCGTGGTGCATTCCATGCTATGAGCCACTCACAATGAAACCTATTCTTTCAGAGTTTTGGGACTTATATGACCTGAGACGTAAACGTTTTACAGCAGACTGACTGGATGGAAACCTTGTTCAGAGATATTCCACCTGATGTGATCTTTGAACTCCTGAAAGAGATTAAATTTTTTTTTTCTATCTGATCTGAGATTTTACAGTAGAAAGATTTTTGACAAAACTTCGGGTATGTTTTTTAGAT
>JADBJO010000703.1:367500-370000 GCA_016801955.1 Conus betulinus | reverse complement strand
CTTTGGGAATGCTTATAAACTGCTGGGAAAACCAAGGAAAAGCATGACTCACTTGGGGAAAGTGAACCCCTCCCGTCTTGCTGAGGGCTGGGCAACATGCAGTGAAGTACAGTCAAAGCCTACTGCATGGCTGGCCAAAAGGCTTTGCGTGATGCTGTCGCCTTCATGCCGACGACAGTAGAGAATTGTCTCCTAGGTGGGGACGATAGCTCACGGACTTCACTTTTAACGCACATTTTTTGATTCTACCGTTCTACAGTTTTTTTCGCATACTTTTGCGAATTCCAGAAATATTCAAGGTTTGGCCGGCGGAGGGTTAAAAATGGTGCCAAAATTAATTGTGCAAAATACCAGTTTAGAGAAATATGGGCTTTTCAGGCCGACATAGTTTTGTAACGAATAAAATACATTAATTTTCATGATTTCAGTGACTTATACATAATAACGATACAGGTTCTGAGGCATTCACATTCCAAAGAGTTTACACGAAATAATCAAGATTCATCAATCAAGGGAGGTAACTTGGAAGGTAACTCTCGAACAAAACATTTCGTCTGCTGAGGGTCACCAAGAGACATGAGCACATTTTAGCACCTGGGTACGCCGCCCGCCCCTTCCCCCCCCCCCCCCCTCCCCCCCCCCCCCCCCCCCCCCCCTCTGTTACCACCAGCGTCCTCGCTGACATGAACATGACAGTCGAGTTATTAAAGTACAACACACATCAATGGGAGAAAGTGGAGCTTTAGGCATCAACTCTTGAGGGGCATTACTACTCACAAAATAAAGCCCATAATCAAAGTATCAAAACATCTTATGTCTGTCTCATTCTTTATATTCACCTCATCAGGACTTGATGTTCTAAACAAGCTCCTGAAAGTCAGCGGATTCGCATTGACTAGAATGGGCTTGTTATTTAAACAAAATTCCAGAAAGTCAGTTACCAAGAATGACTCGATAGACTTGTTATCTGAACAGAGTTTCAAAAAGTCCAGCACCAAAGGTGACTAGAAAGGAGTTGTTATTTGAACAAAGTTCCTTACTGACCCAGAAAAGGATATGAATTTGGGGAAAATTGCTTACAGCTAGACATGGTTTGTCACTTGGACAAAATTTCCCAAAGTAACACAACATAGCTCTCATTCACATTTACTGTTAACCTTTGAGAAACAGGAGCATAGATCATTTTTGCGCAGAAAGAAATCATTCAAATATTCATCGCATAGAATAATACACAACATGTCAGTACACGTTGAAGTCGTCGTAAAAAAATACAAATGAGCACTCAACATGCATGTTTGATAACAAAAGCTCCATAGAGTAAAAAGGCTCTGTCACAACAAAATGTATGAGTCACTTCTGAATCATATATACTTTGCTTACGCTGTATTTGCGGTAATCTGGCTAAGTCAGCTATTTATGAATCCCTGATCAATTTTGTACTCCTATCCTTGTCGGCATTTGACATGATAGACTAACAGAGTCTAACAGTGAAACCAAAAGCTGCCCTTCGCCCAGTGACTCGTGAGGATCGTCATTTGAACGGTTATCCCTAGAGGCGAAACTTTAAGATCAATGGACCACAGAGTGGAAATCCATATATCCACCTACTCTGTAGCAAGCACACAGGGTGGAGATCAGTAAATCTGCCTACCCTCATTTTTACAGTTAGTCACTGCGACTAAAGAGAATTTGCTATGTGAACAAAAATTCCCCTAAGTCTAGCATGACATCTGCAGTTCTTGTTATGTGGACAAAAATTCCCCAAAGTCTAGCATGACTTCTGCAGCTATAAAACGCCAAGACTAGAGGATGTTATATGAACAAATTTCCTCCTCCGAGTTCAACAGGATATTTATCCAAGGACCTGTATGTCTAACAGTCAAGCACAATGCTTTTATAGAATACATTTGATCACATATCAGTTAAGACTCGGCTGTAAAATTACAAAAATGACTCCAAGCAGAATGTAGAAACTTTTTTTTTTTTTTCACAACACGCCAAATTTTTGACAATTATAACAGTCCTTACTGAATGTTTTAAACCAAACTTAAAATGCCACGAAACAATCCTGATGGAATTTAGACTTATAGCCAACAGTTCGTACTACAGTATGTTTATGGTTTTTTCACAAAGGAACAATATCTGGAAATGAGCGCACAACGGCAGCCTGGAAGCAAAACAAGACTCTGGAACACTGTGACGATCACGAATGCCTTACACATTCATTCAGCAAACATGGTGGTCAGCCTGGTCCATCCTGGCACCAATGGCTCAGCAGAAGGCACGGCTCTGGAAGTGGCAGTCGGCTGCAGGATGGCCCGTCTGGCAGGGTGGACGCCAGCAAAGATGGACCGCCTGCATAACCTGGTTCCCGAGCCTGCTGCTCCTCAGAAGCTGAGGGTATGGACTGCCAGCATACCTGGTTCCCGGTCGTCTGCTGCTACTTAGAAGTTGAGGATATATGGCGTTCTGGATCGTCTGGTGCCTGGCAAAGTGGTGT
>JADBJO010000703.1:360000-365000 GCA_016801955.1 Conus betulinus | reverse complement strand
TCGGGGCAGAGAAGCAACCGTGTGACACACGATCGACAATCTTCAGAACTACTCGGGCTTTCGGACAAGGTCCGGCGCTTTTTGAGCGTTGACTGCAAGCTGTTGGAACTGATCACCAAGGAGAAGAGGAAACGGAAAAGGCAGTGAGAAGAGGGAATAAGAGGGGAGATAATAGTGAAGGTTTAGGGGAAGGGGGAAATGGAAGAGGATGGTAGGGATGTGGGAGGTTGAGTGCGAGCGCGCGCGCGCGTGTATGTGTGTGTGTGTGTGTGTGTGTGTGTGTGTGTGTGTGTGTGTGTGTGTGTGTGTGTGTGTGTGTGTGTGTGTGAGAGAGAGAGAGAGAGAGAGAGAGAGAGAGAGAGAGAGAGAGAGAGAGAGAGAGAGAGTTGTTTGTTTGCACTGGAGGAGAAAAAGAAGCGAAAACACTTTAAAAAAAAAAAAAAAAAAAAAAAAAAAAAAAAACCCTGTCGTAACCATGCTGTTTGTAGTCCAGTCAACCACGAAAACCACATACGGGTCTAAAAGCTCGTGAAAAGCAGAACAGAAAGAACGAAAGGAAGGAAAGAAACGAAAGAGGAGAAAGACATTCTTATTTCAGTTTTTGCTTAATTTTGTCTGAAGAGGGCAAAAGAGATGACGGGAGAAAGAAAGACAGGTTGATAAGGAAAAACAAAGCCAAGATCTAAGAAAGGGTGAGACGAAGAAAGAGAAGACGGAAGGGAAGGAAGAAATGTAATAGAAAGAAAGGATTAGAAGACACTTAAACACGAAAAAAGAAAGAAAGATACATGACAGGAAAAGAAGTCAGTGTATGTTTAGTTCAGGCAGAAAAGAAGTCATTGTATGTTTAGTTCAGGCAGAAAAGAAGTCATTGTATGTTTAGTTCAGGCAGAAAAGAAAGAACACAAGGAGAAAGCACATAGAAACGATGATACTTGGGGAAGGGGGGGGGGGGGGGGGGGGGGGGGGGGGGGGGGGGGGGGGGGGGGTGTCTTTCACGTTTGGTTTAAAAGTTGTCACACGAAGAGGATGGACGGCTAGAAAAAAAAAGATCAAGTTTTTAAAAAGTACGAGAAAGAAAAATGTGTGTGTGTGTGTGTGTGTGTGTGTGTGTGTGTGTGTGTGTGTGTGTGTGTGTGTGTGTTGGGGGGAGGGGGGGGGGGGGGATGAATGAAAAAGGAAGGAAGGAGAAAAAGAAGAGATCTATGATAGAAAGATTTTCTTTTTTCAATTATACACGAATACATGGGGAAAACCCGAACTATTCTGACATTCAACATTCATATTTGACGTAATGTGTCCACACGGCTCTGGAATAGCCTGGCAGTCGGCTGAGCTTTAAAACCGCAGGGATTGGATCCGTATCCGACTGTGTACTTGTCATAAAACATGAACGATTTTGTTCGTGGGATGTCTCTGGCGATGACACGCTTTTCTATCATGCATATTACAACCAAAAAGTGTCTGATTATGGGAACACACCCAAAACTTGTTTTGTACGTTCAACTCGGCCTCGACAAGGACCTCGGCACACTGTAATGTGTTTGTATCAGAGCGTCCGGACCATTTTCCAAGGAACGACAGAGCAGCAGAAGAGGAGACAGGGCAGAGAGAGAAAGACAACATCGCAGAGTGAACCGCAAAGGACTTTTAACTGCGTTCTCCAAGCACGTGTCACACCTGTAGAAAAATGAAGACGAGCATTTATCACCACAGTATCCACACAGCCCTGTGTGAGGGGAGGTAAGTCTCTCTGCTTCCCCTAATCAGATCCTGAATCCGCGTTGTTTTTTTTCCCCCTTTTTTCTTTCTTTCTTTCTTTCGTTCTTTCTTTCTTTCTTTCTTCTATTCTCTTCTCTTTTTTCTTTATTTGATTGAAGTGCTTGTAAGCGGTGAACCATGATCGCATAATTTGTGAATGTACTCTATATTGTAGTTGTTGTTTAACTTATTTGTTCGTAATAGTTTAACATTTGCTTTCTTTATAGGGCGGGACAAATCTAAGCTATGATTTGGTGTTCTTCGCCTGTTTCATCTGTTTTTGTGAAGCTTGTATGAATTTCATTTCTTTCTTCTGAATGGATTTGTTTTGAGAGAGACAGACAGACAGATCTAAAATGAGGAAAGAGTCCAGAAAGAATGCAAAAGAAAGGAAAACAAAGGGAAGAAAAGAAAGAATAGAGAGGAAAAACGAACAAGAAATAACCCTGTCATTCACTTTTTCTTTCGTGTTGTCAGTCAAGGGGACGGAATCCCGTGGAATTTAGCTTATTCTTTTCTCTCTCTGGGTTTGAAATGTCACTATTATTATTATTGTTACTATGATTATGATCATGGTCATCATCATCATCATCATCATCATCATCATTATTATACATAATCTTCATCTTCATCATCATCATCATCATCATCATCATCATCATCATCATCATTTACTCTTTTATCCGTGAGAAATAATCAAAGAAAGAAAGTTGGGATAAAAAAAAAAAAAAAAGAGACATCTGAAAAAAAAAAGCAGATTTAAAAAAAAAATCTTTCTCCCCCTTTCAGTGTTTACACTTGTCAGAACGAACGCAACTGCATGTCTAGCATAGTTTTTCATTCGCTGTGTGATACTAAGATGTGCCGTGATTTTTAATGGATTAAAACAAAGCAAAGCAAAACAAAACAAACAAAACAAAAGGAAGAAAAGAAAAGAAAAAAATATAAAAAGAGAAAAAAGGGGGAAAAAAAAGCTCCAGAGAAATAATTCAAACGTCAGACAGAAAGACGGGAAGAGAACAACAACAACAACACAAATAATAATAATACGAAATAAAGAATGAAAAAGAATGGGGATGAAAACAACAGACGCCCGATGTTGAGATGTCTGAGATGTCATCTGTCTTTCAGCTCTGGTTTAAGGATGGTGATCAGTGCAGTTTTTTCATTCTCTCCGAAACTGAAATCATTTATATCATTATGATTATCAACATCATTATTATCATCATCATGGCTATTATCATTATGATTATTGTTATTATTATTATCATCATTATTGTTGTTGTTGCTGTTGCTATTATTATTGACATATTATTATTACCATTCTAGATTCTAGTTGCAGAACAACAAAGGTAATTAAAAAAAATGTAAAAATGGAAAGATCAAGAAGTTGACGTGATGAGAGAAGAAGAAGAAGAAGAAGAAAGAAGAAGAAGAAGAAAGGAAAGGAAAGGAAGGGTGGGGAAGGAGGGAACCAAAAAGGTGTGCGTGTGTGGGTGAAGGAAGTTACAAAGAAAACAGAAAGAAAGAAAATAAGAAGATTAAAGAGATTAAAACCTATGACCTAAATAAATGGGAAAAAAAAGTAAAGTGTGGAGTTTTTCTTCTTTTTTTTCTTTCTTTCTTTAGTTAAGTGTCTAATATCATCTGGCGATGAAAAGACATTAAATAAACCACTGAACTGAACTGAAGAAATGGAAGACACACACACACACACACACACACACACACACACACACACACACACACACACACAAAGAAAAGAAAAGAAATAGAAGCAAAACGAAATATTAAAAAGATAAATGGAAAAAAAGATATGGACGACAGGAATAAAGAAGAAGCGAAACAAAGAATGGGGAAAATTGTAAGAAAGAAAGAAGGAAACGAAATTAAAGGAATGAAGGGGGGGGGGGGGGGGTGGGGGGGGGGGGGGGGGGGAAAAAAGTGAATTAAAAATATGTCTTTCATGCTTCCTTTACACTTGTCAGACGAATGAACTGCATGTCCCTGCTCTAAGTGATGCTGAGATTTGACATTATGTGTGAGAGAGAGAGAGAGAGAGAGAGAGAGAGAGGAGAAGAAGAAAAATAGAAAGCAAAAGAAGACCCCCCCCCCCCCCCCCCCCCCCCCCCCCCCCCAATAAGAAAGAAAAAGAAAACTCTATGCGAGTCTGTTAGTATGGGCAAAAACAAAGCACACGCACAAAAAAATGTTGATTACGATTAAAAAAAAGTTTCTAACACAATTGTGTGAGGTGTTCATGTAATTAACATGATCAGTTGCACATGATCGTAGTCCATCATCATTACTAAAAAGTACCGGTAATATTGGCATTTGAAGCTTTATGCTAGTGTGTGTGTGTGTGTGTGTGTGTGTGTGTGTAAAACAAAGTACCTCAACATTTCACAGTTTTCTCAAAAATGCAAGCAGCTTCTGTGCAGAGCATGGTATACGGTAGAACTGTTAACATTATTATTATTGTTATTATTATCCTCATCATCATCATCCTCATTATCATTTTTTTCTGATTACTGTTGTTGTTGCTGCTGCTGCTTTCATCCTAAGAAAATGGGATGGACGAAAGAAAAGAACTCAAATTTTTAAGAGTGGGTTTTAAAAAGAAAGGAAGAAAAATAAAGTAAGAAAAAGAAAGAAAGAAAAAAGTAAAGAATAAAGAAAGACAAAAAGAAAGAAACAAAGTTAAAAGCAAAAGAAACAAAGTTAGAAGCAACGATTCAAGAATAAAGAAAGAAAAGAAGAAATGATAGAAAAGTTCATATGTAACGAGCACTTTCCAGACAAATCTGAAATTCTCCACTTACCAAGACATATTTCAAATTTGATTTACAGTTTTGGTTACATTCTTGACAGACTAATATTTCTTTAAAAGTATACTATCCATGCACTGTAGATCATATTCATCATCATTTTCCTGCTGAAAACCCTTTATATACAAAATCTAGTATTAGCATTGCCAAAGTGGAATCCATAATATCAGTTGCACATCATTTTCATTCAGAAGAATTAAATCTGTACAGCAGGGGCATTTAAGCGAGCATTCCAGCTGCAGTGGCACCTCTGCTGTCTTGCTGCAGAATACAACTTGTCACTAAAAACCATGCTATGTCGACGTTAAACTCGGCCATTAAGTACTGCAATGGCGGATTTCCTGTGGCTGCGCGCGCAGACAATGTTCTCCTTCCTTTGTGGACAGGACTACACGTTCAAAGTTTGACTGT
>JADBJO010000703.1:347500-355000 GCA_016801955.1 Conus betulinus | reverse complement strand
ATGTACCTCAAGTCGCTGCAAATGAAGGCGAGTAAAGAGGAGTCCCTGAAAGCTGGTCGAAGCTTCACTGGTCGGCATCTGGCGCTGGTTCTTTCATTCCCAGTCATAAAGCCCTAAACGAATTATGATGATGGCATCTGCTTCTCTATTTTTGTATTTTGTTTATTGCTTTCTCCTAAGGCGGCTGTAACTAAACATCCAAAGTCAAATAGTTTGATGCGTGTATAGATTGCTGATGACTGGCGCGTGAGAAGAGGGTAGAAGATAGAGAGAGCGAGAGAGAGAGAGAGAGAGAGAGAGAGAGAGGGGAGAGAGAGCACGCGCGCGACTGCAGTCACGTGCGCGCGCGCGCGCGCGCACACACACACACACACACACACACACACACACACACACAGTATGCATATGAAAGGAAAAGATTTTTTCCCTCACCCTCTCCCGCTCTCTCTGTCTCTGTTTGTTCTCTCTCTCTCTCTCTCTCTCTCTCTCTCTCTCTCTCTCTCATTACACACACACACACACACACACACACACACACACACACACACATTAGTGCTGGGGGTCTACATGAATTCCCTGTCCCATCTGTTCCACCCTCTCTTTTTCACTGACGGAAATGAACCAGCTGAAAGTGTCAAAGGGCGGTAAGGCCGGCGCACAACATGTCGTCGCCCCGCTCGGAAATGGAGTGCTTTTCTTCCGCCCTACTTGAAAGCCACTCGTCCTGACAAGGGACGATACTCCAGAGAATTAAAGGATGAGCGTAGAGTGATTCTCCTTGTCCGCAGGGATCCCTCTTTCCAGGAGGATCACGGGGGACGGGGACGACGAAAAAAAAAAAAAAAAAAAAAAAAAAAAAAAAAAAAAAAAAAAAAAGAAAGCATCTGATTGGTTTAGGACCATTTAGATCGTGGTGTGACCACATGCTTAAACCCATTGCCAAGGATCGTGCTCGTATGCGACAATGTCGATAGCCGACTGACCAGGATTGTCATAAACTGCTAAATGAAGACAAAAAAGCAGGGAGCCGGGATAGCTCATTAATGGATAGAACACAGCCTGGATAGCTCATTAATGGATAGAACACAGGCTGGACAGCTCATTCAGATAGAACACAGCCTGGATAGCTCATTAATGGATAGAACACAGACTGGACTGCTCATTCAGATAGAACACAGCCTGGATAGCTCATTAACGGATAGAACACAGGCTGGACAGCTCATTCAGATAGAACACAGCCTGGATAGCTCATTAATGGATAGAACACAGACTGGACTGCTCATTCAGATAGAACACAGCGTGGATAGCTCATTTGGACAGATCACAGCCTGGGTATCTCATTTTGGATAGAATACAGTATAGATAGATCATTTGGATAGAACACAGTCTGGATAGATCATCTGGGGCAGAAACGCTCCCAACCAAAAGAATTCTCTGTGAGCTGGATCGGAAACATGGAGCTGGGAGTGACACTGCTTTATTGGTGCGCCCCCAACAACGAAAATTGGCATCTTCAGCAGATCCACGACTTCTTCCTCCATCTCCTCCCCTCCCCCTCCCCACCCTCTCTTCTCCTCTAACACATAAACACACACGCAATTGTGCGTGCGCGCGCGGGGGCGCGCGCGCGCGCGCGCGCACACACACACACACACATACACACACACACACACACACACACACACACACACACACACACACACACACACACACACACACACACACACACACACACACACGCGCGCGCGCGCACGCACGTACGCATGCACGCACGCACGCACGCACGCACGCACTGTAGTTTCTTTCGCGAATAATGCTGGAGTACAGGAGGGAGGGAGGGAGGCAGAGTCATCTTCTCTTCATCTCTCCTAGGGCTGTGATTTCACCAGCCTTCTTTTTTGACATAATGCTAGATGTTATCTATAAGTGGGTGCAGCCAATCAATGTCACAAAACTTGAACGCATCCCTGCAAACACTCAAAACCAAACGTTCGGCCGGGGGTTAGAGTTTAATCCTGTTTGGGCTCTCATCAATTTGACAATAACATAATCTAATACATTCAGATCTATCCCTTCCACTTCTTTCCTTCCTCACCCCTCGCACAAACCACACACACACACACACACACACGTACGTTTCATCTTTTATAAGTCTATGGAAATAGGGGAAATAACTATAACCGTACCAAGTACAATACACATACATCTGTGTCTTGTCCCGTTTCTTCTTATCAACGAATAGATGCACTACATACAGTTTAATAGGTTGAATAATCGTAGCGCAGCCGGTCACATGAGGTCTTTTCAGGACTCTCAACTTCACACGGAGAGAAAGGTCACTTGCTGGAAAAGGTCACATCCTGAAAAAGGTCTCCTGAAAAAGGTCACATCCTGGAAAAAAAAAAAAAGTCATATCCTGAAAAAGGTCACATCCTGAAAAGTCATATCCTGAAAAAGGTCACATCCTGGAAAAGTTATATCCTGAAAAGGTCATATTCTGAAAAAGGTCACATCCTGAAAAAAGGTCACATCCCGTGGTCAGTTGGTTAGAATGTTTGCTGCAGAGCTGACGTCGTGTGTTCGAACCATTCATGGGGTCGGATTTTTTTTTCAACTTGAAAACCCTTTCTGTCCTCCCATAGGCACCTGATTCAGTACAGCGGAGGATAAAGGCGGCGAAAGGCGAGGAGATGGGCCCCGCCTTTCATTATACTGTGCCCTTGACACAATGATACCCTGACAGTTCACTGCCTCTTCGACCACTTGACGATGGGAACTTACCTTTTTTTTTGGTTTGTTTAAACTGAAAAATAACAACAACAACAAACAGACAACAACAGTGAACAACATGGCGGCTAAGTCATTGACATCCTTAAATGAATAAAAAAAAACAGACTGTGCCGACAACGCCATCCATTCCACTTCATTCTCTCGGTCAAATAATACAGAATTTCGCTAGAGAGAGAGAGAGAGAGAGAGAGAGGAGAGAGAGAGGAGAGAGAGAGAGAGAGAGAGAGAGAGAGAGAGAGAGGTAACAGAGGTAGGTCATAAGGAGAAGAGACGTCGTCGTAAGGACACCCTTGTATCCACAGTGTGTAGTTTTCATTATCTAATCGCCACATAAAAAAAAAAAAAAAGGCAGGCATGTCTTGAATTGTGATCAGAAAAAAAAAAGTGCGTGACAGAGTTTCCAGAGCGAGTTCCGGAGAAACGGTGTACAAACGGCAAATGTCAAACATCACGTGCAGCTAGCGATGTGACTGGCCGTGTCAGTGACTGAGTGTGAAACCTCTGGTGCTGACCATGTCGGCGAACCTGGAGATGAGAGACTCCTATTTAGACAGGTCTTTCCCCCCATTCAGACAGGTCTCTCCCCCCATTCAGACAGGTCTCTCTCCCCCCCATTCAGACAGGTCTCTCTCTCCCCCATTCAGACAGGTCTCTCTCTCCCCATTCAGACAGGTCTCTCTCTCCCCCCCATTCAGACAGGTCTCTCCCCATTCAGACGGGTTTCTCGGGGGGCCGGAATAGCTCAGTTGGTAGAGCGCCGGGCTCGTGATCCTTTCCATTGGAGTTAACATTGGTTCGGACTCCATTTCCCATACAGTTATTCGAATGAGACTATAAAACCGAGGTTCCGTGTGTGAATGCCGCACAACATCTTGCGCACACGTGAAATCGCATCACCACCTTTTTCGGAAGAGAAGGCCAGTTTGGCCGTTGTTTATGGATGACACTGTCACACATAGCATCCACCCATCCCGAAGATAGAGTCTTACGGCTGCCTTAATGGCGGGATAAAAAACGGTTCATACACACAAAACGTTTAACGCTTGGCCTGTCTGTACAGGCAGTGTCCGCAGGAGTTATCAGCCTGCGTACGCAGAAGAGAAAGAAAAGAAAGAAAAGAAAAGAAAGAAAAGAAGAAAGACAGGTCTCTCTCCCTATTCAACAGGTCTCTGTTCCTGCTCCTCCGTATCTCCGTTTTCTTCGTCCCTCAACCCTTGCTCCTCTCCCTACCCCCTTCGTCTGTCCCTCAACCTGATCCATACCCCATTATCCCCCCCCCCCCCCCCCCCCCCCCCCCCCCCCACCCCCCCCCCCCCCCCCCCCCCCCCCCCCCCCCCCCCCCCCCCCCCCCCCCCCCCCCCCCCCCCCCTCCCCCCACTCGCCCCCCCCCCCCCCCCCCCGCTTCTCTCCTCTCTTCCTTCTCGCCCCCCCCCCTCGTTCTTTCACCGTCTCCCCCCCTCTCCCCCCCCCCCCCCCCCCCCCCCCCCCCCCCGTCCATGATACGTCACCTTCTGGGTCTTGGTAAGGAGTAAACCATCTGGTGTTAAGGATGTAAATAGGTTCTGATCTTGTTACGTTTTAGTGCTTCTGTTCTTGGTACGTTAATAGTTCTGATGTTGGTTTGTTGTAATGCTCGCTAACATTGACTGTGACTACAATGAGCTACAAAAAAAAGAAAAAATCATCATGATGGACATAAGTGACTTACCTATGTTTTTTCTTTGTTTGTTTTGTTTTTTTTTTTTTCTACTTAATTGTCCAATAAATTCGTCTCACAGGATGTATTCATTTCTTTTTTTTTCTTTTCCTTTTTCCTTTTTCAAAATTCGTGTCTACATTAAATGTCCAATAAATTCGTCCAACAGGTGTTTCATGTCTGGTTTTTGTCTTTTACTTTTTGATCATTTTTTAATCTTTTTTAATTTCTTTCTAAATTAAAAAAAAAAACAAAACAACACAAAAACGTGGGTGTATACTGGTACCGTTCGCGAAAAACCTTGTTCAGCAGAGATGTCCCACTGATTGATCTTTGAATTTCTGAAAGAGATTAACATTTTTTTCATTGGTTATATAAGATTTTACAGAAGAACTTTAGGTGAATTTCTAGTGAATTTTCCGGGGGTGTGTCTTTTTAGGCGAAAAAAGGTTTTGTGGTAAAGGGTTTGTGCGGATTATTTTTTTCAAATGACTTGTGAGTTTGACTTCAAAACTGCCACCGCGGTGACATCCCTGATAGGCCCTTTCCAATTGGCTGGGCTATAAACAACTTATATTAACCCCCACTTATCACCTTTTCAGGCAAGCTTATCGGTAAAATAATCTTTGTCCAACTTTCGGCCGCAGCATGGCCACCACTAACCTGTCACCTTCGCGCCCACTCTCTTTCTCCCCCATGCCCCCGCCACTCGACCCCCCCCACTAAATGTCCGTTGAAATCCGAACGCATTCCCCCCCCCCCCCTTCCTTGACCTTAACCCCCACCCTTAAAACCCATCAAAAACGTCCATGGACACAAGCGAACACCACGGGCGAATAAACGCCAAACAATGAGTTCCAAGACTAGCCTCCCCTGTCGGCCTGGGGGCGAGAGTTGGGCGAGAACAAAACGTGAATGGGACAGAAGGTGACAACGTTTTCCTAAGCTCAGGCGAAAACCCCAATGGCGGCTCTTTCCAAGGTGGTGATCGCTGAATGTGAAGGTTTACAAACAAAATGGTCACGTTAAATCCGAACCCCGGAGGATTTTTTTGTTTCTCCTCTTTAACCCCCCCCCCCCCCCCCCCCCCCCCATGGACTGTCATAGGCTCATATAGGGAAGCCAGATTGGAAGAGAGACTTTTTTAAAAAAAGGATACCTTAAAAAACACATCACAACAACCACCACCCAAAAGCAAGCAAACGAACGAACGAAGAACAAAAACAAAAAGCTCCATAGCACTCTTTACACAAATGGCTAAAAACAAACAAACAAACAAACAAACAAACGAGGAGCAGCAGCAGCAACAACAACACCACCACCCAAAAGCAAGCAAAGAAACGAACGAACCACCCCCCCCCCCCCCCCCCCCCCCCCCCCCCCCCCCCCTTCCATACCATACTCTACACAATCACTAAAAACGTCTGAAATGGCAAAACAAAACTGCAAAGGAAAGAAGGAGACCACAGCACAAACACAACATTTAGAAAATCAAAGTCGTAATCCAGAGTGGATTCGTGCTTGACTGACAGTGAAAAATCCGCCGTGGTCCTTTCTTTCTGCAGGATGCCTAGAACATCGTGAACCAGGAAAAGCTGTTTGGGTGCGACCAGGAGTTTTCGTTTCACAGTGGCACATCTCTTTTCGCCCCCTTTCCCTCCCGATCGCCCCTTCCTCCTCCCCCCCCCCCCCCCCCCCCCCCCCACCCCCCTCCCCACTGCCTCTCTGCCCCATCCGTTTCAATCCCACCTCCACCCCCGTCCCTTTCTCCTCCTACCCCCTACCCCACCTCAGCTGAAGACGATTGATTCGGCACACCTGGGCCTTATACCTAGTGGAGGAAGGCTGGGTGCCTGTGGTTAAAAAGAAAACAAACCAGACATGCTATGGAAGACAGTGTGCATCAAAAGCCCTGAATAGATCAACCTTTCAACAACAAGAGCAATTCTGACCAGCAAAATTACCATACTTCTTTCTTTCACGTGAAGACAGTAAAACTGCACTTTCTTTGTGACTTGATAATTGTTTTTTTTTTTTTTCTTGCATTTCGTCCTGATGCGGTGGTCAAGTGTGGACACCATGTAAGTGGAAACTGAACAATCATGACACATGAAAATGGCTGAATGGAAACTCGTACACATGTACATGTATCGCTGCACGGATTCTAGTCTTTCCATGCTTTACAAAAGGTTAGAATTTAGAAAGATGAAAAAAAAAAAAACCCTAAAATAATCGTGCTTTCGCTGCGCACAACTGACTTGAGAAGAAAAACAAAATCCTCTCTAGACGGGGACATCAATCTCTCTCCTCTCTCTCTCTCTCTCTCTCTCTCTCTCTCTCTCTCTCTCTCCTCGTGTGTGTGTGTGTGTGTGTGTGTGTGTGTGTGTGTGTGTGTGTGTGCGTGCGCGCGTGCGTTTGTGTGTGTGTGTGTGTGTGTGTGTGTGTGTGCGCGCGTGTGCGCGCGCGCGCGTGTGATTTGTGAACAGTGTGTGTGTGTGTGGTGTGTGTGAATCTTTGCCAAGTTATTTGTTTATGTGCGACAATTGTGTGTTTTGTGTGTATCATGAGAACCATTTGTGTTTCAGCAGCAATTTTCTGTTTTCTCATGAAAACCCTTGATTAAATATTGGTGCGACAATGTTTTAATGTTAGCTGCTGTCTTTCAGCGAAAAAACAACCATACTACATACTTGTTAACCTGATCGAAAAAATCCATACCAGCTTTCCTTCTAACCTCGACTTCTATAACATGGAAGGACCTATTAGCTGTCATAACGACCAAACTCACGGGGCGGGTCCTCAAATATTCACTGGTCCCTCAGGTTTACGTGACACAGCAATGGAAATTGTTTCGATATTGTTTTGGTATACGATATAACGTCCACAGAAAATCCCAGATCCAAGCAGTTGCATTGCAACAGTGATGCCGACGGACAAATGAAATTAATTATAGCGAGATCCGATTGTGCGTTTTGGGGATTTCTTGTTTCCATCTGGTGTGCACCAGTTGTAGC
>JADBJO010000703.1:325000-327500 GCA_016801955.1 Conus betulinus | reverse complement strand
TCGAACACCAGACTTAACTCGCCGGGACTGTCATCCCCTGATAACATTTTCTCATAATCGTCATTGAATATGAGTATTTTTTTTTAAATTCCAAATCAAACATTCCCAGGTTCCTCATGTCCTGCTCTCATGGTAACCTTCGTTCGGATTTCTTATCTACCTTCAAGACTTTAATGAGTTTGTGTCAAATTCTTCGATGTCAGCAAAGTCATGGGCACTGTCACAGATGGAAATGCTGGCTTCTTCTAGAGAGTGACGCTCATGTACGCAAGCTCATATGACAAATTCATCATCATCATCATCATCATCATCATCATCATCATCATCATCATCATCATCATCATCATCATCATCAATGTTTTGAATTCTGAATAAGCTTTGTTGTATTCAGTTTTAGTAAGCTTTGTTTCGTTCATTTCTAAACAAGCCTGTTCCATTTAAACATACAAATAAAGAAAAACAAAAACTTCTCTCTCCTTCATTTCTAAGATACGTATTCCATTTGAAAAAAACAAACAAACCTTTGTTTCCTTCATTTCTAAACAAAGCTGTTTCCTCCACGTTAATCTTGTTTTAGTCACATCTAAAACGTTTCTTGTTTCTTTCAAGAATAATCAAACCTTGTTTCTTTCAATTCAAAACAATCATTGTTTTTTCTTTAGATTCTTAGCAAACGTTATTTTCTTCAGGTTCACGTAAATCTTGTGTCCTTCAATTCTACGCAAGCCTCGTGTCCTTCAGGTACAAGCAAACATGTTTGCATCGATTCCAAACAAAGGTTAATCCCCATTTTAAATAAATCTAATCCTTCAATCTTAAACAGGCCATATTTCCTTCAGTTCTAAACAAATGTTTTTTCGTCAATTCGCATCAAACTACATTCTTTCTATTCAAAACAAATCTTATTTTATCCAGTTCTGGGCAAATTTTGCAGAAATCTTGTTTCACTCAAACCTTGTTTGCCTCAAGTAAGGAAACCTGTTCCCTCTCTTCTTGTATAAAACCTGATATCCCTGTTCAATTTCGTAGTAACCATTTTCCCTCGAATTCTTGACAAACTTTGTTTTCTTCAGCTGTAAGCATTTTCATTCCATACTGCAAAACTATCTTTTTTGTTGATTGAATGTTTAATTTTACAAAAGGTGTTTTCACCACTCCTGACCAAACCCTGATTCCTTCAACTCCACAAACCTCGTTTTACTAGATGAAGCGAAGGCGGTGCTTTCAAATCTTCTTCATTTTCATTTTTGGCAAATGTGTATCCTTCAGTTCTAACTAAATCTTCCTAAAATCTTGCAACCTTCTTTCTTTCTTTTCTACAACTCCTCTTGTTGACTTCCACAAGCCTTTTAGACTTCGCTTCTATACCCCTGTCCCTTTCAATTCTGCAAATACTGTTTCTGTTAAGTTCAGAAAAGCTTGTTTCTTTCTTTCCATTCCACAAATCTGGTTTCTTAAATTCTGCAAACCTTCTTAAAACTTTTCTTCTGACTATTCTACAAATATTGTACCCGTTTATTTCATAAACCTTGTTTCTTTTCATTCTGCTTACGCCGTTTCTGGTAAAATTTTTGCAAACCTTGTTTCTTTTCATTTTGCAAACACCGTTTTTGTTTAAATTCTGCAGATCTAGTTTCTTCTTACCATTCTGCGAACACCGTTTCTGTTGAATTCTGCAAATCTTATTTCTTTTCATTCTACAAAATCTGTCTCTGTTGAATTCTGCAAACTTTATTTTTTTTCATTCTACAAAGTCTGTTTCTGTTGCATTCTGCAAACCTTGTTTCTTTTCATTTCTGCCAATACCGCTTCTGTTGATTTCTGCAAACCTTGTTTATGTCTTCTTATCTGCGTAAGCGTTTCTGTTACATCTAGCAAACCTGTGTCTTCCCATTCCGCAGTGCTACTTATATTGAATTCTGTAAGTCTGGGCTTTTTCTATTCTGCATACGCAGTTTTCTGGTAAATTCTGCAAACCTTGTTTTCTTCTGTTTGTTTGTTTTTCATTCTGCAATCGGTGTTTCGCTTTGATTCTGCAAACCTTGTGTTTTGCCATTCTGCCCACGCTGTTTATCTTGAATTCTGACCATCTTCTTTCTTCTCAATCTGAGTACAGTGTTCCTGCTAATTTCTGCCAATCTTCTTGCTGTCCATTCTGGCAAAGATGTTTAAATTTAATTCTGAAAACCTGGTTTCTTTCTGCTCTGCAAAAGCTGCTTCTTTTTGTTCTGCAAACCTGGTTTCTCTTCATTCTGCATGCGCTGTTTAATCTAAACTCTGCGATTCTTCTTTTTCTCCATTCTGACTGTTCTTGCTAAATTCTGCAACTCTTTTCTTTTCTGTCTGTCCATTCTGCAAAAGAGGTTTCCGCTTCGTTCTGCAAACCTTGTTTCTTTCCATTCTTCAAGCCTGGTCTCTTTCATTCCGATTAGTGTTCCCTTACATTTTGGCAAGCGAGATTTCCTTCATTTTGAAGGGAACCCTCTCTCCATGACTTTGA
>JADBJO010000703.1:320000-322500 GCA_016801955.1 Conus betulinus | reverse complement strand
AAGAAGAAGAAAAGGAAAAGGGCGGCAAACACTGACACCGAAGAAACAAAACAAAACAGGTGTCCATACAATAACTATGTCAACCACAAATAAGAAAAATAATATACACGTGGAGGCAGGAGGGGATGATGGGAAAAGGGCAAAAAGGAAAAAAAAAGGAGGAATGGGGGGGGTGGGGGGGGGGGGGGGGGGGGGGGGGGGGGAGGGGGGGGGGGGGGGGAGAAAGACACAGGGGAGGGGGTAGAGGGAGAAGGGAGGGGAACTGGGAGCAATCGGTTGAGCGGGAATGGGGGTGTGGGGTGAGGGGGGGGTGGGGGACTGTGGAATAAGAGGAAAAGAAGGGGAAGGAGCGCAGGATATGAATGAGAGAGGATGTCTTCACGTTTTTCACACACACACACACACACAACAAGAGGAACAACACAGAACACCATGAAACAGGATGTCACACGTTTTCACACACACACACACACACACACACACACACACACACACACACACACACAACAACAAAAAACAAACGCACACACACACACACACACACACACACACACACACCACGCGCGCGCGCGCGCGCGCACGCACACATGCACGCACGCACACACACACACACACACACACACACACACACACACACATGGGTCCGAGTTCACAGTCAGATGTTCCGAGTTGGAGTCACGCTGGCGCCCGACATAAAAAAAAAAAATTTCCATTTCTGCTGCCCCCTTCTTAGTATGTTTTCGTTCTGGTATAGCTAGTGTAGTGTAAGAAAGATCCCCTTCCCCACTCCCCATGGGATGGTTAACCCTGTCTGCTGTGCCACCTGAACTGTTAGCTGACGTTAAATCTTGAAATTCGGTTTTTTTTGATACGGTTATTTCCCGCTGCTATGGCACTCGAAGAGAAGTGAAAAATCGCTCCTAATCGAATGAATCATTCAATCGCGAACATGGATCGTCAAATCACGCGATCTCGGAGATTTCCACTATCCTTATCTTTGCAGTTTTCCAATACGAGATCCAAGATCGTTGAGTAACGCGTTGGTCGGAGATCCTAGGTTAGCGGAGAAATAAAGGATCGCCCATCATGCTCCGCGAATTATTTGGGTCGGCGCAAAGGGAAGCAACCACTCGGAAGCTCCCCTGTGATAAAGAAAAATCAATATGTGTGACTCGTCGACAAACTCTGCTGCGGCGGACATTACCATTCGTGCTTGTATTGAAATTTGCATTTTCGATTCGCAGCTAATCGTTTCGTTTAGTATGGTCGTAATATTCACAACGCTTTGGGAAGAACTTTGCGAAATTTTGGATAAAAACATTGATGAAAATCGATCTCACAGTCTATTCAAAATGGTCTCGAGGCTAGGACGGACATGGCAGTCGAGCCTCAGCTAGCAGGGTGAATTCTCTCCCTTGGGAAAAGATCGTTCAAGCTTCACTTCAGAGTCAGTCTGTGACCGAGTGATTTCTGGGAACTGGATCGAGAGCATGGCGGACATCTATTACAGAGAGAAACTACGGTTCGTCGATGGTTCGCGATCAGTTTGTTGTTTGTTGTTGTTGTTGTTGTTGTTGTACCCTGGCTAAAAGACTCCAGGGATCATCCAAACAGCCGAAGTACTTGAACACTATGAAAGGCGAACTAAGAACGGTTTTGAAGCCGAATGTGACTGATTGCCTGTATTGCGATCAGCTGCCGTTTCTCAGTGCTCAGCGTCCCGAACTTGCGAACTAGGAAGTCGAGGGTTCGATTCCCATCAAAAGCATGTACTTGTGGAACTAAAGCCATGTATTTGTGGAATCAAGGCCATGTATTTGTGGAATCAAAGACATTCATTATTTGTAGAATCAACGGCGGCATTTGGGTTTGGGTGGGGGTGGGGGTAGGGGTGGGGATCAAGGCATCTTTTTGTAGAATCATGTATTTGTGAAATCAAAAGCATTTATCTGTAGAATCAAAGGCAATTATTTGTGGAATCATTGACTTGTGGAACCAAAAGCAATCATTGCTGGCCAGTATCAATAGCATTTATTTGAAATTAAAGGCATTTATATGTGAAATCAAAGGCATTTATATGTGAAAGTAAAGGCATTTATTTGTGGAATCAAAGGCATTTATTTGTGAAATTAAAGGCATTTATTTGTGAAATTAAAGGTATTTATTTGTGGAATCAAAGTCATTTATATGTGAAATTAAAGGCATTTATTTGTGGAATCAAAGGCATTTATTTGTGAAATCAAAGACATTTATTTGTGGTATTTTCATACGCTCAAATGGCAAGTCTGAAAACAACACGGTCCAGTTTCATCGACCGAAGAGATGCGTCTTCGAGAGTTGTTGGGACCAAATTGCAGATGTCAGTCTCTCTCAAACTTGGTTGACGCCGGGGATACACTATGAACGAAAACGTAGAGGATAACCTTGTCAGGTAGCCTGTCAGGTAGATACTGGTCAGAAAGGAACTCCGCCGCATCTTCTTTATCGTCCTTATTATTCT
>JADBJO010000703.1:305000-315000 GCA_016801955.1 Conus betulinus | reverse complement strand
TCCCTGTATAGACAGGCAGTGGAGTTTTGTGTGTATGACCATTTTTTATCCCACCATTAAGGCAGTCATACTCCATCTTCGTTGAAGGTGCTTGCTATGTGTAAAACGTGTCATCCATACCAACGGCCAAACTGGTCTTCTCTTTCCGAAAGTTGGTGATGGGATTTTACATGTGTGCAAGATGTGCGTGCGTTCACGCACGGAACCTCGGTTTATAGTCTCATTCGAAGGACGGGTACTTATGGATGAAAGTATACACAAGAAATCGTCCCAAACACGAACTTTGGCTACGTTAATGGTGGAATTTAAAAAAAAAAGAAAAGAAACGAAAAAGAACGACCTGAGAGGCAAAGAAGTTGCTTGTTGTCGGTGCATCTCAAAGTTTTCTTTTGGCATTCAACATTAAAGAAAAACCACCAAAAAGAAAAATGCAAAACAGAACCGAAGAAAACAAGGCTTGAAAAAAAAAGTCTGCTCTCCATCTTAATGTGCACCTCTCTCTCTCTCTCTCTCTCTCTCTCTCTCTCTCTCTCTCTCTCTCTCTCTCTCTCTCTCTCTCTCTCAGCATTGAGAAAACCACAACCGCTTTACTGTCGTTATTTTTCCTTTACTTTTTTTTTTGTTTTCTGCTTCTGTAGTCAGTCCGCCTGTCTTTGTACAATTTTTGCATTTGTTTCTCGTCTTGCAGTTTATGACATACCAGCTATTCTGTTGTATGCTGACGACTAGGCAATGCTACCATAAACACCGTGAACACTGGCAGCTCGTTCCACCATGTCTAGTTCCCGAAGTAGCCTTTTTTGTATGTTTCGTGGCATCTTTAAGGGTTTCTTTTCATACCTCAGCTTGGTGTATCTACCATAGGGATGTCAATCAATCAACTATTAACTTATGAATCGGCAGCTTAGCTGCCGTGGTACAGTGGCTTGCGTCACCGCCTTGCGCGGGCGGGCAGATAGGGGATCGATTCCCATTTGAAGGATCCAGTTGTGGGGGCGCGCCCGGCTCGTGGGCTTAAATGGGAAGACTGGGGCCCGACAGTCGAGTATCATCCAGGTGAGTCTCTGATAAGGTTGTTCAAATTTCCTGCCTATCACTGCAAGTGTCTGTTTCTCTCGGGCCTGGTTGGCGCCAGGATGTATAACGAAAGGACGAAAAGAAGCGTAGAGTTCAAACATGATTTTTGTGACCAGAATAAAACGCCGTAGCATCCTTTTTCATCATCCTCGTTCAATTTCATGGGAGGGGGTGGGGTGTTGGGGGGAGCCTTAAACTCTGTCGCCCATCAGGCCCCGTTCTTGAGTTGACCACAGTTTCGATTTCTTTTCTCCGTGGTGGGTTCGTGTCCTATTCGTCGGTATCAGCAAGTTCATAGGGACTATCGTTGGACAGACGTGGTGGCGCCCTAAGGAAAGGGGTAGTCAGTACTGCCGGCCTAGCAACTAGACAACGATTGTGGTCACAAAACGGCTGAGTAGATGGTGTCCTCAGAATGTTGGATCCATAGGAGACGCTACTGAACACTATCACAGCCACTCAGCAGCAGTGCAGTGCCTCCTCCGGTGGGTTGCCTTATGATGAATTTATATTGATTGGCTGGTGGATTTCCGGTCCAGGGGCTGCGACCGTACAAACAGAGGTACGGATGCGTATGAGAGACGGAATGATTGACTCGAGTATGGTATGACACTGGAGGAAAAAGAAAATGAGGCAGGAAGAAAAGTTGTGAATAGGCATATATATATATATATATATATGTGTGTGTGTGTGTGTGTGTGTGTGTGTGTGTGTGTGTGTGTGTGTGTGCCCATCTGGGCATCAATTAAGCTGAAAGTGAAAACTAAGTACGTGTGTTAGGTCTCCTCTTCTGTGTGACCCTATGGGGATCTGAACTAGCAGGGGACTGTTGACGCACGGCCTGCTACAGAATGCAGGGGGCGATGGAGGAGGGGGGTGGGGTGGGGTTGGAAGGTGGCTGGGGAGGGGACGGGGGAAAGGGGAAAGGGGGTTAGCGAAGGCTGGTGGTGGTATTGCTACTCTCTGAACAGCTGGGTAACAACTGTCCTTTTTACAGGCGAATTAGACCACAGAACACAGCAACTGAAGTACAAAATGAAAAAAAAGCCATCGGTAGAATATACAGTGAAGAAACTGAAAAAAAAAAGAAAATGGAACGGCCTTCGGAAAAGCTGAGACCTCCACCGAGATAGTATAGGTCCTGGATTCGACTTTTGACCCCAGATCTGCAGTCCAAGAAACAAGATTACCATGTTTAATGTAACAAAGCAGAACAAACGTAAGTTCGGTCGTCAAGCTTCTCTCTTTCCCTCTCTCTCTCTCTTTCTTTTTTGCCCCCTCCCCCCCCCCCCCCCCCCCCCCCCCCCCCCCCCCCCCCCCTCCCCTCTGTAAGCAAGTCATTTCATATGTGAAAACCGTTTTTCGCCGGGGGAGGCAAAAGTAGATAAGACTGAAAGAGTTTACTTCCCGTGTATTTCTATTCAATAGGATATAGAAAAATACCAAATACGAGAGTTTTCTAAAGATTGTAATATTCCTTTCAAAAACATGTGACTTCATGGATAATTACCAAATCATAAACAGTAACCTCGTGGTATTAATCTTCAATGCAAAGTGTAAAGCAGTCTCTGTGATCTTTGCCAGTTGATTTTGCCAGTTGATCCAAGTCCTCTCCAAGAACACGCACGAAAAGATAGTTGGTCCGACTCCCTGCCACATCAGTGATTCTGTATGTAGAAAGACATTTCTCTTTGGATCTTTGGGGGAGATGTGCACAGAATTATGTCCCTTACATGAAGCGTGGTGGCAGCTCCAAGCAGGTCGAAACAAGGCGAGGCGCGCGCGCACGCGCGTGCGTGCGTGTGTGTGTGTGGCGACTCTTGAATTTCCCCCGTCACCTTGCCTTTCTCGATCCTCCGTTATCATGCCAGGTCCGTGTCAAATGAACAGATGTTGACCAGGATCCATCTCACATCCGTTTTGTCGTATCCATACAGCCCATGTTGTCCCGTACCATGTGGACCCTTGGCCTCCGTTTCGCGCCCACCCCTCTACTATTTGCAGTGATCTAATTTTCGTGGAGGGACATATCTGGTTCAGCTTGGGGGGGAAAAGAGAGTGTGTGTGGCTGGGTTGTGGTGGTTTGGTGGGTTGGGGGGGGGGGGGGGGGGGGGGGGGTGGCAAACATTGACGCTGCTGCTCTTCCGCGGCGGGTGAATCTTGCGCGCGTTTGCGGGTTGCATTTATTTACCTGAGCCCGGGCTCATCGGAAACGTAATTATTCTCCATTCAACAAAGCGTGTGATTGGCGTTTATAAGCAGAAGGATCGATGAGTACGGGAGGAGGAGAGGGGGGGGGGGGGGGGGGGGGGGGGGGGGGAAGAGGAATCGGGAAGTGGTGAAAAGGTGGAAAGAGGATTCTGCAAACCTTGTTACCTGTACTTAACGGCATTAAAACTCCTTTTGGAGGAAGGGAAGGGGAGGGAGAAAGAGAGTCTGTCTTATTTTTCGTGTCCTCCCTGAGGCATTGTCGATCATCATGCCGTTCTCTAATCCCGGTGAACCTCTGACAGTTTACTGCCCGTACGGCCAATAGGCTAAGAGAACTTTCAACTTAAACTTTTAACTTGCTCGTCTTAAGCAGTAAAGACCGATCGTCTATAACACTTTTTTTATGCCAATATAATGAACAAAGACTGGGCATTCGTTAACCTTTTGACTCATTCAAGGACAAGGCTTTTTGACTTGCTTGGAAACTGCACGCTCTCATCCTCACGGGTCTGGGACAGATGCGAGTCGGCGGCTTTGACTGACAGCCCACCCAGGAAAGGAAAGCTCTGAATTCAAACTCCCAGTTACTCGAGCAGTGGAAAAAAAAACTTTTGCCTTTTATTTCTCCAGATCATACAATGTCAGCTTACCTCTGGGCAGGACAAGGTCTTGATAATTGGCTGGAAATTCCCCAGGGGACAGATACTCCAACAGAATTGCTCTTGTTGGGGCCGTTCCACACCTGGCACCATCTGTATCTGTGGGACTTTAAGCATTAGAAGGCGTGAGAGAGAGACAACTGGATTACACACTCCCTGTTCATTTCAAAAGTACCCGAGAACACATGCACCACTGCCGGCGTCATCTTGAAGTCCTGCAGCGATGGAGAAGGGGAACTGAAGCATGCAAAGGATGCTGTTGAAAACTCTTAGCCAGGGTTTTTGCACGTAGATGCTGTGGTGTAATGGTCGTCTATCGCACAAAGAGTAGGTACTGTGTCCACAGCAATAGAGTGATCCTTTTAAAGGACTGCAATGCGCTCCGTGCATGAAGCACCTGGCAGGTGACTGCTTAGTTTTATCGATGCGGTCGAAACAATTTTAAGAACAGAATGAGAAGTCACTAAACTTTATGGCATGGAAACTACAAAATATTGCTAAACACAGGCGACATATCAGAACGCCATACTACCCCCCCCGTTGTCAAGACGCTTGGACGCCACCAGATTGACGCTGCGTCCGTGATAGAGATCAGATTTCTGGGTGAAACACATGTGGAAGAAGTATGTGGAGGCACATCTTTCGCTGCACTGTGGACTCTGACAACACACCAAGAATTCCTGGAGTTGGCTTTGCCAAGCTCAACAAGCTTGCCAGTGATCTCGATAGTCAGTTTCGAGGCATCAACAATCGTCGCATAATCTTGCGTCTTAGGTTAGTGAAGGACTGTTTCGCCAGTGTCTTCAGTGCCAACGGTGACAAATCCTAATGGTGTCAAAGAAGAACGACCTCTTGTCTGAATTAAACCACAAAGACCAGCTCGTCATCCATAGAGATCTTAATGAGCGAGTAGTCGCGGGCTACTTCCCTGACGAAATATTCTTTAGTATAATGGCACGTGACAGCCAAACGAATATGTGATGTGTGTGCTAATCATGGACATTCGATCACCAACATCCTCTTCCAGCAAGCGGACAAGTTCCAAAAACATGTGAACGCATCCTAATTCAAAAGACCGGCATGTGTTGACCATCTTACTGTCCACCAGAGAGACAAACGGGGTGAGTATATCACACGTTGTATTACAGGGACCACAAGCTGTCTGATCACCGTCTACTGTTGAGCAAAAGGAACTTTGAGTCAGCTTTAAGGAAGAAATCAACTAGAGGAAAGCCCCGGAAGAAGCGGAGCACCGCCCATGTGTGCTCCAGCAAGGGGGTGGTGGGTGGGTGGGGGGTGGGGATGGGTTGGGGGCTGCAAGAAAAGATCTTGGGAGTTTCTGAAGTCTAATGAACCCATGGGAACAACCCTGAAGAAAAATGGAATCCTTCAGACAGACTCTGTATGGCGCTGCAGTGAGTTTTGTGTAGCGGAAACACGGGGACTGATTCGTTGAAAATGACGACATCAACAAACTCATTGATTTGTTTCACCGGAGCCGCAAGGATCATCTCAACGACAAGGCCTGAAGGAAAAAGAAGCGAGACTACAAGTAAGGCAGCACCAATCGCAGAAGCTGGGCGTTACTGATGGTGGGAAAAGAAAGCTGAAGCTTTTGCAAGCTATAGTCACTGCTAACGACTTGAACACATTCAAAAGTAATCTTCGTATTGCATAGGCCATGGAGCTCCGG
Source organism: Conus betulinus (assembly GCA_016801955.1). Classification (NCBI taxonomy): domain Eukaryota; kingdom Metazoa; phylum Mollusca; class Gastropoda; order Neogastropoda; family Conidae; genus Conus; species Conus betulinus. The sequence continues at coordinate 309,360 of JADBJO010000703.1, read as the reverse complement.
ATTTTCTTCTGAACGGTCTACAATGCCGACAAAGAAGACTGACACACTTGCACGCTAGCAGACACGTTCCAGAACAGCCACCCATGTCAAAACAGGTGACTGCAGCGTTGCCACAGCCAGCAGTGAAGGAATCGCTAGTGGTCCCCCCCTCCAGACGCAGAATTGAAACTGCTCTGAAGCAGACCACAGCTAGCAAGGCACCTGGAGTCAATGGCGTTCCTGCGCACATTCACCAGAGTGAGATCTCTTCGATAGACTGTGTCATCCTGTTTCCAGATTATCAGGGAGAATAGCGAGGTACTGCAAAACTTCAAGGACGCCTTCATTGAAAACATATTTAGAAGAGGAAGGGGATCTGTCTTTTCAATATCGAAGAGAAGTACTCATGAGGGTCGTTCTCAACAGAATCATCACCCTAATTGCTACTACCTTTGTTCCCAAATCTCAGTGCGGCTTTGGAAAAGGCACGAGCCCCAGCGACATTGTGTTAGAAAATGGAATCCTTCAGACAGACTCTGTATGGCGCTGCAGGGGAGTTTTGTGTAGCGGAAACACCGGGGGGACTGATTCGTTGAAAAATGACGACATCAAAACAACAAACTCATTGATTTGTTTCACCGGAGCCGCAAGGATCATCTCAACGACAAGGCCTGAAGGAAAAAAGAAGCGAGACTACAAGTAAGGCAGCACCAATCGCAGAAGCTGGGGCGTTACTGATGGTGGGAAAAGAAAGCTGAAGCTTTTGCAAGCTATAGTCACTGCTAACGACTTGAACACATTCAAAAGTAATCTTCGTATTGCATAGGCCATGGAGCTCCGGAATTTCTTCTGAACGGTCTACAATGCCGACAAAGAAGACTGACACACTTGCACGCTAGCAGACACGTTCCAGAACAGCCACCCATGTCAAAACAGGTGACTGCAGCGTTGCCACAGCCAGCAGTGAAGGAATCGCTAGTGGTCCCCCCCTCCAGACGCAGAATTGAAACTGCTCTGAAGCAGACCACAGCTAGCAAGGGCACCTGGAGTCAATGGCGTTCCTGCGCACATTCACCAGAGTGAGATCTCTTCGATAGACTGTCATCCTTGTTCCAGATTATCAGGGAGAATAGCGAGGTACTGCAAAACTTCAAGGACGCCTTCATTGAAAACATATTTAGAAGAGGAAGGGGATCTGTCTTTTCAATATCGAAGAGAAGTACTCATGAGGGTCGTTCTCAACAGAATCATCACCCTAATTGCTACTACCTTTGTTCCCAAATCTCAGTGCGGCTTTGGAAAAGGGCACGAGCCCCAGCGACATGTGTTTCCTATCCGCCAAATGGAAGAGACTACAGCCAAAATCTCTACAAGGTTTTTGTTGATTTGACAGCTTGAACCAGATTAGCCTTGAGAAGATCCTGCAAAAGTTCGGATGTGCCAAGAAGCTCGACACACTGGTGTCTTCTTTACATGAACGCATGTCGGAAGGTTACAGGAGAACGGAGATGTATCAGACCCATTCCCAGTAAGAAAAAAAAAAAAAAAGTGTAAAACAAGGCTATGTTTGGATCCTACCCTCTTTTTATCTTGCCTCTAACTATTCTGAGATTTTTTTCTGTGTACGGAGCTGATAATAAAGCAAATGGAGTTTTGTTTTGTATGTATGGTCATTTTTTGTTTATCCCGCCATTAAGGCAGCCATACTCCAACTTCAGGGAAGGTGCATACTATGTGTAACGTGTTATCCATGCCAATGGCCAAACTGGCCTTCTCTTCCGAAAGTTGGTGATGGGGTTTTATATGTTTGCAAGATGCTATGCGTGCGTTCACACACGGAACCTCGGTTTATAGTATCATTCGAAGGACTGTAGGGGAAAATGGAGTAAGAACCAATGTTAACTCCGAGGCCCTCCCACCGAAATGGCCCAGTGGATATTCGAACCCGCAACCCCAGGATCACCAGATTATGAGTCCAGCGCTCTACCACTGAGCTGTTCTGGCCTCCATTCTGAGAGATGCATTTGGGGACCTCGAAAGGGCTATATATCTAATTTCAACCTGCAGCGTCTTCAGACCAGATTGAGTGTTTGAGGTCATTCTGAATCAGTTCCTCTTTGCAGGCCACAATGTGCTGACCGCACATTTCCACGAGGACACACAGTGCATGACACACCGTTGGCATGGTACCGGCCTGCAGACAATTTAGCCTAAGATCAGCCTCAGTAGAAACCATGCTTCTCCCTTTAACATCACAGGCCACCAGTGCTCCACGTTCACCATCTGTCATTTACAACACAAAGACCAAGACCATGAACTCAAGTTCTGGCACCCTGGCAGCTGTTAGCAGGAAGATCACCGGGCATCGCAGTGACACTATGAACTGCTAAGACCAGGACTGCGTTCGGCAAGCTCATAAAGAAACTGTGGGGAACATAAATCACGGCATCAGACTTTACCAAAATAGCCGTGTATAGAGTAGTGGTCCTCAGCGCTCTGCTGTATTTCTGTGAAAACTAGACCACCTGTGGACGACATATTCGTCACCTGAAACGAGTCCATCAGCCTTGCTTGCGCAAGATCTGCAGCGGTAAGTGGCAAGACAGAGTGCCCAAACCTTCAGGTTCTGGAGAAAAGTGGACTTTCCAACAACAGGTATCTACTAATCACGAGTCGCTTGCGACAGGTGGGACATACCAACGGCATGGAGGACAACAATATCCCTAAACAGTCTTCAACGGGCCAGCAGAAGAAGAAGGGGCAGCATGACCAGTACAGACTTCTCTTCGGGTGCAAGGAAAAAATTGAAGGCGAATCTGAAAGAGTTTCCACAAGTAGCCTTCCAAGCACCTGGGAACGTACTGCCTTGGACTGCCTCCTGCCGACGGCATCTGGGCTCTCAGGGCAAATAGACATTTGAGTTGAACAGAGTGGCTGTTGTTCAGGAAAAGATGAGCAGCGGCAGAATCAGAGCCCCACCCCATCTCTTTTCACTGTAAAATCTGCGCCCGACTATGTGAATTGCCACGTGGGGTCACAGTCTAGCGGTGATTTGCCTGCCTGCTCGTTTATCGAAAACGACTATGGATTCTATCGCTTGTGAAGGCACTTAGTCTTTTGCCCACAATTTAACTCCTGCGTGAAATAGAAACTGTTGAGTTGTGTTTTACCTCTATAACACACACACACACACACACACACACACACACACACACACACACACACACAGAGAGAGAGAGAGAGAGAGAGAGAGAGAGAGAGCCACCACATGCACAACCAAAATCAACCTACCCTTACAGCCAGCCCAGGATCACTTCAGCACGGACAGTACATAGAGGGGAAAAAAAAACTCAAGTCGCCGTGAGGCAACACGTCAGAGAGGACACCGCTGTAATGTACGGGTGGGTGTCAGGCACTGTGGCTTCTTCCCTGTAACGTACGGGTGGTGTCAGGCACTGCGGCTTCTTCCCTGTAACGTACGGGTGGTGTCATGCACTGCGGCTTCTTCCCTGTAATGTACGGGTGGTGTCAGGCACTGCGGCTTCTTCCTGTAATGTACGGGTGGTGTCATGCACTGCGGCTTCTTCCCTGTAATGTACGGGTGGGTGTCAGGCACTGCGGCTTCTTCCCTGTAATGTACGGGGTGGTGTCAGGCACTGTGGCTTCTTCCCTGTCATGTACGGGTGGTGTCAGGCACTGTGGCTTCTTCCCTGTCATGTACGGGTGGTGTCAGGCACTGCGGCTTCTTCCCTGTAACGTACGGGTGGTGTCAGGCACTGTGGCTTCTTCCCTCCATTTCCTGGGATAGTTACCGACATCAAATCTGAAAATAGCCGGCAGGCGTCTTAGATCGACAGGTGTCCCTGTCCCAAGGCCTAGGGCAAGAGAAGAAGGAACAAAAAAAAAAAAAAAAAGAAAAAAGCACAGGAAAAGGACAGGCAGGAGGAAGGTGTCGGGTGGGGTTGGAGAGGGGGGTTGGGGGTGGACATGGGTACCGGGTGAGTGGTGGACGCAATTAGTCTCTTTAGCCCGGCTCGTCTCCGCGCTGTGTGTGTACCTGTTGACCAATACCCTGCAGTTTGCGGGTGGACGCGCCGAAAGCCTGGCTCGCCGGCGGAGGCCCCCGCGATTTCCACCCTGTCACTAATTAAACCTCATCGATCTGTCCAGCCAGGGACACGGGCTCGGCGCACCCTGATTAAGGCCCCGCCGTGTCGGGTGGTAATTGGTATCTGATGTCCTCGCACGGACGTCTGACAGGCGGGGGGTACAGCGGAGAGCAGCCGCCGCAGCTCGCATCCGATACCCGCTTAATGCCAGTGGGGCTGTACACGCCTGGTCTTCCTTCTTCCCCCTGCTATCCGTTTTCCCGCTCATACCC
>JADBJO010000703.1:292500-300000 GCA_016801955.1 Conus betulinus | reverse complement strand
AAGGCGAAAGATACGGCGATTCTGTGCTCACTCCTTTCCCCCACCCTTTTCCGGCATCTATTTGTCCCTCTTTCAATCTCACAGTGGAGAAATTATGACAAATCCTCTCCCGCGACGATAGGCGCTTCGTCGGACCGCCATGATGGATAGGTCCTTTCACGTCTCTTAGAGCCGGGGAGTGGCTTTCGCGGAGGAGTTATCGGTCGTGACTTGTGATGCTGGAAAGCGAAGCTTGCCCGGATGAATCTCTGTGTAGCCGTTAGCGATGACTGGTGTGTTGTGAGATTTCGCTCAAAAAGTAATATTTAACACCTCTTTTGTTGTTGTTGTTGCTGCTTACATATCATAGTTAAAAGGGAAAAAAAAAGTATGTGGCGTAGAATAATGCTAAAATAAGAAAATTTTGAAAATGAAGAAAAACTACAAGGGCGCACAGATTGATAATCGTTATTGGGTTCACATTAACGTATGAACTGCATGTAACATTTCACCTGCTGTTCTCATATAAAGAACAGAGCCTGAAAAATAGGTTAAGTCAAACTGACTGCAGCAGAATGTATGTTGTTTTTCTTAAGCTGTGAAACAATTTTTACAAATGAAATGAAATCTAAACAATCTAAACTGAGAGAGAGAGAGAGAGAGAGAGAGAGAGAGAGAGAGAGAGAGAGAGAGAGAGAGAGAGAGAGAGAGAATCAGCGGTCGGAGAATCGGTGTGTGCGTGCGTGTATGTGTGTGTGTGTGTGTGTGTGTGGGTGTGTGTGTGTGTGTGTGTGTGTGTAACATTTAAAAATCCAGGCAGACTGTACTGGAAATTCGAACTATTTTAAGAAATACTTAAGTTATACAATGCTTTTCAACAACCCCATTCTTTCCCTCCTACTCAAAAACAAAAAATAAATAAATAAATAAATAAATGTAATAACCCAGTTAACACACAGATCCCACACGTTTAAAGCGCTTCTTAAAGAGTCAACATCTTCTGAATCCATCTCTCTCTCCTTAAAGAGTCAACATCTTCTGAATCCATCTCTCTCAGCCTCTGAAAGTTCTTGGGGGGAAAAAAAATGACAGTGAGTTGGAGTTTTCGTAGGTTCTGATTTTGCCACCTCAAGAATGACATAACGATCAGTATCTCGCAAAATCTCGATTAATTACATTGGTCATGTCCAGCCCAAAGATAAGGGAGCACCTGAAGCAAATACACATCATGGCCCTGAATTACGCCCATTGTGCCATCATCTGTGCAGACACGGCTCGATGGAATTCCAGTTCAGCCCAGTTTAGCGGCTGATGACATGCCATGGCGCAGTCTCTAGTTCTAAATCGAAATTAGCAGGAGAGAAAAAAGAGGAAAACGACAATAGAACTGGCGAGGATTACAATTTGGGAAGTAGTGACAATGAATATATTTCTTTTTTTCTAGAATGTCCCATGAGGAGTGGAAATTGAATAAGAACAAGCCTCTAAAATACGGTTTCACCTTGGTCGGTATGTAGTTTAAAGTCATTTAAATCAGAGTGACCAATAGGTGCAACATCAACGACTTACTAAAACTTGGGATGGCAGCACTTTTGTGTTGAAGGCAGCACTTTTTGTATAGAAGTGCTCGGAGTATTTATTTGTGTATTTCTTTCCCCTTTTTCTTGGAATACCATTTGTTAGATACTGTTTGACTACAGGATTGTCAGCTCCATGCTACTGCCAGGCAGGACACATGACCGGAGCCAGTGGCTCTGAGGGCCAGCTCTACGGGGGCTGGCGGACCTTCGGAGGATAGCCAACCTCGTGCGGGCAACCGGCATCACCATCTGAGTGTTCGAGAAAAAAAAGACAAAGAAAGATACTGTTTAAGTCAATTTATTATTCTGCATATCTTTGAACTGGGTTTTTGCTTATCTTCAGTTGGTGCATTTCCGCCTGTGAAGTGTTTCACTTTCATTCTTTTATTCAGTTAATTCAGTTTGTTCATACCGCATCCTCCACACTTCAAAAAGCGGCAAAATGCATATATAAATAAATAACAAGTTGTCTTTATGCAACGTCTCTTTATCACGGTTCACACTGGACAAACCGTGTTTGGATTCTGTGACATTGATGATGTTAGTTTATCATACATCTAGACAGACATTTTGGTACACCCAAACGGTATATGAAAAAGTGTTGATGTTATGTCTGTTTCAACACATTGTTTGGTCTGTTTTCAGTTTTCAGAATACTGGAAAATGTATGGCATTGTCCCAGCTATTTCAATAATTTTCGTTCGACTGATACGAAGTTCTCGGGGTTACGTGTTAGTTGTATTGCTAAGGGAGTAAAAGTTACCTTTCTTGTTTGTTGTCCCCGTCTAGTTCTCTACTGTTGTCTGTATTTGTTGGTTTGTTTTGCTTTTTAGTTGGAGATGACATATTTTTCTGAAGTGCAAACGTCCTGAAAGACGCTATTTGGTCGGCAGTGCAATAATGGTAGTACTACTACTACTGATGATGATGATAACAGCAACAGACTGACCTCAGAGAGAGAGAGAGAGAGAGAGAGAGAGAGAGAGAGAGAGAGAGAGAGAGAGAGAGAGGTGGGGGGGATATGGATACAGATATTTTATTCATATAGGCCATAGCCCCTAATGACGGGTGTAACGTGAACAAATCTTTTTAAAAATAAAAGAAGCAAGAACAAGTCAACCAAATACCAATCAATGTGCATGCAACAGGTAATCGAAAAAAAAAAAGCTAAACATCGAAACGTACACAACAATTAATTCTTGACTGCATACTATCCTTCGAATCCTAAATGCCTTGGACAAGAAAACAGAGAAACGCTTAATGGTGGTTTCGTTTGTGCAGGCCATGAGTAATATAAGTCGAGAGAGAGAGAGAGAGAGAGAGAGAGAGAGAGAGAGAGAGAGAGAGAGAGCAAACTCCTCAACACAGTGACACGCAAACAAAACGCCATAGTGTAGCGCTTAGCGGCGGTGGTGCAGATCTCAGAGGCATTCGTTTACTTATTTGTTTCTTTTATTTTTGTTTTATTTCATTTGTTAGAGTTTTTTTCGGTCGTGGCCACTCCCTGCCATGACCTGAGTGAGTTGGGGAGCTGGGAAGCTGGGAAGACTGGAACAACCATCGTTAAGTTTCATTCACTGAATTGGATGCTGCTCTGACACCGATGCTCAAATTCCGTCACCAACACTGCAGGCGTCTGTGTTTCTCGTTTGGTGAAGCCAGGCCATCACATGGAAAAAAAAATATGTAACTGTATATACTTTGAAAGGAGGCTTAGAATGCATGCCTGTCTGGTTATCTCTGACCAGAACCAAACTATCTATCATTATCTGCATTATCCTCACCTTCGCCGATCATCAAAATGTCTCATATTCTGTAACCTTATAATTATGTCCTGCTCTGGTGGTGACCACAGCTTCAGTGTCTTCTTCAGAAACAGGTCTGTGGTCAGTTTGTTGTTGAAAACCAGTCTGTGGTCAGTCTGTTGTTGAATAACCAGTCTGTCAGTCTGTCAGTCTGTCGTTGTTGTTGAAAGAACCAGTCTGTTGTTGAAATTAAAATAACCAGTCTGTTGATGAAATAACCAGTCTGTGGTCAGTCTGTTGTTGAAATAACCAGTCTGTGGTCAGTCTGTTGTTAAAATAACCAGTCTGTGATCGGTCTGTTGTCGTTAAAAAGAACCAGTCTGTTGTTAAAATGACCAGTCTGTGGTCAGTCTGTTGTTGAAATAACCAGTCTGTGGTCAGTCAGTCTGTTGTTGAAATAACCAGTCTGTGGTCAGTCTGTCGTTAAAAGAACTAGTCTGTTGTTAAAATGACCAGTCTGTGGTCAGTCTGTTGTTGAAAAATAACCAGTCTGTGGTCAGTCTGTTGTTGAATATAACAGTCTGTGGTCAGTCTGTTGTCTGTGGTCAGTCTGTTGTTGAAATAACCAGTCTGTTGATGAAATAACCAGTCTGTGGTCAGTCTGTCGTTAAAAGAACCAGTCTGTTGTTAAAATGACCAGTCTGTGGTCAGTCTGTTGTTAAAATAACCAGTCTGTGGTCAGTCTGTTGTTGAAATAACCAGTCTGTGGTCGGTCTGTTGTCTGTGGTCAGTCTGTTGTTGAAATAACCAGTCTGTTGATGAAATAACCAGTCTGTGGTCAGTCTGTCGTTAAAAGAACCAGTCTGTTGTTAAAATGACAGTCTGTGGTCAGTCTGTTGTTAAAATAACCAGTCTTTGGTCAGTCTGTTGTTGAAATAACCAGTCTGTGGTCGGTCTGTTGTCTTGTCTGTGGTCAGTCTGTTGTGAAATTAACCAGTCTGTGGTCAGTCTGTTGTTAAAATAACCCGTCTGTGATCAGTCTGTTGTTGAAATGACCAGTCTGTGGTCAGTCTGTTGTTAAAATAACCCGTCTGTGATCAGTCTGTTGTTGAAATAACCAGTCTGTGGTCAGTCTGTTGTTAAAATAACCAGTCTGTGGTCAGTCTGTTGTTAAAATAACCAGTCTGCGGTCAGTCTGTTGTTGAAATAACCCGTCTGTGGTCAGTCTGTTGTTGAAATGACCAGTCTGTGTCAGTCTGTTGTTAAAATAACCAGTCTGTGGTCAGTCTGTTGTTAAAATAACCAGTCTGTGGTCAGTCTGTTGTTGTTAAATAACCAGTCTGTGGTCAGTCTGTGGTCAGTCTGTTGTTGTTAAAATAACCAGTCTGCGGTCAGTCTCTTGTTGAAATAACCAGTCTGTGGTCAGTCTTGTTGTTGAATAAACCAGTCTGTGGTCAGTCTGTTGTTGAAATAACCAGTCTGTGGTCAGTCTGTTGTTGAAATAACCAGTCTGTGGTCAGTCTGTTGTTAAAATAACCAGTCTGTGGTCAGTCTGTTGTTAAAATAACCAGTCTGTGGTCAGTCTCTTGTTAAAATAACCAGTCTGCGGTCAGTCTCTTGTTGAAATAACCAGTCTGTGGTCAGTCTCTTGTTGAAATAACCAGTCTGTGGTCAGTCTGTTGTTGAAATACAAGTCTGTGGTCAGTCTGTTGTTAAAATAAAATAAGTCTGTGGTCAGTCTGTTGTTAAAATAACTCTGTGGTCAGTCTGTTGTTGTTAAAATAACCAGTCTGCGGTCAGTCCGTTGTTGAAATAACCAGTATTGGCAAGTTCGTGGGGGGGGGGGGGGGGGGGGGGGGGGGGGACCTTTCGTTGGACAGACGTGCAGGCGCCTTGCAGAGGAGGACATGGGGAAGCGGTGGGGGTGGGGGGGGGGGGGGGGGGTGGCGGTGGCGCTAATCTTGTGACTATGCGCTGGGACTATGCGCTTGTTGTCAGGAAGGAGCTTAAGTGGCAAAGTCCTGCGCATGCGCGATCACAACAGGCGTCACTGAACACCGCCGAAATGACTCCGGCAGCAGTGCGGTGGCGTCTCCTCCGGCGAGTTGCCTTCTCACGACTTGATATTAGTTGCTCTCAGTGGACTGCAGGTGCTGGTGTGTTGACAGCACAACCTGAAAGCGGCTGTGAAAGGGAGAGAACCGATTCTGGGAAATATACAGGAAATACACAGAAAAAAAGCGACAGGCAAAAACAAACAAACAAACAAACAACAAAAAAAGCTATCAATGCTTTCAATGACTAATGTGGCAATCATGCTACATGGCATAATCCGGGGCCTGTCTTTTTGCGCCTGCTCAAGTGACGCTACTGTAGCCGGTAAGTCTTGCACCAAAGGGAGGTAGAGTAGCTCTCCAGATACGAGGAGCTTGTGAAAAGTTTGAAGACAGTCGACTGTGGAACCAACTGGTGCTGAGAAATGTTGTGATTCCAGTCCTGTAGCATCATGGTGTTAAAGTCCATTCAGGCAACAAATATGTTTAAAATATGCAACCTCTGTCTGTCTGTCTGTCTGTCTGTCAGTCACACACACACACACACACACACACACACACACACTCACACACGCGCGCGCGCGCGCGCGCGCGCATTGCAAGACAAGACCAGGCAAGGCAAGGAAATGCCAGGCAAGCTTATTTGTTGGGCCAACTTTTGCCTTGGGAACAAAACCTGTGGTGTCCTACTTGCCTTCAAGAGTCAAGCAAACGAAACTGCCTACCACTTTTCAGTCATTTATTACTTGTTTAGGCAAGGTCATCCACGTGTCCATCTGCTCGTGATAAAGAGAAATTAGGAATAAGGCAAAGAAAGGCAACTTGGAAAAAAAAAAAAGCTAGAAACAAACAAAACAACAAAAAAAAAAAAAAAAAAAAAAAGGGGGGGGGGGGGGGGGGGGGGGGGGGGGGGGGGGGGTGGGGGGGGGGGGGGGGGGGGGGGGGGGGGGGGGGGGGGAGGGGACGAAAAACTTCATGATGCTCAAAGAAACATAATTCGACTCGGTTCTGAAGCCAGTAAAAACGTGCTGATCCGCAGCGTGCAGTCAACTCGGCAAACACTGCTCGCAGCAATCAGTTTGAAGAGAAGAGGCAAAACAGACGTTCACCCACCTCAGCGTTTGTGTGTCCATTGACAAAACAGGTCCACAATCATGTGTACAGAACACCCCCTCCCACCTTCCCTATTTCGCCCCCTACCACCGTTTCATTTGCCTCCTGCAACAACGGATTCTGTTTGCGTTTTCAGACGAGCAAATTTATTGAATATTATACTGGCATAAAACCTATTTTGCCAAGGCAATGGCCTTTCCCCTTGGTACAAGTATGGGGACAGAGGCGACGGACAGCAATGTTGACCGTGAATGTTCCGCCCCGGTTGTCTGCAAACACACTGTTGATTCGCGCGCAAACAAAATGGCGGCCTTCGTCCACTGACAGGAAATGACACCTGCACAAAGGAGCGGCGCGCGTTACCTCTCTTTCCCCCTATCTCCCGAGCCAGACGTGCAAGCCTCGCTTTCGATTCGCAGCACGTGCCGATCGCAGAGAAAAAGACAGACAGCCATGTTGGTCTGAAAAGGCTCGGTGCCTCGTTTGTCTGTCGGTTTGAGGAGAAAATCTGTAGGAAATACGGTCTGGGGTGGAGAAATAATACATTAGCTTTATCGTGAATGAAGGCTGATATCGTTTAAACGGCACGGAGTCTTCGCCAGGCGTTCTGGTCTGACCTTCCACATTGTGTCGCTTTTCTTCCGTCTCCGGTTTGTGATGAATATTCAGCAGCAGGGAGGAAGGCGGGGGCTTTATGGGACCGGCCGCGGCAGAAGGTCGGTGGGGGGAGGGGGGTGGGGGGAGGGGGGGGGGGAGAAACGGAGAGGAGGCTCACCAAGGATGCGAGTCCGGTGCCGGTGGACAAAGACCGGAGCTCCTGTTCTCATCTTGGATCACACAGCGGCCAATGCTAATTAATGAGATCTGTTGTTGGCAGCGCAGAAAAGGAGCAGGGGGCAGGAGCTAAAGGGTGACAAATCAGAGTGTGGATGGGTGGGGTGAGGGGAGACAAATATGGCTCAAGGGGCTGTATACCGCACCGTCCCTCCCGACCAGTTTGTACCATTTGTCGTTCCTGGCTGATTGTTA
>JADBJO010000703.1:285000-287500 GCA_016801955.1 Conus betulinus | reverse complement strand
GCAGCGCATATGTTGTGTGAAAGATGTGAAGTGATGTGTGTGTGTGTGTGTGTGTGTGTGTGTGTGTGTGTGGTGGTGGTGGTGGTGGTGGTGTGTTGGTGGTGGTGTGTGTGTGTGTGTGTGTGTGTGTAGAGTAATAGGCGCCGCGCTCTGAGATCAGGGTCTCCTATTCAAATTCTCATTGGATAGCTTCCTGTGGAAAGATAGCTTTTTGCCATCGAAGATTGAGACCAACTTGGCTGAACCATGCAAACGTGTGAGTTGATCTGGCATGTGTAGATTGTAGAACATTAACTGTGTTTCTAGGTGAATTCACTTTGATCTTTGGCAAAGAGAAAACAAGGCAAATACACAAACGTGTTCGAATACGAGTTAACACCTGAAGGAGGCTTCCTTCATACTTCGTGTTTGCCAAAAGAAATTTCAATGGTCAACTGGCATGCTGCTCTCTCTCTGCCTGCCTGCCAGCCTGTCTGTCTGTCTGTCTGTCTGCCAGTCTGTCTCTCTCTATGTCTGTCTGTCTGACTATCTTCTCTGTCTGTTTCTCTCTCTCTCCTCTCTCTCTCTCCTCTCTCTCTCTCTCTCTCTCTCTCTCTCTCTCTCTGAGAAAACATGATAACATGATGGATACGTCCAATTGTGCACCAAGCCATTTATTACGCCTTTCTGGAATCGAATTTCGTCTCCTTGGTGAGACTCATCAGCTGTTAGTCATTTTTTTTTTTAATTTTTTTTGCTTACTTTCCTGCTCTCTTCTTTCTTTCTTTCTCTCTTTCTTCATCGCTGCTCTATCATCAAGTTGAAGATGGGAGTTTCATTTGCTGCCGACACATAGCACGAATCAGTTAACTTGAAAAACGCTAACGTGAAGGTAAGGCTTATATTCAGGGTCGATAATCAAAGTTCTAGTTCTGCTGTATGCTTTACTTGGTTGCAAACTTTGTCATTATTCTTTTCATATCTATCTATCTATCTATCTATCTATCTATCTATCTATCTATCTATCTATCTTTCTGTCTGTCTATCTGTCTATCTATCTATCTATCTATCTATCTATCTATCTATCTGTCTGTCTGTCTATCTGTCTGTCTACTATCTATCTATCTATCTATCTATCTATCTATCTATCTATCTGTCTGTCTATCTGTCTGTATGTTCTATGTATCTATCTATCTATATCTACATCTATCTGTATCTATGTATCTATCTATGTTGTGTCTGTGTCCTGTCTCTCTGTCTCTTTCTCTCTCCATCTATCTATCCGCCGTCTACCTACCTGTCTGTCTGCCCATCTGTGTCTATCTGTCTATCAACTGACCGCTCGAATTCTCTCTCTCTCTCTCTCCTCTCTCTCTCTCTCTCTCTCTCTCTCTCTCTCTCTCTCTATATATATATATATATATATATATATATATATCCAAGATAACTAGGCAGATTAGCATCTGCAGCACTATCCTCGTCCTCCATGTTATTGACATCATCATCGTCATCGTCATGATCGTCGCCGTCGTCGTCGTCGTCGTCGTCGTCGGCCGTCATTATGGCAATCATGGTCATCGTCGCCATGTCAGTTATTACCCTCATCACCCAGGACAGCAGCAGCATCACGATCAATACCAAATGCCGTCGTAGTAATCATCCGCATCGTCATCATCATCATAATCCTAACAACAACCATCAGCACCATCACCACCACCATCATCATCGCATCTTCACATCATGACCGTTGTCATTAATGTGGCCGAGCGAAGTGTGTCAAATGGGTGGCTAGATTCGCTGGGCTATCAACTGTTTTATGACGAATGCCGAAGTCATCGATTTACACATGAGCAATCAACAATGTCGGATTTTCTACGGTGTATGCGTCGAGTTTCAAATCATATCTATCTTGTCTCTGATCAGAATTTTGTAACAGTGCTCGTTTGTGTAGCAGTGAGAGGAGATGTAAAATAGTAGTAGTAGTAGTAGTAGCAGTAGCAGCAGCAGCAGCAGTAGTCGTCGTTGTCATCGTCGTCGTTGTAGTAGTAGTAGTAGCAGCAGAAGCATTAGCAGCAGCAGCAGCAGCAGCAGCAGCAGTAGTAGTAATAGTAGTAGTAGTAGTAGTAGTAGTAGTAGGGGTGGTAGCGGTGGTGGTTTTGGGTACTAGTAGTAGTATAGTAGCAGCAGTAGTAGTTGTAATAGTAATAGTCGTCGTCGTCGTAGTAGTATAGTAGTAGCAGCAGCAGTAGCAGTAGTAGTAGTCGTAGTAATAGTAGTAGTAGTAGCAGTAGTAGTCGTGGTGGTGGTGGTAGTAGTAGTAGCAATAGCAGCAGTAGTAGTCGTAGTAATGGTAGTGGTGGTGGTGGAAGTAGTAGTAGTAGTAGTAGTAGTATAGTAGTAGTAGTAGTAGCAGCAGCAGCAGAAGCAGTAGCAGTAGTAGCAGTAGCAGTAGTAGTAGTAGTAATAGTCGTTGTCGTCGTAATAGTAGTAGTAGCAGCAGCCGCAGCAGTAGTAATCGTAG
>JADBJO010000703.1:265000-275000 GCA_016801955.1 Conus betulinus | reverse complement strand
CGGCATAGTCATTTTTTCTTTTACGTTTTTTTTTTTTTATTTCTGTCACAGTCACCTCACTTTTAAACAAAGAATGCATGTTTATACCAAGAGGGAGAAATTGACATTTTTTCCCCTCTGGGGAATCGGCCTCAAAGTCACGCAGACAATCTATCGTGACCATACAGCTTTATCCTATAGTTCAATGAAAAGCAGTGCAACACATTATATAACGTAATGCAGCATAATACAGTGTACTGTAAAGCCATGGAATGTCATAAATGCCATACAACACCGTACAGTATAACGTTAAACACAATGTGATACAGTGCAACACACACACACACACACACACGCGCGCTCCCACGCACGCACGCACGCACGCACGCACACGCACACACACAAAAACACACAACACACACACACACACACACACACACACACATACACACACACACACACACACACAAAACTACAACACACATACACACACACACGCGCGCGCGCGCGCGTGCGCACGCATGCACGCACGCACGCACGCACGTACGCACGCACACACACACAAAAGCACAACACACACACACACACAAACAAAAAATAACTACAACACACACACACACACACACACACACACACACACACACACACACACACACACACACACACAACACCACAACACACACACACACACGCGCGCACGCACTCACGCACGCACGCACACACGCACGCACGCACGCACACACGCACGCACGCACACACACACACACACACACACACACACACACACACACACACACACACACACACACACACACACGCACACACACATACACACATACACACCAGGGTAGAACGCAATGCCGCACAACACATACAGCACAACACGACACAATGCAAGACAACAGAACACGACAGAATACAACACATTACAAAGCATCACACACACAACGCAACACACACACACCACAGCACAACACGATACAACACTATACAAACCAACAGCAATGCAATGCAAAGCAACACACTACAACAAAACACAATAATGTAACAAGATACAAAACAACAGAACAGAACAAAGCATAACACGACACAGAACACATGAGAATACAGTATAATGCACCACAATACAACACAACATAATACAATTACTACAATACAATACAATACAATACAATACAATACAATACAATACAATACAATACAATACTAACAGCAGGTTGATGTCAAATCTAACGCTTAACAGCCAAAATGACCGGCAAGTTCCTAGCTTTGTTCAAGTAGACCCACTCGTTCGCTACGTAAGTCGCAAACAATACGAACCTCATGTGCTATATCCATGTCTTTGTTGTTGTTGTTGTTGTTGTTGTTTCATTGTTGGTTATTTCCTTCTGCCAGATAATTACTGATGTACATCATCATCATCATCATTATCACCATCATCACCTTCATCATTATTATTACTATCATAATTATTATTATCATTATTATTATTATTGTTACTATGTGTTGTTATTGATAGTAGTAGTAGTAGTAGTAGCAGTAGCAGTGGTAGTAGCAGTAGTAGTAGTAGTAGCAGCAGCAGCAGCAGCAGCAGCAGTAGTAGTAGCAGTAGTTATGTTTGAGCTGCTGTTGTTCGCAGACATCGTTTCGTATGTTTAATATCTCTGCCAGATCTTCGTTGGTGTCTCATGCGGGCGACGCCTGCAGCCTCATTAATCGAGGAGATTCTAGGCAAATGAAACAAACTGCAGCGTTACCGAAACACGACGAAAAAGCAGAAAGAGCACACAAAACAAAGTGTGAAGTAATGCATTTTAATGCACGACACAAAACAAGACAAGAAATTTTCGGCAAAAAGCCTTCCTCAGCGACAAAACAATGAAAACAGTACAGACATTAACATGCACAATACTCCCCTTGTGAAGCCAAAGTGGTGAATGGCCGAAAATTTCTTGTCTTGTTTTGTGTCGTGCATTAAAGTGCGTTACTTCACACTTTGTTTTGTGTGCTCTTTCTGCTTTTTCGTCGAGGAGATTCTAGACAACGACGACCGTTGCTTCCGTTACTGAGGAGTTTACGAACACGATGACAACACACTTGAGTGCCTTTCCAAAGCTTCAGGCCTCGAGACCTGACCACACCCACACGGCTGATCCTCTTTGCACTGCCATTGTTCTGCACACATGGCCGCAAGGCTGGTCAGTCGCACGGTGATGTTAGCGTAGTATGATACTTCTCCATCCCTTACCTCGCCCTCTTGTGAGTCCCACGTTCACGTCTGACCCACATCGTGTGAAAGGATGTGCCTGTGAGCAGTTTTAAGCCTGTCTCACAAGAGGCGTTTTATCCAGTCTTAGGAGAGCGTTGCCTTCTCGTCGGATCTGGCTTGAGCCACTCCATCCCGAGACGAAAGTTCAGGTGGAAAAAGCTGTGTGTAGTTATTCACATGCGATGTGTTTTTCTGCGCGATAAAAAAATGTATACAAACTTGCTTCCCCCAAGAGGTCATTTCAGGGAGTGATGTATGTGAATCTCAGCAGTTTTCACATGCGTATGTGACAAAACTTACCAGGCTGCTAAAAAAAAAAATCTTTTTTAAGTACCCAGAACCGGACATCGTGTATGTAATAGGTCAAAGCACCCAAGAGACTGTCTTAAACCTATCGGTCTGCAATACTGACAGTGAAAAATGACTATCATAGTAACGTATGTGGGTTATTTTCTCCTTGATGCATATCTGATGTGGTTACTTCCCTTTTGTTCCGTTCAATAATTTTATGGCGAGTCTTTTCACTGACGCTGATTAAGTAATGAATTCGACGCAAAAAACACTTACGAGTTCCACATCCATGCAAATCGATGAACACAATAAATTGTAAACAAGTAATTTAAATCTAAAATACACTAACGCCATCACAGCTAAAGCATCAGCTGAGTTGAAGGTATACAGAACATTAGACATTTTGTAGAGCATAATTATGCATAGTTATTACACAACGACAGATTAACCCATTTAAAGCCTAAGCATATGAAGGGGTGGTAATAATACACAACACTAATAGCGGTTGAACACCCTGCGTGTGCAGAGACGAAGGTAATCACGTCCATATTGAAGCCTCGTCGTTTATGTCTACGTTGAAGCGTTGTCTTAGTGTGTGCAATGACGTCACTCCTATACTACAAGTTTCTTAAGAGACGCAGGCTCTTGTCTCAATAGCAATAGATAAATGGCAAACTTGGACAAAACACATAGCCTGATACACATATTAGTATCTAAAAGTATCAGAGACATAGATGAACAATGAAGACGAGTTTTTAAACGATCCGCTTTCAATTCAGCCTCTTTCCATTCAAAATTCACCAAAAGTCCATGCAAATAAAACAAATGTGCGAAAAAGTTAAAGATCAAAAGGGAAAATTTTCTTCTTCTTGTTTTTAGCCATACGTGACTCTTCGTCTTTCGCTTTCCTTGTCTTGGGTGTTATTTTTCTATACCTGAAAAAAGAAGAAACATTTCGAAACGCGTTATATTTGTTTAATGATCTATTTGTTTTTTTTCGTTTGACGGCACAATAGTACTGTTTCTGTTCTTGTTTCAATTTCCGCATGCAGTTGCCCCACTTTGAAGCAACGATTTTTGTCACCATACACTAAAAAGAGTACCGTCATCTGATTGGTGCTCAGAACCCGTGCCATGCTCATTCTCTACCACTCTGTCAGGGCCCTGCACCCTGTTGGTAAATTAGACATTCGCTGCACCGACTCACGTGGTGTGAAGATTTTGTACCTGCACGCGGTTTAAGCCTGTCTCACTATAGGCGATTCTTCAATCTGATGGTACCGTGCCATGACGTTAGATTTCCGCCCCGCCTCTTCCCATGACGCGTGTCCAGACTGTAAAGGCCAGGGTGTGACTATTCGATCGCTGACATACATGTGTCGTCTGTTTTCAAGTCTTTAGTTTCATACTGTTGTCTGTTTTTTTCGCAGTCGGGGGGAAATGAACGAAGTGCCAAGATAGAGTTTGGCCAATATAATCGGGACGTGAGTTCATGTGTGGGCTTAATTCTGTCAGGTGTGTGCGTGTGTGTGTGAACAAGAACAAGAACAAG
Organism: Conus betulinus; assembly: GCA_016801955.1. Taxonomy (NCBI): domain Eukaryota; kingdom Metazoa; phylum Mollusca; class Gastropoda; order Neogastropoda; family Conidae; genus Conus; species Conus betulinus. The sequence goes on along the minus strand of JADBJO010000703.1, from coordinate 270,909 downwards.
AACAATTCTTTATTGCCGTCACCTTTGAAAGATATTTGGCACAAAACATCAACAAAAAACAAAAACAAAACAAACAAACAAACAAAAAAAAAAGTGCTTCGATTATCTATTTTGCCTGGCTTTGAATGCCTCAAAAACAAAGCTGGCTAATATTTTTTGGTGTTCCCTGGAGTTTAATAGAATACTTGGTTTGAAGTCGTTGACACAAAAATATTCTTTTTCCTGGGTCATCCGTTAGATCTTGCATCTGTTCTACTTGTGTCTTTAGTTTTGTTCTTAAGTCATAAAGTATTCTACAATTATCTAAAAAATGAAATTCGTCTTCTATTTCATTACATGCTATACAAAATCTTTGATTTCGTGGTATACCCTGTATAACGACCTTTCTCAACATTTAAGTCATGCGAGCTAACACGCAAATTTACATAGTGCTTGTTTCTTCGTACTGTCCATATCAGTCAACAAGTAATGTTCAATATGATATTCAGATGATTTGATGACATTGTAAAACTCTAAACGGATGTATTTTGTCTTTTCCTTTGCCCAAAATTCAGTATACCTGGCTTTCAATTGTTGTTGTATAGTGAATTTCAGTCTATGTTTACTCAGTGTTGACTGGTTCAACCAAACATGGTTTAAATCCTAAACTGTGTGTGTGTGTGTGTGTGTGAGAGAGAGAGAGAGAGAGAGAGAGAGAGAGAGAGAGAGAGAGAGAGAGAGAGAGAGAGAAACTGGATTTTCCTTCCTTTTCGTTTTCCTCAGCTAAATTCACCACTGCTGAAAGTTAAGGGTGTTGTGCCGTCTGTACACATCTGTTCATTAAAGAAAAAACGCTTAAAAAATAAAAAGAACAATGCTGTGTCCACTATGCCGCCTGGGCTCCCCAAACGAGATTACAAGCAGCCATGCCTCATCAGTCTTTTCCCTTCGTGTAAATCTCATGGGCAGTGTGACAATCAGTACAATCGATCGATCTTCTAGTACAATTAATCGAGGTTCTTCTGCGTTAGCCTGATCCATCGATTGTGGAATAATCGATCGATACGAGTTGAAATCTTTCGATTATTTGGTGTAGGTCTTTTAAACATGACAGAAATATATTGTAATAATTGACAGAAAATTAAGGAATCACGACCACAAAACACGCAAAAACCGATCGATATGGATGCATTTAATCGATTGTTGGGTGTAGGCCTAGTCAACATGACAGAAACATATGTATCACGGTTTTGTTCTTTTGTTTATTTGTTTGCTTGTTAGTTTGTTTATATTCTAGGTTTGTGTTGTTTTCTTTCTTTCTTTTCCCGGTTGGGTTTGCTTGTTTGACTTTTTTGCTGCAATAATTGACAGAATACAGGGAACTACTACGACCACAAAACACACAAAAATCGATCGATATGCATGCACTTTGTAGATGATTCGGTGTAGGTAGGCCTATTAAACATGACAGAAACATATGTACTATGTTTTTGTTTTGTTTTGTTTGTTTTCCAGATTTGTTTGTTTTCTAGATTGTGTTTGTTTCGTTTTGACTTTTTTGCTGCAGTAATTGACAGAAAACTGAGGTATCAGGATCACAAAGCACTTTAGCAAAGGCTAAGGCAGCAGCAGAGCATGCTACTCTGGAACGTTACGTTGACACAGGCAGAATGCTTTAAAGATGCTGAAGTTTGCAGACTCAGTGCAAGACTTCACCCGGCTAGGGCTACCTTGAAAGAATGGCATAATCATGTCAATGAGATATGATGAATTGAATACTGTTCAGCTGCCTCTGTTCCATGAACGTAAGTCATCTGTAACCTGGAACGTACGCGCAAGCAGGCAGGCAGGCAGGCACGAACACACACACACACACACACACACACACACACACACACACACACACACACACACACACACACACACACGCACGCATGCACGCACGCACACATACACACACGCACGCACACGTACACACACACACACACACACACACACACACACACACACACACATGCACATACACACACACACACACACACATACACACACGCGCGCGCGCGCGCGCACACACACACATATACACACGCACGCACGCACGCATACATGTACGGACGCAGACATGCATCCGTATACACCCAACACCACTAACTCCTCCTCCTGCCCCCCTCTACACACAAACACACACGCGTGCGCGCGCGCGCACACACACACACGCGCGAGAGCGCATGCACGCGCACACACGCACATACACACACACACACACACACACACACACACGCGCGCGCGCGCGCGCGTGCGCGCATGCACACACACACACACACACACACACACACACACACACACACACTACTCTCTCACCCTTCCATCCCCCACCATAGGCAGGGGGAGGGACAGTGCTCCCATGCTCGTAAAAGAGCATCACCCCTGTCCACCCTCCCTATCACGCGCCCGTCTTCCCACCCACCCTCTCCTTCCTCAGCAACCGTTTCTACACGTCTCCTTTTCAATTGTTCACCTCCCCCCCTCCCCCTCCACTCCTCTTTGTCCCTTCACCTTCCTCTCCCTTCCCAAACTGATCCAGGGGGCGGTATCCACCCGCGCTCAAGGTGCTTCATGTGCAGCCACCCGTGTAATCGCAATCGTACCCCACTAAAGAGATACTTCCACTTTTCCCATCCGAGCCCCACACGATCCGTAGAGGTTGTTCGGTTAGTTTGTAGTCCTTGGACACCAACAGAGCAACTTCCACGCGGGAGTAGGCACTTGGGTCAATAAAATGCAGCGGAACCAGCCTCTTGGTGTAGAACGAGTCTGGAATGACAAGTACCTTTAACAGTACATGGTTATGTAATTGTTGTTTTACATAGTTGTTGTTGTTTGTAGATGGTGGTGGTGGTGGTGGTGGTGGTGTGTGTGTGTGTGTGTGTGTGTGTGTGTGTGTGTGTGTGTTTAAAGGCCGTCCTATAATTGAACGAACTTCTTGATCACGAGCCTAGTTCGTCTGATGCGTGATATCGGCGACCTTGTATTTGTTCTTAGTTGCCCGACACCTTGGTTCGCAATCCAACATCGGTGAGTTCGTCTGAAGGGAGGATAACTCACCATGCCCTGGGAACTGCTCGAGTTCCTGAAAAGGGAGGTAACCATACAAAAGCTGTTCTGTGATGGAAATTAGTATGAGACAACTCTTCAGTGACTGAAATCAGTTTGTGTTCGGCCGACCTACATTTCCACGGTCGATTCGTTTTGTAAACATTGTCATTCAGTGCGGCTGATGTGTTCAAGTTCACTGTGCTTTTGGAAATAAAGTTGTGAAATTTCTGACAAAGGGAATGCTAAAATCGATTTTACAGTCCAATCAAAACAAAACACAATTTAAAAAAAAAAGAAAAAAGATACGTGCACCAGTGAGCTGCATTTCACAGGTTGTGTTACCCTCCCTTGACAAAAAAAAAAAAAAGAAAAATCGTCCACCCTTCAATTAGAATCAGTTCTTATTTCGTCCTAACTCTGCGAACTAAATTGTGAATTGTGGGTATTCAGTTAACAGTGAAACAATGGTTCGTCTTTCGGTCACGCTATATAGACTCGCGAAGCAGTGATTCGTTTAACTAAGAACTGCCTTATCACGGTGTGTTCCAGCAAGATCAGCACATAGCCTAACAAACTTAAGGGGCAATCAGAAGAACGAACGGGCTTCGCCAAGTTTGAACGGATACTGCGTCCGCCCATTTGAGTCACTTTGAGAGGGGAAAAAAAAAAAAAAAAGAATTACCGCCAAGGGAAGTAATACTGGCACAGCGAAAACGTTACTTCCTAGATTTTTATTTTATCTGTATGTATTTATTTACTTATTTCTTTACCTAGTCATCGATTTATCTATTTATTTATTTATTATTGGTGGCGGTAGTAGTGGGGGTGTAGAATATGGTGAAAATACAAAAAACAAAAGTTTTTTTTTTTTTAACTCTATCATAAAAACACTTTACTTCGTACATTACCAACTTTGAACCACGAAATCACAGTATTTTAAATTCATGCAAAATGTGCAATAGTTTCGCTGAACAAATCCTTCACCCGTCGATCCAGACCCACTCTATAAAGATCCATATACAACATGTTATGGTTCGTGTTTGGGCCATATCCAGTCTTGCCATCACGTTTCGTCAAAATCAGTTCTTGCGTCATAAATTCGTTGTTGAACAACTCAAGAGTTTGACCCCGGATCAGCACCAAGGATCTGCACCACGGATCAGCACCATGGATCTGCACCACGGATCCGCACCACGGATCTGCACCAAAATTTCATGAAGTTGTGCTCGGGACACCTTCTGCGTTTTGAAAATGTTTAGTCAAACTGAGTTGAGCAATTTTGACGTAACCTCGCTCGCAAACAGGCAAACAAACCACTGGCGCAAAATGACGCAGATGAAAACATAATCATCATGGCAGGGGCAATCAGTTTGAAATACATATGTGTGCGCTTTGTTTGTTTGATGGTTGGTTTTTACGTCATATTGCGAATAGTGCAGCGCAGTGGTGGTGTTGTACGTTGATCTTCCAGTCCCTTTCCGTGACTAATCTCATACTCATTTCTGAAGCCATTCTCTGACTCCTCCCGTGTAAAATAAAGCAAAATGATCTCAGAGTAAAATCAGCGATGGGTGTAGTCTTCTTTTTCCCGCAGTGACCGGACGTCTGCATTAACAGTGGCGCCATCTCAGATGTGTGGACATACAGTATGAATGCCAAGACTTTGTGGTCAGCGTGGCTCTGAAAGGGTTAAAACGGATCAGTGTACCTTAAAACAGGTTTTGTGTGTTTTTTTTTCAATAATCATGGTTCGTGCTTGTGTACGGACGCGATGAGTTTGTTAAAAGGCTGTGCAAAATAGAATTACACATATAATCTTAAGACAATTGAATCTGGAGAGAGAGAGAGAGAGAGAGAGAGAGAGAGAGAGAGACAGACAGACAGACAGACAGACAGACAGACAGACAGACAGAGAGAGAGAGAGAGAGAGAGAGAATATCATGTGCATCAAACAAACAAACAAAAACAGACAAAGGAAAAGAGCCGCTCAAAGGAAATAAAAAAGGAAGAAAGATTCAGTTCAAATATATTTTGAATATCAATGAAATATCAGCAAAGAAACGCCATTTGGGCATTATCAAGAAATTTGTTTTTAGTTAGAATGCCATTTTTAACTCAAGAATGAAACGAAAGTTATCAGATGAAATACGCGCGCCGAAAACCAACGTCTGTAGTGTTCTGTTGACTATGCTGTGTCCTGAATGACTGTTGGGAAGCGTTCCAATCACATTGTCCAGGAGTGCAATGACAGCGACCTATGCTCCTGTTCAGACTTTAGCACAGTGTTATCTGACTCTTCATTAATCGTACAATCCGCTGTTGTGGAGGGATTAGGATTAAGCTGATAACCTGCAACAGATGGGAGTTGGAGATGGGACGGAGGGTGTGGTGAAGAGGGGGTGGGAAGGAGGCGAGAGGGAAAGGTAGGGTGAACTTCTGAGTGGGGATGAGGGTGGGGGTGGTTTGAGAGGGTAGAGGGAGCTGAAGGAAGGGGAGGGAGCGTGCAGGAGGGGGAGGGAGGGGGGAGGGCAGAGTTAGTGCTACACGTGCGCGAACAATGGAGACTAATCTCTGTTTTACTTCTTGTCGACAGTACGAATGAAAACTCAGGCCGACACTGGTAGTCTATACCGTACAATTTCAACTCGCAGCGGTATTTACAGAAATACTTTTCAGCAACGATGGTGAAGGGTATCGCCAAGACCAGTCAAAATTTGGTTTTCTGTGTTTGACAGGTTGTGAAGCCGCTCTCTGTCACTGCCTGTTTTCGGCAGTGTTGAGGTCCTCATCGCATTCCGTTTCTTTTCACCCTCCTCCCACGCTCTAAGAATAAA
>JADBJO010000703.1:250000-260000 GCA_016801955.1 Conus betulinus | reverse complement strand
TTTATTATGCACTGAAAAAAAGGCAACTCGTATCCCACGCAGTATGAATAATTAGCCACCCTCATAAACTGGCATTATTAGTACATCAAAAAATATACTTTTGTTGTCATTTCTCTTTTTTTTCTCTTTATATGTGCACTGCACCTTACATTGTTATAGGCCGGAGGCCTGAAACATTAAAATTGTGTTCAATGGTGTTCGCCAGTTTCTATCCCCACTCTCCACTGAAACGCTGACATTTGCTAAGCAGGCGAGGAGGATTCAGGCAGTCTCGCCTGTGTGCTATGAGGTTTTTGGTTTCGAGGTCAGTATCACTTGCCGATTTCTAGCCCACGTATTCTTTCAAACTGGGACTTACAATAAAGTACTATGTGTAAAAGCACACACACACACACACACACACACACACACACACACACACACACACACACACACACACGCGCGCGCGCGCGCGCGCGCGCACGCACGCAAACACACGCACGCAAACACATACACACTCACTCACACACACACACACACACACACACACACACACACACACACACACACACACACACCACTCACTCTCTCTCTCTCTCTCTCTCTCTCTCTCTCTCTCTCTCTCTCTCTCTCTCTCTCTCTCTCTCTCTCTCTCACACACACACACACACACACACACACACACACATGAATGTGTGGAAGACAGTCGGCAAGTTGTTGAAATTGACCGGAACTAGCTGGTCGTCGCTAGCACCACTTCAATACTTAGCACACAATTTATTCTGTTATGGTAGCTACTCTTGCAAATCAGAGCCGAGCAGTCGGACTCATGGGGCTCTCTTTAGCTTTATTTTTGTTTTACTCATTCGGAAAGGGAGTTTCTTTTGGCATTGCGTTTGCGTGACCTTATAGACATATTACATGTTAATCACTGGGAGTTTTGATCTACCAACGATCCTGTTCAATCTGATGAAGGATCCAGACAACTGTTTTTTCCCCCCCGAAGATGGAGTATGGCTGCCTTAATGGCGGGATGAAAAACGGACATACACACAAAACTCAACTCCCTTTGTTGGGTAGATGGGATTAATGCTTGTCTGTCCATATAGGGAGTGTCCGCATGAGTATCAGCCTGCGTACGCAGAAGAAGAAGAAGACAACTGTTTTGCCAACCCGAAAAACAGACTGAGAAAAAAAAAAAAAAAAAAAAAAAAAATTTTACCATGCCCCGAAGCGTCGTGATACTGTGAATCATCATGCGCCGTGACTTGTTTTTCCGTTTTAGCCAAATGCTTTAATGTGAAACATTATGGCGAGTGTTCGATCACCCGCCCTACAGTTCTTACATGGTGAGAATAACGTTTCTTCACATGTCACAAGAATGACAGAGTCGACTGCTAAAGAACAAAAGGTGACTCACTAGTCCGCCCTGTATGAATGGTACAGAACAAGGGACAATCCCGAAACGACGCGTTTAGACCCTGAGGCCTTCTACTAGCAGAAAGAACGAAAGTAGAAAAAAGGACAAAAATAGCGAAAGGGAAGCACATTTGGCACAGAACGGGAGGCAATACAATAAAAGGTAGGAAGCACGTTCAATGGAGGCTGCAAGAGTGCGAGTTGAGGATCTGAAATAGTCTTCACCTTATTCAATATTTGTAACAGACTTTTATGGAAGTTGTTGAGGGTCTTTGAGAGAGGAACCCCCGCAAAGAGCATCTATCAGTCCGAGAGTGTTTCTGTTTATGGAGCATCGCAGAGAGAGAGAGAGAGAGAGAGAGAGAGAGAGAGAGAGAGAGAGAGAGAGAGAGAGAGGAAATTGGGCGGTATGTAATCTTAGAAAATCAATATTAAACACGTTTACCCTTGTTTGCGTTGAAGATTAGGATGACTGTGAACGAAAAGAAACTGAATCAGAGAGCAGGATCTCTCTCTGTCTGTCTGTCTGTCTGTCTGTCTGTCTGTCTGTCTGTCTGTCTCTCTCTCTCTCTCTCTCTCTCTCTCTCTCTCTGACTGTCTCTGCTCTCTGTCTCTGCATTTTCTCTCTGTCTGTCTGTCTGTCTGTCTGTCTGTCTGTCTCTCTGGCTCTCTCTCCTCTCTGACTGTCTCTGGCTCTGCCTCTGCATTTCTCTCTGTCTGTCTGTCTGTCTGTCTGTCTGTCTGTCTGTCTCTCTCTGGCTCTCTCTCCTCTCTGACTGTCTCTGGCTCTGTCTCTGCATTTCTCTCTCTCTCTCTCTCTCTCTCTCTCTCTCTCTCTCTCTCTCTGTCTGTCTGTCTGTCTGTCTGTCTGTGTCTGTCTCTCTCTCCTCTCTGACTGTCTCTGGCTCTGTCTCTGCATCTCTCTCTCTCTCTCTCTCTCTCTGGTCTGTCGTCTGTCTGTCTGTCTGTCTGTCTGTCTCTCTCTCTCTCTCTCTCTCTCTCTCTCTCTCTCTCTGTCTCTGGCTCTGGCTCTGTCTCTCTCTCTCTCTCTCTCTCTCTCTCTCTCTCTCTCTCTCTCTCTCTCTCTCTCTCTCTCTCTCTCTCTCTCTCTCTCTCTCTCTCTCTCTCTCTCTCTCTCTCTCTGTCTCCCCCCTTCCCCCAACGACTCCCACGCCTTTTATTTTTTGTCTTTTCCTCTCTAAATAAACGGGTGCCAGAAGCGACCCTAGGAAAATGGCATCACCACCTTGTAGACCACAGCCGTAGGCTACGACTAAAAACAACGGAGACACAGCCCTGGTGCTTGTTCCTCTATCATCAAAAGGGGTCTGTCTGTCTCCTGTGAACCCTCTTGAGTGATGACCAGCTGTCATCGGGTTGACTATTGTTACGGCTTTCACACTGGAAACTCAGAAATGTGAGGCACGTGTTAGACCACCGGAGAGCTCGCGTATACATGTCTCAACTCTTCTTGCTGGCTTGCTCAACAACCGTTGTGCGCAACATTGAGAGCAAAGTATTGAAATGTTTTGAACGTGATTTGAAGATTGGTGTGTGTGTGTGTGTGTGTGGGGGGGGGGGGGGGGGGGGGGGGGGGGGGGGGGATGGGTTATTATCTGCTTTCGATCCGTTCCAGAACTTTCCTCTGTATTTGTCAAGAAGGTGATTTTTTTTTGTGATGCCGGGTAAATTGGATCACACACAGGGTATTTATGATAGAAAAAGACCCAAAAGAGATGAGTATAGTGAACTGCACATAAATCATATAAATAAAGCTGAAACACGTACGACTGGTCAAAATCAACTATGTAGCGGTGTGCGATAAGGCCGTTTTTTTATTTTTATTTGTTTATTTATTTATTTATTTTATTTTGTAAAGCCCTTACGTGGGTGATAATGACAGACTGAGCCAAGCTCACGAGTGATGGGGATACACATGACGTGTCTGCAGAGTCAGTATATCAACGTGTACGGCACAGGTATCTGTGACGGCATGAAAGAAAGCCTTGTTGTTTTACACAGCGTATGACTACTAAACGTGAAGTCATTTGAGCGCAGTCAAAGCTCTGTTTCGTAACCTCGCAATGATGAGAATTTCTTCGTGTGAATCACTCGCATTCACTGCCCCCCCCCCCCCCCCCCCCCCCCCCCCCCCCCCCCTCATCCTCTCTTCCACAATCCGCAGAGAAGAGCCCCATAAAACAAGGTTGTTCTCAAAGTTGTGTGTGGGTGTTTGCTAGAGTATGCGCTCATCTGCAGGCATATTTCTTTTTAAGGAGAACAAACGAAAAAGCGCTTACATAGATGTTAGAATTACGTTCAATATTACTAAAACTTATGATCATTCCTCTCTCTCTCTGTTTCTCTGTTTCTCTGTCTCTCTGTCTCTCTCTCTCTCTCTCTCTCTCTCTCCTCTCTCGGTATGGTCTCTCTCTCTCTCTCTCTCTCTCTCTCTGTGCGTGCGTGTGTGTGTATGTGTGTGTGTGTGTGTGTGTGTGTGTGTGTGTGTGTGTGTGTGTGTGTGTGTGTGTGTGTGTGTGTGCTGCTTTTTTTTCTCCCCTCTGCGTCTTCCCGTTTTTAATCCAATCCTACACAGAGTGGCAGAGAGACTGAAGGAAGACAAGGAGTCAAGCGGTGTGTATATGTATTCGCCTTGTCGCTGCCAATCCTCCTCTGCCGTTGTGTGTACATCATCATTGTGTGCTGACTGTGCTGTGCCGTGCATGTCTGGTATGTATATTCATTGTGACCTGAGAGAGAGAGAGAGAGAGAGAGAGAGAGGGCTTAGAGAGAGATAGATACAGAGAAGGGAGACAGAAGAGAAAGAGAGAGAGAGAAAGAGAGAGAGAGAGACAGAGAGCGAGAGAGAAAGAGAGAGAGACAGATGAGAGAGAGAGAGAGAGAGAGAGAGAGAGAGAGAATAGAGACAGAGAGAGAGAAAGAGGGAGAGAGAAAGAGAGATAGAGGGAGAGAGAGAAGAGAGACGGAGACAAGAGAGAGAGAGAGAGAGAGAGAGAGAGAGGAGAGAGAGAGACAGAGACAGATAGAGAGAGAGAGAAGATAGAGAGAGAGAGAGAGAGGGGGGGGGGGGGGGGGGGGGGACTCAAGACGGAAATGGTTTAGTCATAAAGGCTATAGCTCTTTAGAATAGGAACATGCATTGTAATTCATATCGCAGATTGACACAGATTGTTATCATGTTACATAAACACTTCACTTGTGGAGTGCTTGATATAAACAAATGTCCAAATGTTTAAAAGTATTTTTATTTGATGATGACAATAACAAGACTAATTTGAAAAGGCAAGGATACTTTAATCATTTTCGTGGTGTGAACTGCTCTCTGAGGTCTCTTAATAATGGACAAGTTAGAACAAGAAGGACATGACCTTCTTTCGAATTTTGACACAAAGGACATATCAGATTTCTATCACATGATTATCTAGAGCGAACATGATGAGTAGCAATATTAGACACACCAAATCTGGTTATGATAATTATAACTTTAATTACAACAATAATAATGACGATAATAATAGGCCTGATAATGAATAAGGAGGAATAAACCAAGTTTTGTCAAGACGGACTAGATTTATTTAACACGTGTGTTGTCATTGGTGGAGGAAGTTTATGTAAAAAAAGAGTATATTATGAACTGAATGCACGTTCATGAATGCTTGAAAAATGGAGCTAACGATCAAAACACGATTTAAAAACTGATGAAAATAAAACGCTTATTTATTTATGACGATGATAAATGAAGCATTGACATACCTTTTGACGTGAAGTCCTCATCCCAGTAAGGTCTGCAATAACATTGAACCTTAAACTTTTGATTCATTCATGAAAAGATTACATATAAGAGAGAGAGAGAGAGGAGAGAGAGAGAGAGAGAGAGAGAGAGAGAGAGCGAGAGAGAGAGAGAGAGTTTCAAGGAGTTTTGGGGTGTTTTGGAGATGTGGAGACAGGGGGTGGGGGGTGGGGGTGGGTGGGCGGAGGGGGGAAGACGGACTGGCCCTGGGATTTCTTTTCTTTTCAAACAGAATTCTTTTCTTTTCAAACAGAAACATGCCAATGGTCGTTTATCAACCAGAAAAGTGAGAATTCCGATTGTTTATTGTATCAAGTATGAAACGCTACTATGCGTGGTGTATATGGGTTAAAAAAAAAAATGGCGGAACATAATGACAACAGATTTATTTTCTGATCTCTAAGTCTGAAAGACTGCATCATCTTCTTTTTATTATTATCTTGTTTGTACAGATGGTGATGCGGATTTTAAAACCGAAAGAAGCTGAGTCCGTATGCAAAATTGTTTAGATGTTTTGTCTTGATGATATTGATAGAGAAAATAATCAAAATACGCGTCGAAGTTTAATGATATTGATAGATAATAATCAAAATATGCGTCGGAGTTCTTTATTTCGCCGAATTAGAAAACTTTCTTCTGACTGGTACTGACAGGACCGCTGTTCACTTGCTGATCAGGTCACTGAGGCTTATAAACTGGTTCAAATCTGGTGATCTGTTTTCTGGATGTACGTGTAGTCCATTGGAGAGCGAGCAAATGCACTATGATACACCGATGAAATATGGGATTATGCAATGGCTTCGAAAGATATTTTGCGAACGGGTAAGGGAGGGAAGTAGGGAAAGAGGGGTCGGAGCAATGAAGTAGCAAAAACATCAGTGCCATCTTCCAATTAAAAAAAAAAAAAAAAGAAATCGAGGGGAGGGAAGCGGGAGGGGGGAACTTATCTTCTGAATTCCTATGAAAGCGGGAAAGATGACTTAGGGATGGAGGGATGGGGGACAGGTGGGAAACGTGATTTAGGGATGAGGGGTGGGGGACAGGTGGGAAAGGTGATTTAGAGATGGAGGGATGGGGGGAAGGTGGGAAAGGTGAGCTAGCGATGGAGGGATGGGGGACAGGTGGGAAAGGTGAGTTAGGAATGGAAGGATGGGGGGACAGGTGGGAAGGTGAGTTAGGGATGGAGGGATGGGGGACAGGTGGGGACGGTGAGTTAGGGATGGAGGGATGGGGGACAGGTGGGAAAGGTGAGTTAGGGATGGGAGGGATGAGGGACAGGTGGGAAAGGTGAGTTAGCGATGGAGGGATGGGGGGACAGGTGGGAAAGGTGAGTTAGGGATGGGGGACAGGTGGGAAAGGTGAGTTAGCGATGGAGGGATGGGGGACAGGTGGGAAAGGTGATTTAGGATGAAGGGATGGGGGACAGGTGGGAAGGTGGGTTTAGGATGGAGGGATGATGGGGGACCAGGTGGGAAAGGTGATTTAAGATGAAGGGATGGGGGACAGGTGGGAAAGGTGAGTTAGGGATGGAGGGATGGGGGACAGGTGGGAAAGGTGAGTTAGGGATGGAGGGATGGGGACAGGTGGGAAAGGTGATTTAGAGATGGAGGGATGGGGGGACAGGTGGGAAAGGTGAGTTAGGGATGGAGGGATGGGGGACAGGTGGGAAAGGTGAGTTAGGGATGGAGGGATGGGGACAGGTGGAAAGGTGATTTAAGGATGAAGGGATGGGGGACAGGTGGGAAAGGTGAGAGTTAGGGATGGAGGGATGGGGGGACAGGTGGGAAAGGTGAGTTAGGAATGGAGGGATGAGGGACAGGTGGGAAAGGTGATTTAGAGATGGAGGGATGGGGGGACAGGTGGGAAAGGTGAGTTAGGGATGGAGGGATGGGGGACAGGTGGGAAAGGTGAGTTAGGATGGAGGGATGAGGGACAGGTGGGAAAGGTGATTTAAGGATAGAGGGATGGGGGGACAGGTGGGAAAGGTGTTATTTAGGGATGGAGGGATGGGGGACAGGTGGGAAGGTGAGTTTAGGGATGGAGGGATGGGGACAGGTGGGAAGGTGATTTAGGGATGGGGGGGGACAGGTGGGAAAGGTGAGTTAGGGATGGAGGGACAGGTGGGAAAGGTGAGTTAGGGATGGAGGGATGGGGGACAGGTGGGAACGGTGATTTAGAGATGGAGGGATGGGGGACAGGTGGGAAAGGTGATTAGGGGTGGAGGGATGGAGGACAGGTGGGAAAGGTGAGTTAGGGATGGAGGGATGGGGGACAGGTGGGAAAAGGGTGGAAGTTAGGGATGGAAGGATGGGGGCAGGTGGGAAAGGTGAGTTAGGGATGGAGGGATAAGGGACAGGTGGGAAAAGTGAGTTAGGGATGGAGGGACGAGGGACAGGTGGGAAAGGTGTGTTAGAGATGGAGGGATGGGGGACAGGTGGGGAAAAGTGAGTTACGGGGAGGGGTATCGGGGACAGGCGGTAAAGGTGAGTTAGGGATGGAGGGATGGGGGACAGGTGGGAAAGGTGAGTTAGGGATGGGAGGGATAGGGGAAAGGTGAGTTAGGGATGGAGGGATGGGACAGGTGAGTTAGGGAGGGAGGGATGGGGGACAGGTGGTAAAGGTGAGCTAGGGATGGAGGGATGGGGGGACAGCGGTAAGGTGAGTTAGGGATGGAGGGATGGAGGACAGGTGAGTTAGGGATGGAGGGATGGGGGACAGGTGGGAAAGGTGGGCTAGGGATGGAGGGATGGGGGACAGGTGGGAAAGGTGAGTTAGGATGGAGGGATGGGTGACAGGTGGTAAAGGTGAGTTAGGGATGGAGGGATGGGGGACAGGTGGGAAAGGTGAGTTAGGGATGGAGGGATGGAATACAGGTGGGAAAGGGTGAGTTTAGGATGGAGGGATGGGGTACAGGTGGGAAAGGTGAGTTAGGGATGGAGGGATGGGGGACAGGTGGGAAAGGTGAGTTAGGGATGGAGGGATGGGGGAAAAAGGTGAGTTAGGGATGGAGGGATGGGGGACAGGTGGGAAAGGTGGAGTTAGGGATGGGGGACAGGTGGAAAGGTGAGTTAGGGATGGAGGGATGGAGGCAGGTGGAAAGGTGGGTTAGGGGTGGAGGGATTGGGGACAGGTGGGAAATGTGATTTCGGGATGGAGGTGGGGAAAGGTGAGTTAGGGATGGAGGGATGGGGGACAGGTGTTAAGGCGAGTTGGGATGGAGGGATGGGGGACAGATGGGAAAAGGTAAGTTAGGGATGGAGGGATGGGGGACCAGGTGGGAAAGGCGAGTTAGGGATGGGAGGGATGGGGGACAGATGGGAAAGGTAAGTTAGGGATGGAGGGGTGGGGGACAGGTGGGAAAGGTGAGTTGGGGATGGAGGGATGGGGACACAGTGGAATGGTGAGTTAGGAATGGAGGGATGAGGGACAGGTGGGAAACGTGAGTTATGGATGGAGGAATGGGGAGGGGGGGGGGGGCAGGGGGTGCAGGCGGTACAGTGGGGGGGGGGGGGGGGGGGGAGGGACTCTCATTTTCCAGATTTGGATACGGTGGTTCTCTCATTTTTCAAATTCCTAATTTAAACAAAAAGGGGGTTGAAGGTGGAGGCAGGGGGGCACGTGAGAGAGAGAGAGAGAGAGAGAGAGAGAGAGAGAGAGAGAGAGAGAGAGAGAGGAGAGAAGTGGGTGGCGGTGGGGGGAGGGGGCAATGACAATGACACCATATCATGCATTTTTAATGCTTCACATATAAGGGGCGGGGAGGGGTGGGTCAAGAAGGGAGTCTTTCCCCCCTCCTCCGCTCCCTAGCCCTCCTTACAATATTTCTTTTTTTTTTTTTTTTTTTTGGGGGGGGGATAACTCTCCCCCACCTCACCCTGTTCTGACGCCGCTGATTATAACTGGATGATGTAAATGTTGACTCAACTAGACAGACTCCAACAGAAACGCGTTCTTTCTCAGAACTAAAGATGAACTAGGTACAACATGGAGAAATACACCATTCCATGGAGGTGTGATTTGGTCAGTTTGATTCCACGTTGTTTGTTTATAGCCCAGTCGTGCACAGGGGGTCACATTACGGCTGTTACCATGTCAAAAATCGACCCCCGCCCCCCCGCCCCCCATATGGAGATGCAGCAACGTTCACCATTCACTTTAAATAACTGAAGCAGATATTCTTTGTGGTAACCGACGGAAGCCTTTCCATGCAAAGATAGTAAAACGATGTTCAAAACAATACATCAGGAACAAACAATATTCAAAACCGTACATCACGTGTACACAATAATGAAAATTAAACATCATTGAAAACTATACATCACGTTATTAAACGGTCAGATCAGTTATGAATTTCTTGCAATGAATACTGGAACGCGCTCCCCCCCCCCCCCCCCCCCCCCCCCCCCCCCCCCCCCCCCCCAACGCCTCAGAATAGTTTGACGTGTTCTTACTGCTATTTCTTTTCAATATGTTAACTTCTTTTCTTTCATTTTTTCGTCGCATATGCTTTATTGTGTGTTTTGATTGGTTACTTTAAATAATCTCTCTCTCTCCCCCCTCCCCCCCCCCCCCCCCCCCCCCCCCCCCCCCCCCCCCAACGCCTCAGAGTAGTTTGACGTGTTTCTTACTGTTATTTCTATTCAATATGTTAGCTACTTTTCTTCATTTTCGTCGCATATGTTTTATTGCGTATTTTGATTGGTTACTTTAAAGGCCAACTTTAGAGATTTTCGATAATTTGTTAAAAACAGGTCTACATGTCATATAAATTCATTTTTCAAAAAAAAAAAA
>JADBJO010000703.1:232500-240000 GCA_016801955.1 Conus betulinus | reverse complement strand
CATGGAGTCAAAGAGTGATGTGAAAGTCAGATTTTTAAAAAAAAAACGTCACGTCGACATCTTTTGATGATTACGCATGTCTGTTTATGTCCTGCAATTAGGGCCTGCCTAACTCCTCACAACTCAATATTCGTTACTTTTTAGTTCAGCTTGCTAAAATCGGTGTTTATTAATTATTGTTAAAATAATCTGCTTAGTTCTTTTTTTTTTTTTTTTTTTTTTTTTGGGGGGGGGGGGGGGGGGGGGTATTTTTATGTTTTTATACATAGCATTGAAGAAAAAACAACGGAGAGAGGCATATAATATTAGTAGGAAGCATTTTAGTAATTTCTACTTTCAACTTTTTTTTTTTCAGCTGCCTTGGAGGTGGACCATCCAACCCAACACAAAAGTCTTTCCACTGTTCCAGCAGAGAAAGACCCCTGTTCATCATCTGGAACCAGTTGCTAAAATGAACCATCAGCAGCACCTGTTGAACAACAGCCGCTTGTGCCACTCCCTGATAGAGTCGGCCATGCAGAAGCTACTGTGCTAGGTTTTGTGGCAGAAAATTCCTTGTCACTGTCAATGGTACCACGGCTGGTGAATTTCGCTAGGCACATGGCAAGAGACTCAGTTGCCTTGGATAATATTGCTATGGAGAGGTCTGCTGCTTCATACAAGATGAAAAATGGATTAGCCACCACCTTCCAAGAAGAAATCAGAAGTGACATTGGAGATTCCATGTTCTGCCTTAATCTTGACGAAGCCATGAACACAAAACATGAGAAAATCCTGAGCGTTTTGATCAGCTATTTCAGCGAGTCGCAGCAGCGAGTCCTGATTCAGCATCTTGGGTCTGTCTCTCTGATCAAAGTTGACAGTGCTTCCATTGTAAAAGAACTTGATAGCCTTATTCAAAGTCGAGGCCTGCGGTGGGATCATTGTCTTTCGATTTTAATGCATTCGTGCAATGTGATGAGAGGCAGCAAGAATGGTGTTGAAACTAGGATAAGGAGGGATCTTGCTCCGCACTTAGTAGACATTGATGGAGATACCTGCCATCACATTCATGGATGCTGCAAGGTTTTCACATCTCAGCTTGGTGATGCTGCGGAGCAACTTTTTGAAGACATCTACTGTGACTTTAAGTGGTCCCCATCTTTTCAGAAATATCTGCAAGGCATCTGTGATCTGACAGATGTGAAATTCACAATGCCTCAGAGATTTCTGCATCACAGGTGGCAGTCTGTTCTGGATCTTAGTGATGACACACTGCGTCTGTTTGACTGCCTTACTCTCCTGCATTTTGAGTTTCTGCCCAAATCTGACAAAGCAGTTTACCATTCCACTCTGGTTGATATTTTAGTGAGCAAAAAGGCAACTGTCCAGGCAAGAGAAGAAATGATAAGACTGAGGAATGAACTTGGCAAAATTCACCTGACACCAGAAGCAAAGAAGAGAACAGAAAGGATTGTGAAGAAGCTTTTTTTTCATCAGGAATGACACCCTTCTTCACCTGAAGTTCTTCTCCTCAACTCTTCCTTTGTTGAAGGAATTTGTGCCGCTTTTTTTCCAGCGTCAGGACCCTCTCATTCATGTCCTCCATGATGAACAGCTGTCTCTTGTGCGGCAGTTTCTGTTGTGTTTCATGAGAGCAGAAGTCCTGAAGCCTCTGACTGCAGAAAAACTGTCATCACTGAAAGTGGATTTGTCCTCCAACCACCTACCTCTGGATGATTTGTCTGTAGGAAAAGCTAAAGGTCTTCTGAGGATGATGAATGATAATAAGCAATCATCATTACGTGCAACCGTTTTGCAAATATACATCTCCGGGGCAAAAGTTCTGCTTCAGAAGATTCCTCTGGGCAACCAGTTTCTTCAGTCTGCTGGTGGTCTTAATCCTAACTGTGAAGCTGATGTTGCAAGGAAAAAGCTCGAAGGCCTTGCATCATTTGTGCCTCAGCTTGGTATTGTAGCTGATGACAGTCACAATGGCAAAGATGAAGAAGCAGCTTACTGTCTTGAAGTCCGGGATTTTTTTTTTTTTTTTTTTTTTTTTTGCCAGGGATGATCTACCACCATATCAGGAAGGTGAACGGGTTGATGACTGGTGGGCTAATGTCCTTCAAAATTACTCCAGTTTTTTTTAAACTGCTACCCAGGGTAGTGAAGGCCGCCCTTTTCTTGTTTTCATGGACCAGTGGTGGAAAAAGTTCATTCAACCTGATGGGAGACATAGTGGATGAAAGGAGTGGGAGGACATCTTTGGAAACTTTTAATGCTTTTCAGACGGTCAAGTATGGTCTGAAATCCACAGGCAAAACTTCCCTCCAGTATTTTAGGCGTGAGAGAACATCAGAAGGGATCCTGTGAACTCGAAACTGGTCACAAACATCCAGAAAGCCAGGGAGACTTACCACCACATTTTGGAGAAAGAAAAAGAAGAAAGAAAAAGAAAAAAAAGTTTGAACTGTTCCAGAAGGAACAGATTCGGCTGGCTTCAAAGAGAAAAGCCATTGAGCATTACAGACAGGAGGCAAAGAGAATGAGGTTTGGACATTACAAAAAACAGGTTCTACTCGTGAATCAGAAGGCTGAAAAATCAGGCAAAAAAGAGGTAGTCTTCATCTCATTCACATTGCTTGGACTGAAAATTGTATATTGGAAGAAACACATAACTTAAAATTGTACATTAAAAGAGACACAAAACTTAAACTCATTTTGTACTGTATTCAGATAGACGTAAGAAGTAAAGGAGTAACTAATGTAGAAGACACAGATCATAAAAGAATTGACAAGACATAGTAAACAAAACTGGAACTCAAGACATGAAATAGACCACTACTGTGCTGTGCTGTGCTGTGCTGTGCTGTGCTGTGTTGGTGGTGCTGGACATGATGACCAAAGTTGTGCAAAAGTGAGTGGTCTCCTGTGTGTGTACACTGTGCATGTGCTTCACTGGCATAGTAAGTAAAACGTTTACAATTTGATTTAAATGTATGCCACCTAAAGCAATGCAGAAATGTATTCTTTTTGCTATGTGATTACTTGGGTTTAAAACCACCTTTGAGTTGAAGGAATGGCTGATAAAGTGATTCTAGGAGAGCTCATTTTATGGCAGAAATTGCTTAGTATGAAGAACTGAAATCTGTTCAAGGAGAGGCTTTTTTACAGGCTAGAATTGCTGAAAAAACCTTCAGCTTCAGAGGGCATTGGTTGACCCCCCACAGGGAACTCTGCCCCTTGACCCCGCCAGGGGGCGCGTTGCCCCCTGAACCCCCCAAAATTTTTATTTTCCTTCAGTACCATGCCTGCACATACATACACACACAGCGTCACACACACACAAACACACACAGCGTCACACACACACACACACACACACACACACACACACACACACACACACACACACACACAAACACACACACACACACACACACACACACACATACACGCGCGCGCGCGCGCACGGGCATTTAGACTCGTGTATATGTTGGGTTGAGGCATTAATCAAGACGTGTGCCCAGACGGGGCTGACTAATATACATGACCATCATGTTAATGTGTCGCAGAGGGTGTATGGCCGCAAGTCTACCAGTACGTCTGGGACAGGGCACGCGCAATGCAACGGGTCAGCGCAATGGTGAGTACAGTGCCCGTAGTAAAATACTGGGCTGATGGGACTTAAGAAGGCAGAAAACAACAGCAACAACAGCAACGAGAACAATAACAACGACAACAAAAAAACACAATCCTAGATACCAAAGAAAAACTTAGTCTGTAACCGGTAGCTCAATCAGCATTGACTTGAAATACGTTTGCCCCCCCCCCCCCCCCCCTCCCCCCCTCCCCCATCCCCTCTCCTTCCCGCCCAACCTCCCCCCCCCCCCCCAACCCCCCATTCAGATAAAGCTGCCCACCCATCCGCTCCCTTTCCCATCCTCCTATGCTAAACTACTTCCGCCAGGATACCTCCCCCTCCCCTCCCCCGACACATCTCTAGTGATCACATGCACAAGACACCTAAAAAAAACAAAGCATCACAGACAAACAAAACTGCACGCCCCTACACTTGGGCTGTCGTTTTATAGTGTTGTTTTTTCGAGAGTCGATTGCGGTCTCGTGTGAACTAGATTGCATCAACAGGTATATGAGGTACCGTCTGTGTGCCAACCGGAGGGAAGTTTACAAAACTGGACAAGTGGCGGACTGACATCACATTAATGTATGCAGATTAAAAAAAAAAGAAATGTATGTAGATAAAAGACTACATTTAGTCAGGTTAGTTTCTGATTCGTTATTTTCCATGTTATAGTCACTTAGGCTTCGATACAGTAAGACGAATGTTGACAGAAGGATTGTTTTGCACACACACACACACACACACACACACACACACACACACACACACACACACACACTACGTGCGCTCACAGACGCACGCATGCACGCACACACACGCACGATCACACACACACACACACACACACACACACACACACACACACACACACACACACACACGTTTGTAAATAGATAGATAGACAAGACAGAGGGAGGCAGACAGACAGACAGATGATGTACTCACGCATATTTCACGTTGTTGTCTCTCTCTCTTTCTCTCTCTTACTCTCTCTCTCTCTCTCTCCGCAAACACACACACACACACACACACACACACACACACACACACACACACACAGGTGGTATAGATTGACAAACGGATTGATTTGCACACGAGTGCACCAACGCGCACACGCATGCATGCACACGCACACACGCGTGCGCGCAGACACAGACACACAGACACACACACACACACACACACACACACACACACACACACACAGAGAGTCGTGCGTATTTGGGGTTGAGGTCTTAAGAGAAATACGCATGCGAGAGGGGGCGAACTGACGTACATGACAATCACTTCCATGTTTCACAGAGGGTATGGCCACAAGTCGACCAGGACGACCTGGACAGGACCACGCGCTATGCAACAGGTCAGCACAATGGTGAGTACAGTGGCCTCAGTAAAACACTGGGCTGATGGGAGTTATGATGTGAGAAAGCAACAACAACAAAAACAACAACTACAGCAACAGTAACAACAACAACAACAGCAGCAGCACAAGAACAACAGCAACGACACATTCCTGTGTGTAATAGAAGAAACACTTGTTCTGTTACCGGTCGCACAATCAGCATCGACGTGAACTAATCTGCCGTGTGCTCGTCCGCCCCTCCGTCCCTTTCCCTCCTTACTGGTAGCGCAATCAGCTGCCCCCCCCCCCCCCCCCCCCCCCGTCCCTCTTCCTCGCATTGCCCCCGCCCTCATCCCCGCCCTTCCCTCCTCTCTCCCGTCCGCCCGCCGCCCCTGACTGGGACAAAGCTACTACCCCCCCCCCCCCCCCCCCCCCCCCCCCCCCCCCCCCCCCCCCCCTCTCGCCTCCTCCTCTCGCCTCCTCTTCTCCTCTTAGACTAGTGACTATTTCGGTTTTGATAAACATCTCTCCTGTCCACTAGCTAATCGCTGAACACTGTTCTTAGTATCTTTGAATATGGCCTAGATCGAGACACCTGAAACAAAACAAAATGAAACAAGCACCATTGCACCTTTGGCTGTTGTTTGTTGCTAAAGTTGTGACTTTTTGCTGTTGTTTTGGGGAGCTGACTGTGGATTAATACGATTATCCTTTATAAACTAGATGGTTATGCCAGCAGGTGTAGGCGACAGTTTCTGTGTTCCAATCATAAGCAAGTTTACAAAATTTGCACGAATCGCGTATCCCGACAGTGAAATAATGAATGTTTATGTAGAAAAGAGGCAGGAGTTAAAAAACAAACGAGCAAACAAACAAAAACAACAACAAAAAGAAACAATCGAAGTTTCAACAATCCAGTTTCTTATTCAGTTTCTCTCCGTTTTCAATCCACTTAGTCTCCCACACAAGAAAGATTACTGTTGCTGTAAGGGACGAAAGAAAGACCAAAAAGAAATCTTTTCGAATTATGTTCCGATATTTTTTCCCCGGTGTATCCCCAAATCCAGCTTCATGTAATTGTATAAAAACTGCAGCATTCTGTCTTGCACCTGTGTTTGATGATTCATTTTCAAGGGAGAGAACACAACCAGATAATCAGCCACCGCTGCAGACTGTACTTGACGCCGTAAAGCGTGCGCATGAATGATGAGCTTGAAACAGTTCCAGACAGAGACCGTAAAATCGATCTCAGCGACGTCTTTGTCCAAAATTTCGCTCATATATTTCCAAAATTCTGAGAACTTGAATCTTAAGGATGTACCGAACGAAATGTTTACTTACGAATCGAGAATGAAAAAACTGTAGTCAACCAACCACAAAAATTAGGAAAGATCTTAATGGTTGCTTCCCCTTACACGAACCACAGTTTTCAGTAACGATGAGCGACCCCTTTTCCCCAGCAAATGGGGATCGTTACAATACGCATACATCAACGATCTTGGATCGCGGATCGCAGTGTAAGGAACAAAGACATGGTCCGGCGAAATTATACCAATCTCGGTTCGTGAGTAGCTGCAAGTAGCTTTATGTCCTGTTATACATAGCTTCAAAGCGACGACGACCTAAGTAACCAGGTCGAGTAACACGCTATAATCACTCTTTGCAAACACTACCACAGTCAGTTTGGCGTTCAGCAGCTCACACACTTTGAAAACTACAGCAGGGTCTGGGCCGTCACATTCTCATCATCTTCTGATAGTAGCAGAGAGATCTTAATGGGGAGGGGGAGGGGGGGCTGATCTGATTGACTTCATCGATGACTGGTCCATCACAAACTAACGTGTGCCATTTACTCGGCTGCTCCTTTACAAAGAGAAAAACATGCACAATTCAGGAAACAACAGTCGCCTATCACGTATGCAGTGGAAGACAAACAAATAAACAAAACTCTAGAAGAGTTCTCGGGAGAGTGCAAACCTCTGCCACACAAAACACCATCCATCAAGGGAAGTAATTGTTGGTAATATGGGTACAAAAATGATAGAGTTATTCCCCGTGTACACAAATATTTTACTGAACAGTCTAGGATCTGTCGTTTAATCCAGATCCACTTACAGATCAGCCACAAATTTTATAATTTCCATTCCTAGGCTTCTATCAATCTTTCCACAAAGTTTTGTGAAAATCCATTCAGAAATGTTTGCGCTAACTCGGGCACAGATAAGCAAAAACATAACTCACATGCAGAGTGTACACAAGGTCAGTTGTTGATAGCTATTGTCTTGAACTAAGACTTGAATTCTGGCATTTCTAGGCAAAACTCGACGTCAAACACACACACACACACACACACACACACACACACACACACACACGCACGCACGCACGCACGCACGCACGCACACACACACACACGCACGCACGCACACACACACACACACACACACACACACACACACACACACTTGGACCAAGGCCCAGATACATCTTGTACAATACTCACAAACTTGAAAAAAAGCCAGGAAAATAT
>JADBJO010000703.1:217500-220000 GCA_016801955.1 Conus betulinus | reverse complement strand
ATTGGAAGGCCAGCGGCACAAGACGAATTCAGATCCAAGTATATTACAGCGTATAGCAGCAGCAGGATGATGCTCGCAGCCATCTGGAAAACAGAAAACAAAAGAATATTGCAAGAAGAAAGTATGGTCGCTCACTAAAGTGAATAGATTACCACTTTTGCTTTCATTTCAATGAGTGAAGAATTTTTGAACACGTAAAAAAAACAAACAAACAAACAAACAAACAAAAAAGCATGAAAAAAAGAACGGCCTTAGAATCCCTTTAAGCCAAGGTGTGTGTGTGTGTGTGTGTGTGTGTGTGTGTGTGTGTGTGTGTGTGTGAATTTTTGTTATTCATTTTTGAGCTGTGAAATGAATGTTGCTGATAACACATTTTGTTTGTGTGACATATTTTTGTTTGTGTGACATATTTTGTTTGTGTGACATATTTTGTTTGTGTGACATATTTTGTTTGTGTGACATATGTTGTTTGTCGGACAGATCATGCCTTGTCTTGAAGTTAGTCTGTGTGACATTTTTGTCTGTGTGACACTGTTTGTTGTTGTTGTTTTTTAGTGTTCATTTGTTGTTGTTGTTGTTGCTGTTGTGTTGCTGTTGCTGCTGCTGCTGCTGCATGTGTGCTGCTGTGAGCATGTGTCAACTGCCGGTGTGTGAGCAAGTTTGGACCTTTCTTTTGATTGGATTGGATTTTTCTGGTTTTCTGTGTTTATTTGTTTTCCTCATTTTTTTTTTTCTTTTGTTTCTTCTTTTTTTTTTTCCTTTCTTTTCTTCTTTTCTTTCTTCTTTTCTTCTGTATGTCTGTCTGTCTTCTTTCTTTTTTTTCTTTATTTTTTTTTCTTTCTTTCTGTTTATTTGTTGTCCCTTTTCATCATTTTTCTTTTTCTTTTTTCTCTCTCTCTCTCATTTTTCGAAAGTCTTGTTCGTTCTAGCTGGTCTGCATGTATTGTACGTGAATGGTGACCGTCAGCAGTATTAATTTAAAAGTTGTACGCACAAGTAGCTTCAACGTCTTAGTAAAAGTTTCTACCCTCCTTATTTCCTGATTTATGGATCGTGGATCGTGAGATGATGGAAGGAAGGGGGGGGGGGGGGGGGGGGTGGGGGGGGGGGGTTTATAAATTGACGTTTAAAAACGATTACACTAAGGATCGCGCGGGCTCGGACTAAGTGACATGTACTGTCTGAAACCGACTAAGGGTAATCTCACTCATGTATAAATCTTCCATTAACTAATGAATGATGCACAGTAGAGCTTCATAAATATTCATGTTATATGGGTGTGCTCGCGCCAGCATGGGGTGGGGATGATGAACACATGTCGGTCGGTTTGTTTTTGTGTGTGTGGTGATGATGATAATAACAATATCCAAACATCGGTTCGGTCGTTCAGCGGGATATTGAGATGTAAGAGCGTGCAGTCGCTTTATGAATAATGCATGTATTACGAAGGGTAGCGTGCTTCATGTTGTCGGGGGAAGGGGGGGGGTGAGGAGGTGGATCGAAATGAAACATTTGTTCTGGATTGATTTCTTACGTGATGTCATTACTGTTCGTATGCAACATGACGTCGCAGTATAACAATGATAATACTCGGGGTTCATACTGAGTCCTGGAAATCTGGAAGAACTGTGTGGGAAAACATAAAAGGGGTTTTCCAGAGCTGGAAAAAATCTTGGAAACATACTCTTCTCTCCAGCAGGGTCTGGAAAAATCTTGATGAAAGTTTGAAGAATTGGAACTCGTATGTTTTGTGTGTGTGTGTGTGTGTGTGTGTGTGTGTGTGTGTGTGTGTGTGTGCGTGCGTGCGCGAGCGCGCATGTGTATGTGTGTGTGTGTGTGTGTGTGTGTGTGTGTGTGTGTGTGTGTGTGTGTATACGCGTGCGCGCGCGCGCGCGCGTGTGTGTGTGTATATGTGTGTGAGTGAGTGAGTGAGTGTGTGCGTGCGCGTGTGCGCGTGTGTGTGTGTGTTCTCAAAAATATATACAGAAGGAAAGTTGAGCTCACACGTACATATGCTTCCAGTGTTTTGTGCATGTCGCCTTGCTCATTAGTTTTTTTTTTTTTTTTTTTTTTTTGTTTTAAATGCATGTAGAAGTCTGGAAAAAAGGGAGGAAAAAGTATGGAATTTTGTTTTGTTAAACTGGTGGGAACCCTATAATACTGCTGTTGCTGCTATCTTACTGCTACTGCCAGTGCAACAACAACTACTACTAACTAAGCCTACTACTACTACTACTACTACTACTGTCCGGGAAGTGGGCTGCAGCGTATACTCGCCATGTAGGCAAACAAGAGGAAGCCGAATAGTCTTGATGACACTGCAGATAGTATTCAGACTGCCACCTTCGTTATTGTTTGATTATTGACTTATTTTTTTCAACATTTTCTTTCTTTATTTGAAAGCGCTGACGCGAAACTGTCATTATCGCTACAAAGGTATATCGTGTTTGTGCGGTTAAGTAAACAACGAGAACCTCGGAGTGACTGACGTCGTAATCAG
>JADBJO010000703.1:205000-210000 GCA_016801955.1 Conus betulinus | reverse complement strand
ATCTCTTTCAGAGATTCAAAGATCACGTCAGGTGGGACATCTCTGAAATGTTTTTTTCATGGAGTCTGCTGTAAAGTGTTTATGTCTCACACTGTGCAAGTTCCAACACTCTGAAAGAATAGGTTTGACAGTGAGTGAACCAGGGAGAGGAAAGGGTGGGGGGAGAGGTAGGGGGGTGGGGTGGGAAAGGGAGAGAATGCCGGACATTGGTCAATGAGGGCAAATTCACCACGAGTTGTCTATTCAGCAGGGAAGAAAGGGAGATCGGTTCAGTTTGTAGATGCGGGTGTGTTCATTTTCTTGTGGTTTTATTTAGTTTCTTTTTCCTGTCTTTTTGTTTTTTATTTTTTTTTCTTTTTTTTTTGTTTTTTTTTTTCTTTCTTTTTTTTTTTTTGTTTCTTTTCCTGTCTGCTTCCTTTTTCTTCCTCTATTTCTCCCTCCTGTCTTGTTCTTCTTGTCCTTTTCGTTTTCCCCCAATACTTCTTTGCTTTCTTTCTTTACCCGCCCCACTCCTCCCCCCCCCCCCCCCCCCCCCCCCCTCCAACCTCCCCCCCCCCCCCCCCCTTCCATTTTTTTCTTTCGAGAATTATTTGGTTTAGAGAAAAAAACCAGCTAGACCAGTTATTGAAACATGGAACGTCTCGTTCCGTCTCTTTCATCATGACTCAAAATACAAATAAACACACACAACAGGACGTAGAGTAACGCAAATTTAATAGACTGTACAAAAAGACAAGCGAGTTTTCGACACAAAGTCTTCCTCAGACGTGACAAGTTACGAACAAACATCAATCAGAAGCAAAACAGTGCAGCTTATGCATATGACTGGTTTTATTCGTAACTTGTCACGTCTGTTCAAGACTTTGTGTCGAAAATTCACTTGTCTCTGGGGGGCCGGAAGAGCTCTGTTGGTAGAGCGCCGGACTCGTGATCCTGGGGTTGCGAGTTCAAATTTCGGTACAGGGGGGTTTTTCCCACGGAGTTAACATTGGTTCGGATTCCATTCCCCATACGGTCCTTCGAATGAGACTATATAAACCGAGGTTCCGTGTGTGAACGCACGCTCAACATCTTGTCCACACATAAAATCCCATCACCACTTTCGGAAGAGAAGGCCAGTTGGCCGTTGGTATGGATGACACGTTACACATAGCATACACCTTCCCCGAAGATATAGTATGGCTGCCTTAATGGCGGGATAAAAAATAAAACGGTCATAAACACAAAACAGGAGCATCAGCCCGCGTACGCAGAAAGAAAGGCTGAGCTTGTCTGTTTTGTACAGTCTATTAAATTGGCGTTACTCTACATCTTGTTTAGTGTGTTTTGTTTATATTTTGAGTCATTTTCAGTAACGCAGCAGTCTGTTTTCGGTGTCTTTCATCATTATTTGATTATTTATGTCTGCATATTTCATTGACTGATTTCTTTCTTAATTTCTTTCTTTTTTTTTAGCTGTATCATCTCTCTTCGCATATACCGTGGTTCGGCGCTTCGCAGGTGTGGCGTGGGCGTGTTACCTGTGCGCATTGTAGTCTGGTCTCCCACCCGTAGTGACGCATGCTCGGTGTAAAACCGAAACCGGTGGGGAATCCGCTTCGACATCAGCGTCTATGATGAACTGGATCACAGAAATTGTTATACGATGGGAATTTTTCGAATGCCCTCATATAACCGAAGCAGCATGGTTCCAGAGCATTTTGATTTTTTTTCTGGAATTTCGCTGCCATTCCATGTACGTCCTGCCCCTTCCCTTCCCGATCTTGAATTCTGCACTTTAAAACTTTGTTTGTTTACGCCAGTCGCAGAATGATACTTGAAATTTACTATGTTACTACATGTCACTAGCACCCTTTGCTCATGTGCGAATGAGATGTTTACTGTGTTAAACACACACACACACACACACACACACACACACACACACACACACACACACGCACGCATATACATATACACACACACACACACACACACACACACACACACACATGTATGTATATATATATATAGTATGTGTGTATGTATGTGACAGTGTGTACCAGGGTGTGTGCGGGCGCGCGTGTGCGCGCGCACGCGCGTGTGTGTATGTATGTGTGTGTGTGTGTGTGTGTGTGTGTGTGTGTGTGTGTGTGAGTACAACCTTGAGTTAATTTGACAATAAATTGGTTTCAGTCAGTCAGTGTGTGTGTGTGTTTTCTGCGTATATTTTAGATATTGATTTCTCATTAAAACTTCTAAAACGTCCCGTAGCTATATTGTTAGGACGGGCGCTATAGAAATTGTCCTCATTATTATTGTATTGGAGGTGTGTGTGTGTATGTGTACGCGTGTATGTGTGTGTGGAGGAGGGAGGAGCAAGATGTCAGCAGCACCATTACGAATGCTGCAGTAGGCAAACTTTTCGCTTAGCATGTTTGCACCACGAAGAACCATGTTTTGAACAAGTACCGAAACATTCTGTCTCTTAAACCGTAAACAAGTGGGGTAGTTTTTGCTCCCATGGGGAAACCTAACACAGAGTAATTTTTATTCAAGACTGGCACAGCTTTAAACTTGAATAAAGTCAGACAAATACAAAGACGAACAATTTAATAGTGGGGGAAACAAGCGCAGGCCAACAACTAAATGTCGTTCATAGTAATGACTTGGCAAAACTTTGGACTTAAGGGGGGGGGGGGGGGGGGGGGGGGCAGGAGGTTGAAGATGAAAAAAAGGGAACAGGAAATTGAGAAAATTTACAGATATGAAAACTCTTCACTGGCAGTAAGGGAACCATCGTTTGTTAAAGGCAGAATTCTGCGTTGTCAAAATGCCATCCGTTTTTCTCAGAGCCGATTCTATGAAAAAAAAAAAAATCAGTTAGAGAGGCTGAGCGGTCTTCCTTCTTACTGAATTCTTTGGCTTCTTTTCCCTTCTTCTTTATTCTTCCTCCTTCTCCCTTCTTCTTTTATTCTTCCTTCTTCCTTCCTTACCTTTCACGGGAGAGTCAGTGGGGCACCACACAGAAAACCAGTTCAGGTTTCTCCAGTTCTGTAGACAGAGTGTCAAGGATTGGGTCTCTTCAAATGTTTTCGTTGTCCACTCTCAGCTGGGTCAGTCCATCGTCGGTTTTGGTTGTTCATTTGTTTTCTGTGTTCCCCTCCGTCTTCTCCCTTCGTCATTTCCCTGGAAGATTGTTTGAGCACGACCACTGGATCTTGTTACAATGCCATACCAGCCTAGTTTTCTTGACTGATGATGTCAGTATATCTGCGTATGGTCCAAAGTACTGTCTGATGATTTGACGTACTTTATGATGGGTGATATGATGAGTATATCTGATGTTGAACGTTTTGCAGTGACATCTTATTTCCATGGCTTGCATTCTTCTTTCCAGACCTGCTGTCAAGTGTCCAGGTCTGGCATGTGTACAGGAAGATGGAATAAACCAGTACATGCCGGAATGGGATCTTGTGTGTCTCATGGAGATGTTCTTGTTCATCCATACAGGTTTTAAAACTGGACAGTGGTTGTGGTTGTCTTCGCTGTTCTTGAGAGGATGTCTGGCTTGGATCTTTTTCACTCCTATTGATGAATCCGATAAGCTGATTGTTGGTCAGGTTCTAACTTCTCACCGTGGATAGTTCTAGCAGTGTTGAAGGTGGTGTTAACAAAGCACATACACAAGAAAACGTGCTGGTCACGTTTATTAAAACAGCTAGACAAGGAACACTCTTTCTCTGTCAGAAGAAAGGGCGAACGTTTTATTTATTTTTTTTAGTCTCTCTTTGCCTAGATCAACATGCGAATAGTGGTGTCATCCTCTGGAATCAGCTTGTTTGCAGAATTCGACTCTTCTGAGTCTTCCAGCGCTCTGCTGGTTATCTTGGCTGGTCATTCTTCAGTGTCATCAATTTTCTTTTTGTTTGCCGACTGTTCGACGCTCTGTCGCTCCACATGTTTTCATGTTCACTAGCTGATGGTTATGTTCTAAATATGAGGACAGCATGTTCTTTTCGTTTCTTTATTCAGTTGTCAATGTGACATTTGACGATTTTTCTTGTACGCTACCACAATGACGAAATCTTAGAAAAATGAACATAACTTTTTTGCCAACCAACGGACGAAACGTACTTCTTCTCACAGTTTGTGAAGAAACAGTTCACAACTGATACAACTTCCATTCCCAGTCTTCGCTAGGAAATCGTGCAAATGTTAGTCTTGGAAAAGCAGCGCACACGCTTCTACAAGTCAGAAAAAAAATGGATGTCTTCGCGGTAAATACGTAACATCACAAAAGTCAGCTACAGCAAATATTGATCTCCTCAGTAAACACTTTGTGACAAGAATTGATTTGTTTTCAACTGGACTTTAAGAACATCCACAAAAAAATATATATTATATATCTAAATCAGCACACTTGCTTCAAGTTGAGACCAGCGCAATACACGGGTGACCCTCATCATCAAGACGTCACTGACTTCCGAAAACATGCCTTTGTGTCGCAAACCTAACAGGTGCCGTAAACGTGACAAGTGTCGCAAAAGTGCAAGTCTGGATGGGCCATTGGGAGGGTGGGAGAGGTGAGGAGGAAGGAGAGAAGTGGGGGTGGGGTGATAGGGTGGTGGTGGTGGTAGGGGGGTGGCGGAAGGAGGATGGATGAAATGATGGGTATGTTGCGGGGTCAGTATGTTACAGCATGAACGGCATCAGCTGAACGACAGCGATTAGACTTACTGAGGTGCAAAGTGGGAGGGCAAGTGTGTGTGTGTGTGCGCGCGCGTGTGTGTGTGTGTGCGTGCGAGCGTGCGTGTGCGTGCGTGTGTGTGTGTGTGTGTGTGTGTGAGAGAGAGAGAGAGAGAGAGAGAGAGAGAGAGAGAGTGTGTGTGTGTGTGTGTGTGTATGCGTATGCTTGCGTGCGTGTGTACATGGCCGAGTGCGTGTATATGTATGGAATTTTGTCCCTCAATCCTGTTTCAGTTCTCATTGATGAAAAGACGTGTGGAATGGAAATGAAA
>JADBJO010000703.1:160000-170000 GCA_016801955.1 Conus betulinus | reverse complement strand
TTTCTTTTTATGCATTGCCATTACTTTTATTACAGCACCTCTGAGAGTAGCGTCCCCTGACAAGCAGTTGTTTCTGAATGTTTTTTTTTTTATATACTCTATCCGTCTATGACATACCACCACACCTGCGTGCGTGTGTACAAAGGAGGAGGGAAGATGAGGGGTGATGAGAGTGTGTTACAAAAGAGAACAGAGAGGAGGGAAAAAAAAGGCGACGTTGGAAAAAGAAGAGAGGAGAAGAGAGAGAGAGAGGCTGATTTTCTTCTCTTTTAGATCGGAGAGAATGGAGAGAAGGAAACGAGTTCAGCGTAGGCTGAAAGGCAGATAGAGAGAGGAGAGGAGAGACAAGAGAGGGAGAGAGAGAGGAGAGAGAGGGGGAGGACAGACAGGACAGGCAGATAGAAGAACAAAACACAACACACGAGAGTTTTAGAGTCCCCTGAGGGAGCACACACACACCACAAACACACAATGACACACACACACAAACGAGAGAGGGAAAGATGGAGAGCCGACAAAAGAGACAGAGAGGGGGACAGGGAAGAGAAAAGAGAGAGAGAGAGAGAGAGGAGAGAGAGAGAGAGAGGAGAGACAGCCAGAGGAGAGAGAGAGGAGGAGATGATGGAGACGGGGAGAGAGAGAGAGAAGGGGAGGAGACAGAGACAGACACCACACACACACAACACACAAACACACACACACACACACACACACACACACACACACAGTACTACACTGGTAGAAAGAGAGAGAGCAGAGACGACAGACAGAGACTGACAGCACAGACAGACCGACAGCCAGACAGATAGACAGAGACGGAGACAGAAACAGAGACAGAAACAGAGACAGACAGAGAGTTTTGACTCACTGACAGAGACAGAGAGGCAGACAGACACAGAGACAGACAGACAGACAGAGACAGAGTGAGAGAGAGAGAGCGAGACAGTTGAGAGACCAGAGACAGACGTGGAAGGAGAGATTTTCGGGGCATTCTCAGAAGAAAATGTGAAAATCATGCGAAAAGCTTTCTGACAAAACAGCGAGTTTGAATAGCTGCTCAAATGTAATCCGACCAAAACACGGACCAAATAGGCTTAAAATGCAATGACAAAATGCATCTGGCCAGTCGTGATTTTCTTTTTTTAAGTTTGAGAACAGCAGGGTCGTGATGAATTTGGGGGATAGGGAGAAGGGGCGGGGAGGGGGGGGGGGGGGGGGGGGGGGGCTGGAGCGAAGTGGTTGGGAGAAGAAGGGGTAGAAGAGAGAAAAAGAGAGAGAGAGAGAGAGAGGGAGAGAGAGAGACAGAGAAGGGTTACTGACACACAGCTAACACACACACACACACACACACACACACACACACACACACACACACACACAACACACGCACACACACACACACACACACACACACACACGGGAGACGGAGGAGAAAGAGTAAGAGAAAGAGGGGACCTGAGTGTGTGTGTGTGTGTGTGTGTGTGTGTGTGTGTGTGTGTGTGTGTGTGTTGTGTGTGTGTGTTGTGCGCGCGCGCGTGCGTGCGTGTAAGCGTGCGTGCGTGCGCGCACCGCGCGCGCGCGCGCGCGTGTGTGTGCGTGTGTATGCGCGCGCGCGCGTTTGTGCGTGTGTTGAACGGTCTAAAAACAGAAACTAAAAATGATTTTTTTAATCCGCGAAAGCCTAAGAAAGGCGACCGTCAACACCAGGGATAACATTCATCGCATTAAAGGCTGTGTACGATTGCAAATGAATTAACACATGCTCCACAATCCATTTTCGCATACAAAACACCCCACCCTCATCCAAGCTCCTCAAATATCGCCACCTCACCTGCCCCACCCCATTTTCCCAAGAACAACACACAAAACCCCCGAACAAACAAACAAACAAACGAAAAATGCACTTGATCACCAAAAAAAAGTTGTTCTCTGCCAAATTTTGTCTTTAATGGACTTCTTCAAGACTGTCACCTTCAAAAAAAAAAAAAAAAAAAAAAAAAAGGAAAAGAAGGAAAAGAAAGAAAGCAAGAAGAAAAAGAAGAAAAAGAAAGAAAGAAAAAAAAAAAAAGAAAAGGAAAGAGAAGAGTTCCATCACTCGGCAGTTAAGAGTTTCGTTTTTTTTTAACGTATTTTGTTTATTGTTTTCTTTTAACGGATTAAACTATAAGATTGAGTTTTCCATATGGTGGTCTAAACAAATAAGACGTTCGGGTAATGTTTTGCCGGTTCAATCTTATATACATAAAAATAAAGGGGGTGGGGATGGAGGGGGGGGGGGGGGGGGGAGAACTCCCACGGCATTTATAAAAGGTATGAAGGGGGGTATCCAGTTTTTTATAACGAGAGGGGAAGAGAGGAGGTGGGGAGAGAGGCTTTTCATGAAAATGGGGGGGGGTGGGGGTGAAAAAAAAAAGGGTGGTGGTGGAGGGGGGTGGGGTGTTGTGTGTGATCTGATCCCTGATCGGAATGGACAGAAGATGCGTCTGCAAAGTTCTGTAATTCTTCCCGCGTTTGACCCCGTTTACCAGCTGTGCGAGACTTGCTGATGATTAGTGTCTGGAACGTTGGTGAATGCGACGTGTGTCTCTCAGCCCCGTCCCTGAACTCTTGTGGTTGGGACACTTGTGCATCCATGAAGACCCCTTCTTCTCTCCCCTTCCTCCCCACCCCCCTACCAACCCCGACCCCAACCCCCCCCCCTCCCCCGTCTCTCTTTCTGTCTGTCTCTCCCCATTTCCTTACCTACACTGTTTGCCCATTGTAATGCGATGATTTGGGGAGAGAGAGACCGAGAGAGAGGGGAGAGAGAGAGGAGAGGATGAGACGAGAGAGGAGAGGAGAGATGAAGAGATTGAGAGAGGAGGGATGAGAGAGAGAGAGAGAGAGGGAGAGAGAGAGAGAGAGCGAGAGAGAGAGAGAGGAGAGAGACAGAGAGGAGAGACAGCACAGAGACGGAGACACAGAGAGGGAGAAAGAGGGATAGAGAGTGTGTGTGTATGTGTGGTGTGTGTGTGTTTGTGTGTGTATGTGCGTGTGTGTGGGTGTGTGTGTGTGTGTTGTGTGGTGTGTGTGTGTGTGTGTTTGTGTGTGTGATATGCGCGCGTTGTGTGTTGTCTGTCTGTGTATACTCATTCTCCTTGCAATTCGTCCCTTTCTCGCTTTCTCCAAGACGAAGAGAGAGAAGAGAGAGATGAGAGAGAGAGAGAGAGAGACGAGAGACGAAGGAGGAGAGAGAGAGATGAGAGAGGGAGGAGAAGAGGAGAGAGACGAGAGAGTGGAGAGAAGGGGAGGGGGAGGGAGAGAGAGAAAGGAGAGGTAGAGTAGAGAGCGGAGATGAGAAAGAGAGAGCGAGGAGGAGAAGTGAGAGAGAGGAGAGGAGAGAGAGAGAGAAGATTAGGAGGAGGAGAGAGGGAAGGAGCGAGAGACGGAGAGGGAGAGAGCTGGAGAGGA
Source organism: Conus betulinus (assembly GCA_016801955.1). Classification (NCBI taxonomy): domain Eukaryota; kingdom Metazoa; phylum Mollusca; class Gastropoda; order Neogastropoda; family Conidae; genus Conus; species Conus betulinus. The sequence goes on along the minus strand of JADBJO010000703.1, from coordinate 166,550 downwards.
GAGAGAGAGAAGGGAGAGGGGATGAGGGAGACGGAGAGAGCCAGAGGGAGAGAGGAGAGGGCGAGACATGAGGAGAGTGAGAGGGAGAGAGAGAGGAGAGAACAGGGAGGAGAGAGGACGGGCTTTTGCCCAAGCATGCTTAAAATGACGGGGAGGCAGCTAGCAGAGAGCAGAGAGGGAGTGGAGGGTGAGAGGAGGACGAGAGCGCGGAAGGAGAGAGAGAGAGGGAGGGGATGGGAGGGACGGGGGAAAGAGGAGGACAGAGAGAGGGAGAGAGACGAGCAGAGAGGGCGGGAGTGAGGGACGGGATTAGGGAACTCCAAACCAGTGCAGATAGACTCCACACTGCTGGCGGCTATCAGGGCAGGTGTGGGTGGTGGGTGGGGGGACTAGGCGTGGAGGAGGGAAGGGAGGGCCTGGGGGGGAGGGGGCTCTCTGGTACCGAGAAAAGGTGCGTGTTCTTCTCTCCAAACACGCCACACTTGCTGGCGTATTGATCTCAACTGTGTTGGTGCTGTTTTTTATTTTGGTTTGAAAGAGATGACTCTCTCTCTCTCTCTCTCTCTCTCTCTCTCTCTCTGTCTGTCTGTCTGTCTCTGTCTGTCTGTCTGTCTCTGTCTGTCTGTCTGTCTGTTTCTGTCTCTCTCCTTCTCTCGCTGTGCGCGCGCGCGCGCGCGCGCGTGTGTATGTTATGGTTGTGTGTGTGTTGTGGTGTGTGTGTGTGTGTGTGTGTGTGTGTGTGTTGTGTGTGTGTGTGTGTGTGTGTGTGTGGTGCGTGTGCGGGTGTGTGTATGTGTGTGACTGACTATCTGAATATTTAAAGGTCTGCATCTCTACTCTCTCTCTCCTCTCTCTCTCTCTCTCTCTCTCTCCTCTCTCTCTCTCATCTCTCGTAATACATACCTCTTTAGCTCAGTTCACTCTATGTCTCTCATTCTCTGCGATGATAAAAAAAGATTCTTTTTCTCCAGCCCTTCTGTCCGAAAGGTGACGATATCTAAAATAACACTTTTTGGCAAAACGTTCCGCCACCACTCTCCCTTTATTCTCTCCCTATCATTCACCATGAGAGAGAGAGAGAGAGCGAGAGATGAGAGAGAGAGATTAGAGCGAGATTGAAGAGGGAATGAGAGGAAGGGAGCGAGCGAGAGGAGAGAGAGGAGAGAGAGGCAATATGAAGAGACTGGGAAGAGGCTTTCTATGCCGATGGAATGCCGTCTCCTCTTATACTTTCATGGCAGTGGGGGGTTTCAAGGTGGGCCATTGGTTTCCGTCCCCTCCGTCCGCACAGTTCTCGTAACCTCCCTCTCGTGCTTTCCGGGCAGCACTGGTACCTTAAGGCATTACATTGTCAGCTGTTTCTCTGAGAAGAAACGGGGGTGGTTGGGGAGGGGGGGGGGGGGGGAAGGGGAGAGAGAGGCAGAAAATAAAATGCTGCCTACTAGAGAGAGAAGAGAGAAGTAAAAAATTAAAGAGAGAGAGAGGAGAGAGCGCAGAGAGGGGACAGAGAGAGAGAGAGTGAATGGTATGACGACCGAAGACGACATTACAGAGAAGACAGAAATACCAGAGAGAGAGAGAGAGAGAGGCGAGAGGAGAGAGAGAGAGAGGGGAGCGAGAGAGACAGAGAGAGTGAGAGGAGGGGAGAGATTGAGAGAGAGCGGGAGGGAGGGAGGGGGAGAGAGAGAGGAGACGTAGAGAGAGGAGAGAGGGAGGTGAGAGCGGAGAGGAAGTGAGGAGAGAGGAGCGGTGTTTGGAGGGAGAGAGAGTGCTGGCACAGATAGCGAGAGAGGAGAGAGGGAGCTGAGAAGAGAAGAGAGAGGAGAGGAGACCTGAGAGAGGGAGACGGAGGCCCGATAAGGAGAGGGAGGAGAGAGAGGAGGAGAAGAGGCGGAGAGGCGAGGAGAGCACATCGGGGAGACCTAGAGGAGAGCACCGGGGAGGGACAGGGAGAGCACAAGAGAGGGAGGAGAAGGAGGGATGGAGACATATTGGGCTGACCGAGAGATAGAGGCGACGAGAGGATAGGAGGGGAGAGAGGACCAGGACAGACAGAGGGAGAGGAGAGACGGAGGTCGAGGATATAGGAGCATCTTACATGGAGAGTCACAGTGAGGAGAAGAGATGAGAGAGGGAGGGATAGAGGAGGAGAGGGGTAGAGGGGGAGAGAAGAAATGGAGAGAGAGAGGTGAGAGCCGAGAGAGCACCATATATGACTGCATAGAACAATGGAAAGCAAATCATATCAAGATAAAATCGACCACGATACGTGAAGCTTTGTTGGTTTTTCAAAGCTTGTAGGGCATGCACAGACACTGTTTTAGGCCTAAAAACTGCTGTGTTATAAGCGAGGTTTCATTTGAGATATATCTAAGCCCTTATGATTAGAATTGGTTAGGGCTGAACATTCAAAAAGGATTTAGTTACTTGTCAAAAACGATCTAAGAGCGGTTTTAAATTGTTGTTTACTGTCTTAGTCCCATATCGTAGGCGCTCACCTGAAATCATATTCAGCATAGGCATTAAGGACTAGTTTACGACAATCTTGTTCCTAAGTAAGTTTGGAAAGCTGATTAATCTTTACTTTATGTACATATACAGATCATCATGACATGACATGACCTTGAAAGGCTATTTTACAACACTGACATTGCGAATTTTTACGATCATTGACTTCCTCAGTTGCTCGCCATTCAGAGAGAGAGAGAGAGAGAGAGAGAGAGAGAGAGAGAGAGAGAGAGAGAGAGAGAGAGAGAGAGAGAGAGAGAGAGAGAGAGAGAGAGAGAGAGAAGAGATGGGCAAATAATGCCCTCCAGCCAACTATTACTCTTTCATAGCACTGGCTCTCAAGGTATACTATGGTTCGCTCGCCAACTGTCGACGACCTCCCTCTCTGCTCCAGTTCCCGACATCTCTGTCACCTTGGGGCACTTTTGAAGTCACCTTGTTCTGAGAGCGAGAGAGAGAGAGAGAGAGAGAGAGAGAGAGAGAGAGAGGAGAGAGAGAGAGAGAGAGAGAGAGACAGACAGAGACAGACAGACAGACGACACACAGACACACAGACACACAGATATTGAGATTCTAACGCTTTGCCTGGTAGTCGGTATTATGAGTATATTTTTCTCTTGGATGAAAACACATATGACTGAGTTCAGATCCTTTTGCCAGCTTGCCATCACCTTATTACAAAGTAGCAAATATAAATGAGTATATATATATATATATATATATATATATATATATATATATATATATATATATATATATGACTAGTGTATATGGTGACATCATCTGCAAACATTTCCATTTCACATGACGTGTTATACGTAGAGCTATATCATTTGAATTTAAGGAAAGTAGGATAGGTCCTAATACCGATCCTTGAGGGACACCATTATAAATAGAATACACAGGAGATAACGAATCATTCGCCATAGTAGTTTGCTCTCCGTATGCAGTAAACAAGTGCGGACTTCTCACGTAAGCTCAGATGAATTAATTGTCTATAGGTGTTGTTGCTAAAGAAGATTGGGTTCAATCAATTCAAAAGCTGTCTTAAAATCCTGCACGAGAGCGCTTCTTATGTCATTATTGCTTATCTTAGCAAGCCGTGAATTAATCTAAATGAGTCAAAGCCATGTGGCAAAAGTGATTTGCACAAAATGCTGGGCGTTTTGACGAGTATATTGAAAGAATTAGAGTAATTAAGAAAGTGCTTATCAATATGATTTTCCAAACGTTACGAAAGTGTAAATGAAATAGAAATATGACTGCTTAGAGGGTCGGTATGATCATAATTATGTTTTGTAAACCAAAATTACCTCACTGACTTTGACAGTCTTGATGAAACAGCTTTTTTGTATGCATAATGTATTAACATCAGTAATAATTCAGAACGTATGGATGCAGACAATTTGAAGGTTTCTTTCAATAACACGATAAAGACCAGCCCGTACGGGTTTGTTTGAAGTAAAAGAGAGCACTGTATGCACTTCGTGTGCACTTATCAGCTGTACTTCTATATTCAATGATGTATTTCTAGATCAATTATAAATCTGAATAGTACATAAATTAATTTCTAGGTATCTATTATGCAGGTATGTATTTGTTCTAATAGTGAAATTATCTATGTTGCACAAATGTTTGCTTAAATTTTTAATAAACACATATCAACATTGATCAATGTGTGTTTGTATTCTCATACCTAACTGGTTAATGACTATCAAAACTGATCACACGTCGGCTTTTGTACACTTGAGATCGTTGAATCTTTTGTTGCTGATTCTTTAAATGACATAGAGCCGATAGGATCATGACTACTGCTTCCCAACACTGTTGAGGAGAATTCTGTTATGACGCAAACAGACAAAGTGTAACGAATGACAACAAATGCTTTGGAAGTATTAGTGGTTAGCTCATCAGTTAGACGAATACGATTGAACGATTTTTTGCTTTGTATGCAATTTTAGAGTTGGTTTCAGAAGACCGACATCAACATCGCCCATTCACATGATTTCCTTTTGAAAAATGATGATGCAGTCTGCATCACTGGCATAAATTTATCCATCCAATCAGCGTGGTCTACTGAATTTCTGTGAATTAAACCTGAGAGAGAACTGGGTTTGAATATTAAAGTTATAACCCGACAATTTTAGTCTACCTGACAGTCTTCAAAAATGCATTCTGATGAAACTTGACACTTTGATGAATGTATGGAAGCAAACCTGTTGTTCTTGGTTTGGAATGGTTGTTTCAAATTACATTGTGCCAGGTGAATGTATGTAAGCAAACCTGTTGTTCTTGGTTTGGAATGGATGTTTCAAATTACATTGTGCCAGGTGGCCATGGAAGCAAACCTGTCGTTCTTGGTTTACGTCTGGTCTGTTAATCATATTTCTGAAAACTAGATGAAAAACGAAGCTACCCTGGTTTGGTTTGGAAGTGTATGAGATACAATTACATTGTTCGTGAAGGAGCGATTTTTTGAAATCAGATATACGTCTGCCTTTAGGCCATTTGCAGGAAACTAGATGAAAAAGAATTGCTACCATGGTAAAAAAGTTTATGAGACACATTGCATTGAACGCGTCTTTAGGAGCAGTGCAGGTCAACACGATAGCAGTGCAGGAAAGACATTTGCAGGAGCAGCAGCGAGGAAATGTTATCGTATAACACATCAATACAGCATGATCACAAGACAAAAAAAAAAAAAAAAAAATGCAACCAGACAGTCTCATATCAAATGTCAACATAAGGTGACAAAATGCAATGCGAAAAAATGTAACTGTGTTAGAGAGAGAGAGAGAGAGAGAGAGAGAGAGAGAGAGAGAGAGAGAGAGAGAGAGAGAGAGAGAGAGAGAGAGAGAGAGAGAGACAGACAGACAGACAGACAGACAGACAGAGACAGAGACAGAGCTTCTAGCCAGGTATTACTCTTTCATGGAACTGGTAGTTCAAAGTGTACCATTGTTTTGTCGCCTACGTCTGCCAGCTCTCGATCTCTCTCTGTGCTCCTGTCTCAGACATCATTGTCACCTTGAGGCTCTTTTCCAGTTTGCATTGTTCCATGTCTCCCGCTTTCTTCCCCCAGCCCCTCCCTCCCTTACTCCCTCAGACCACTCTCTCTCCTTTCTGCCCTAAAATTGATGCTGTGTTTTGCCATTTGCATCTTTGTGGGCTGTATATTTAGGATGCGCGAAACTACAGATGCTGAGTGTGCTGCAAACAGTTCGATTTTGCTTATAGTTATCCTCAGTCGATTATAATGTACATGTCTTGGGTTTCACTTCGTACGTGCCAAGTTTGGTGTGACGTGTATCTACCAAATGACGCGTGCACAAACTGTGTAAACATTCCGGAGGTCATCGTACCAATCAAGTCTGATGTGACGTTTATCTTATATGACGTATGCACAAATTGCGCAATGATTCCCGAGATCTCTCTGGAGTAGGTCTACCAGAATAAAGAAGAAAGTGTCAGAAGCTTACAGCACCTTTTTTTTTTTTTTTCTTTTTCAATGTTTCGGGTGTTTTGATTGGCTATAACAAATGATGGTACTCGGTCCTTCTGGAAGGTTCTATGCATTTTGTGCGGCTGTGCTACGTCATAATTCGGAAACATTCTAGAATACTCCGTGACTAGAAATTGGCTGTCTCGCTTTGTGTTTCTTGAACTTTCCTTTTGATGACACAATAAAACAAGTGAGAGATTGCGAGACTAGAGGGAAGGTTGAAATTGAAAATGGCAGTGTTTCTTCAGGACATGCTTTTGTTTTGGGTCCGCTGCGGTGGTCATTGAGAATTGATTATGTGAACCTTCTACTGTAATGAAGGATTTTGATCTTGTCACCAGAGTTGACCTTTTTTTTTCTCTCTCTCTCTCTCTGTCCAGATCGATTGCACCAGAGATAAGAACCAAGTGTTACCCGCAAATTTGAAATCAACACTTGCCTGTAAACCAGAACGAACTTTTACCTGCAAATCAGAACTAACTCTTACCTGCACACCAGAACCAACTCTTACCTGCAAATCAGAACTAACTCTTACCTGCA
>JADBJO010000703.1:147500-155000 GCA_016801955.1 Conus betulinus | reverse complement strand
GAGACAGACCACAGTCCCTAATTCTGTGGTATTCTCTCTACCAACGGTTAAAAACATTAAATGGAAACAGACCACAGTCCCTAATTCTGTGGCATTCTCTCTACCAACGGTTAAAAACATTAAATGGAGACAGACCACAGTCCCTAATTCTGTGGTATTCTCTCTCCACCGGTTAAAAACATTAAATGGAGACAGATCACAGTCCCTAATTCAGCACTCCTCTCTACCAACGGTTAAAAACAGAAATGGAGACCAGCGATAATTCTGTGGTATTCTCTCTAAAAAAAAAATGAAATGGAGACAGACCACAGTCCCTGGTTTCTCTCTACCAGGTTTAAAAACAGAGCCCAACAGCACTCCAAAGCAGCCAGCGAAAAAAAAAAAAAAAGAAAATGAAAAGAAAGCGTGGTTAAGAAATAAGTGGCTGAAAAACTAAAATCATTTTGTAAAGATTTAAATAGAGGAAAATCTTTGAGCCTATGCTTGGGGATCCATCAAGAGTACAAGGGAAGTCAAAAGGTGTTAAGAGTCAGAGTTATATACATGAATTCGTTATTTCTGCTGATATTATTAAAAAAAAAAAGGTTTGCAGCCTAACATAAAGTCCACTTGGCATCAAAATCATTATGTGCCAAATTTCTGCGCGCACGGTACGATTCATGTGGGCCCTATGAATGTTCAAATCCCCAGAGACAGAAATGAAAAACCAAGACAATTTTAAACAATCTAGCTTCTAATTCAGTTCTTAAATCAGTATTTAAAGTTCACCTGACCTTCGATCCGGTCAAGGTAAATATTGTCTATACGAGCTATTTTCAAAAAGCACCATTTTCGAATTACACTCGGCCAATATTTTTAAACATACCTATTCAATTCATGTAACATAACAAAGTACAGTAATGACAATGGTTATACTTGTATTGTTACGAAAAAAAAGAAAAAACCGACAAAGTCCAAATAAAAAATTAAAAACGGACCATGAAAAAGAAATTGTATTAAGAAAAAAAAAGCTACGACAACAATAAGCACACACACACACATACACACACACACACACACACACACACACACACACACACACACACACACACACACACACACACACACACACACACACACACACACGTAAGGATACACATACAATAGACAAACATACTGATAACAGACAGATAGGCAGGCAGACAGACAGACAGACAGACAGACAGCGACAGACAGACAGACAGACAGACAGACAGACAGACAGACATGCTAACAGACTGTACAGTAAGGCAGGCAGACAGATAGACAGATAGACAGAGACACATGCTTACAAACTGTAGAGACAGGCAGGCAGGCAGACAGATAGACAGACAGACATTCTAAAAGACTGCACAGATAGGCAGGCAGACAGATAGACAGACAGACAAAGAGACATGCTAACAGACTGTACAGGCAGGCAGACAGACGGACAGTCAGACAGAGAGACATGCCAACAGACTGTCGACCAATAAATGAAAAGGCAGAGATAGGCTAAAGAGGTGCGTGTGCGCGCGTTGTGGTGCGTGTGTGTGTGTGTGTGTGTGTGTGTGTGTGTGTGTGTGTGTGTGTGTGTGTGTGTGTGTGTGTGTGTGTGTGTGTGTGTGTATGTGCGTGCGCGCGCGCGCGCGCGCGCGCGCGCGCACTGGGCCTTAACCCTTTTGTTCACATGGAAGCAGCCGGGTTACAATACCCGTCATATGTAAGGTTTGTTTTCATTTCTCTTGTTTAAATCTGTTAGGACGAATTAATTATTTCTGCTTAAATCAACAGTATTTTTTTTTTTATAAGGAGCCCTCAGCCCAATATGCTCGTCTCCATGCTCCCAATGCCCATCGATTGGTAGGGAAAATGATCGCGAATTTCGTCTACTAGTAGGTTCGGCGAAGGAAGTGTTATATTCGTTAAAGGATGGAGACACTTGGAAAACAAACTGAAGTTAAACAGCAAAGTATACGCCGGTTCGATGAATCGTGTCACGGCTCGATAGTTTCTGGAAGAAAACATCATTGTGCATAATATCCATCGCCGCCCAAAAGGGATTGACTTTCTATGAAGATATTCGGGTCTAATTCGTAGCTCAGCTGGTGTAGGAGAGAGTTTCTCCATTCTTTCACTCATGTTAAGTTTGTAGAGTATTGTTCCTCGCCGCGCCCTGTCTGCGCTCTTCTTCTTGTTTGAGTTTGTTGTCATTGTGATATTAAGGTTTAACATTAACAGCTGTCTCAGGTACTAGTATGGCTGATGGGGATTTTGCACGCCAGGAAAATGGGGAGTAGGGGTCGTGGCAACCACTTCACTGGCATCGCCAGAAGGACAATACACTTGTGCTCTTTCTTTCTTTCTTTCTTATTTCTTTTTTTTTTTTTCTTTCTGTTTGCCTGTCTTTCTTTCTTTCTGTTTGCCTGTCTTTCGGTCTTTCTTTCTGTTTGCCTGTCTTTGTTTCTTTCTTTCTGTTTGCCTGTCCAACTTTCTTTCTGTTTGCCTGTCTTTCTTTCTGTTTGCCTGTCTTTCTTTCTGTTTGCCTGTCTAACTTTCTTTCTTTCTAATTGCCCGTCTTTCTTTCTGTTTGCCTGTCTCTCTTTCTTTCTGTTTTGCCCGTCTGTCTGTTTTTTCTTTCTTTATGTTTGCCCGTCCCGTCTTTCTTTCTTTCTTTCTGTGTGCTTGTCTGTGTGTCTGTCTGTCCGTGTTTCTTTTTCTTTCTTTCTTTCTTTCTTGCCTTGTGCTATTTACCTGTCTGTCTGGTCTCCCTCCCCACTCCCCAGCCGTTCATTCTCGTTTTCCCTTCACACGCATCCAAATCCAGCTTGTTCCTGTTGCAAATCATAGTGCAAACGATTCAACAGAAATGATCAATATCACGTCGTCTTGGCACAACCCGACAGAGGAGACGCAGCACCGCTGCTGGTCTTTTTCTTTTATTATATAGGGTGACCGGGGAATCCCAAAAAAAAAAAAAAAAAAAAAAAAAAAAAAAAAAATCTACGTGTCTCGTCTGACAACGCTGGGATGAAGTGCTCTGGAATGTGACTATTCTAGAGATTCCTGTATGTGACCCTTTCTTGTCTGTTCTGGAATGAGCCAGGGCATGGTGCTAAGATTTATTTTATTGTGTCTTATTTTATATTATATTTTATTTTATTTATTTATTTATTTTACCGGGCGGGGTCAGTTTGTCTGGGGATGGAGTTGGAAGGATGTGGAAGGATAGAACAGACTGGGAGCAGAGGATGGAGGGTAGAGTGTGGCGGAAAGGGGCGGGTAGGCAGAAATCAATGGAAAAAACGGAGATGTCTGATCCGCTAGCAGACAGAAATCCCCTTCTCATACCCAATCCCCCCGCCCCCCCCCCCCCCCCCACCCCCCCACCCCCCACCCCCCACCTCTCACCTTCATCCGACACGCTGAAAAAAAAAAGTTAATGATGCAAACGCTACCATTCTGTGATGTCAGAAATCTATCTTGCTACCAGCCTAAAAAGGAAAAGAAAAGAAAAAAAAATCCCACTGAACCTGGACACAAACAGTAGGACCCCCCCCCCCCTTCCCCCTCCCCCCTCCACCCTTAAACTAGGAGCTGATTTTGATTGTTGTTAATTGGGGCGGTTGGGGAGGAAGAGGGAAGGGGTGGGGGAGGGGTGGGGGTGGGGTGGCTGATGGAGGAACGAGAAAGGGATCTGAAGGAGGGAGGGGGAAGGGGGCGGAGGGGTCTACAGCCCCTTTACGACTCTAATCGCCCTCTGGAATTATTGGATTCATCCTCTCCCAAGAAATTTCAGGAACATTCAACAAACGCTCGTGGTTCGAGAAGCGCTCTCACCAAACCCAGATTTTCTATGTTCCGAATCAGGCTTTTTGTGTGTGTTTTTTGTTTGTTTGTTTGTTTTTGTTTGTTTGTTTTTTTTTTCTCTCCGTAGAATACCTGATCAGTGTGCTCACTCACTAAGTGTTGGTCGATCACTAATCGAGTCATTACAAAAGCACTTGACTGACAGAAATTGCGTAAATTGTGTTATTGGAGATGGAACTAACTGTTACTAACATCATAGTAACTCGAACAAAACTGGGCAAATTGTGTTATTGTAGATGGAACTAACGGTTCCATATAGTAAGTCGAACATAGGTAGACAATTACAAAAATGAGAATGTTTTTTTTTTCTCTGAATTTCACGAATGTGATCCCTTCCTCGTAAATCTTAAATTTTCAACAGACGATTTGGAAAGGAGACAACAAACAAACAATTTTTTTTTGCTATGGGGTCGAAACTCAAATGCACGAGCATGTCGCATATGCACCTATATACCCCTGTTGGTATATGACTATGAAAGAAGTGCAGTCAAACATCAGCATTGTTCACGTCAATTGTTTGTGCGGTGCTTAAAGACAGTTCGATTCTATCCCCGTATGACCAATATCTCCAAACATCGTCGATAGCAGCGACTGATTTTTCTCAGCAACGAACATATCACTGATGTTTCTTCCAAATCACATTGAAATGACAGTGAGAATACTGATCGTTCCATGCACCGACAAGAGAACTTAACTCTTTCATGTGCACGCTAAAAAAAAAAAAGAGAGAGAGAGAGAGAAATAATGGCGGTATTGGAAAACAATGTCTTTCTGCCCTTGTGTGTGTGTGTGTGTGTGTGTGTGTGTGTGTGTGTGTGTGTGTGTGTGTGTGTGTGTGTGTGTGTGTGTGTGTGTGTGTGTGTGTGTGTGTGTGTGTGTGTGTGTGTGCGTGTGTGTGTGCATGCGCCTGCGCGCCTGCGCGCGCGCACCTGTGTTTAGAAGCGTGTGTATATGTGTATGTGCGTAAATGTGTACGTGTGTATATGTGTGTGTATATGACACAGTATACATGTGTTATTGTGTATATATATATAGTATTGGCAGTGCCCAGAGGATAATGCCTTGGCTAAGGTGCCAGAGAATCAGGGGCCGTGCTTTGGGTCCTGCAAGGGTCGGTTCTCTGTTTCTTCCCACTTTCCACCAGAGAAAAATGGTGGTCTGGGCGCTAGTCTTTCGGGGCAAACGATAAACCGTGGTCCTGTGTGCAGTATACGTGTGAGGCACGTGAAAGATCGCACAACACCAAGTGTGCTGTCTCTGCCAAAAATACACAAACGAAAACAAGACAAAAAAATATTTTATTTTGACAGATAAACAAAGATATAGAAAAATTAGAAAACAAAAATGCGAGATTCTATGTACTAAGAGGGTATGTTATCCCTGTGTTACCATAAGTTACATAGTACGATACAAAACAATGGAATGCAATGCAAACCAGTACAATATTGTACAAATGCAAAACAATACAAAACAGTATCGTACAATGTAATTCCATGACATTGATGCAATACGGTACTGTACAACGCATTGAAGTACCATTTAGTGCAATCCAATCTAGTGTGGTACAATACCATACAATTCCGTACAATACAGTAATTACAATACAATACATTGGAATATGATACGACACGACACGACACGATACGATTAGACACAATATAATACGACACGAGATATCTGATACAAAACAATTCGATGCAAAACAATACTACACAATACAGGCCAGCACAATACAATACAATACAATACAATACAATACAATACAATCAGTAAACACAACACAATGCAGTAAAGCACAAACACACCACACGGTCATCACAACACACCACACATCAAAACAACACGACACAAGACAATAACACACCATACCGCACGATATCACACCACATGACACCACACCATACTACACCACATGATATCACACGACACCATATGACATCACACGACACCACATGACATCACACGACACCACATGACATCACACACACGACACCACACAGCATCGCACGAAATGACACGACACAACACGACACGACACAACACGATACAACACGACACAACACGACGCGACACCACACCACACCACACCATACCACACCACACCACACCACACCACACCGCACCACACCACACCACACCACACACACACACCACACCACACCACACCACACCACGACACCACACCACACCACACGACACGACACGACACGACCACGACACGACACCGCACACGACCGCGACACGACACCGACCCGCACCGACACGCACGGACACGACACGGACACGACACGACACGACACCACACGCACCGCACCGCACCGCACCACCGCACCGCACAACCGCACCACACCGCACCGCACCGCACCACACGACACGACACCACACGACACACCACACCACACCACACCACACGACACACAACACAACGCAACACACCACACCACACACTACCACAACACACCACACTACAACACACCACACTACAAAACACCACACTACAACACACCACACACCACACCACACACTCTACCACACCACACACACACAACACCACACACACACCACACCACACCACACCACACCACCCCCACCACCACACCCACCACACCACACCACACACACACACAACACACAACACACAGGAGTCACCTCTGTTCTTTCAACTTAGTGCCAGACTTCAAAAGACTGTGCGGTCGGTTCCACTATTGCGGAACTTCTAATATAAAAAAACCCCAAAACATTTAAACTCTAATTTCAATAAAATAAAACATTCATCACCGCCTCCGGAGAGGAAGGGAACAGAAAGGAGGGCTGATAATGATGATGACGTTGATGAAGAAAGCAGGAAGAAGAGGTGGGTGGGGGGGGGGGGGGGGGGGAGGGGGGGGGAGGGAGTGCGAGGGATGGCTGTGCGAGCTTTATCTAGTGTGGAGCGTGCGTGAGAGATTTGAACCGAGTACCCTCTGGAGTGTTTGGGAAGTGCAGGGTCACCCGGTACAGTGCAGTCCTAGTAGCGGTCAAATCAACCAGTCCGGCTTTGTCCTCCCCCCGCACGGGGATGTTTCTTTCCTGTCTGCCCACCTGTGCGTGCGTGCGTGCGTGTGTGGTGTGTGTGTGTGTGTGTGTGTGTGTGTGTGTGTGTGTGTGTGTCCGTCGTGCGTGCGTGCGTGCGTGCGTGTGTGTGCGTGCGTGCGTGCATGCGTGTGTGTGTGTGTGTGTGGTGTTGTGTGTGTTCGTGTGTGTGCTCTCTCTCTCTCTCTCTCTCTCTCTCCTCTCTCTCTCTCTCCTCTCTCTCTCTCTCTCTCTCTCTCTCTCTCTCTTCAACACGCACACACGCACGCACACGTACACACACTGTCTGTCTGTTTGTCAGTCTGTCTGTCTGTCTGTCCTTTTCTTCCAATCCAAGTTCTCTTTAAACCCCCCCCCCCCCCCCCCCCCCCCCCCCCCGCCTTCCTCACATACATACAAACACACGCAAGCATGATCGAGTGCACACGCACACACGCGCACACACATAAATACATACGCACGCGCGCCAGTGCGAATGAGAACACTCACACACTCCCATGTGCACACATACTTAGGCTGTCACACACACATACTAGCAAAGACACACAACACACACAGACGCTA
>JADBJO010000703.1:137500-145000 GCA_016801955.1 Conus betulinus | reverse complement strand
CTTTTTTCTCTCTCTCTCAGCAAGACAAGACTTTTTAGACCTAATTTTATTTGAGTGGTCGGTCCCGAACCCCAATTTTCCCTAATTTATTTTTATTTTATTTTTTAATTTATTTTATTTTTTGGGCGGGGGGGGGGGGGGGGCTGTTTTTGCCTTTCTTTTCTGTTTTGTTTGTTTTTTTTTTTCTTTAGGACCTAATTGATACTCTCTATCTCTCTCTTCTATCTCTCTCTCTCTGTGTTTCCCACCCCCCCACCCCCCCACCCCCCCCCCCCCCCCCCCCCCCCCCACCACTCTCTTTCTCTCTCTCTGTTCTCCCCCACCACCCCCACCCCCCCCCCCACCCCCACCCCCCCCCCCACCCCCCCCCTCCTATCGTGTTTCTCTCTAAGCAACAAGACCTTTAAGAACCTAATTTTATTTTGTGTCGGTCCTCGAACACAAATTTTTTCCCCTATACTTTCTTTTTTTTTTTTTTGGGGGGGGGGGGGCTGTTTCTCTCAGTCTAAGGGTTACCGCAGCTTCAACTGTCGACAGAGCGATGGTAATGTGGACGATGGAGAAGGCTGTTGTCGTTTCTTTTACTTTTATCTAATTTTTCTTTTTTTTTTTTTTTTTTTTGGTTTTATATTGTTTCTTGGGTCTCTCACGTGAGCACTACACACAGACCAACGTCAGAGGTTTCATTATCCCCTAGGGTCTTCATGCATAGTCCGCACGCAGAGTTCCCGTGGAGCTCCTATGGAGTGCACATGGCATTCCTGCCATTCTGGGAGTTCCCAGCAGCCGGTAACAGCATCTTTTCTGGCACTCTCTTTCTGACGCTGACTCTTTCTTTGTTCTTTTCTTTTGATACCAAAAAGGACTTTCTATACTGCCGTCTACTGTTTGTCTGTCTTTGTGACCCATTAATACTTTGTTGCCAGAAAGTGTTTCTTCTTTTTTTTTTCTTTCTATTTTTCTCTCTCGTCACTATGTATAACATGCAGAGCATGTAACCTGACGTCTGGGTGGCGAGGCGGTACAGTGTCCATAATGGGCATTGCCTTTCCATTCTGTGTGTATGTGTGTGTGTGTGTGTGTGTGTGTGTGTGTGTGTGTGTGTGTGTGTGTGTGTGTGTGTGTGTGTGTGTGTGTGGTGTGTGTGTGTGTGTGTGTGTGTGTGTGTGTGTGTGTGTGTGTGTGTGTGTGTGTGTGTGTGTGTGTGTGTGTGTGTGTGTGTGTGTGTGTGTGTGTGTGTGTGTGTGTGTGTGTGTGTGTGTGTGTGTGTGTGTGTGTGTGTGTGGTGTGTGTGTGCGTGATGTGTGTGTGTGTGTGTGTGTGTGTGTGTGTGTATGTGTGTGTGTGTGTGTGTGTGTGTGTGTGCTTGCGTGCGTGCGTGTGTGTGTGTGTGTGTGTGTGTGTGTGTGTGGTGTGTGTGTGTGTGTGTGTGTGTGTGTGTGTGTGTGTGTGTGTGTGTGTGTGTGTGTGTGCATGCGTGCGCGCGCTCGCGTGCGAACGTATGCAAAGTAGTTTACATGGCCCTAGAAAGAAGGGATGGGGGCTTAGGGTGGGAGATGGGAGAAAAAGGGCAGTACAGAGAGAGAGAGAGAGAGAGAGAGAGAGAGAGAGAGAGAGAGAGGAGAGAGAGAGAGAGAGAGAGAGAGAGAGAGACAGAGACAGACAGACAGACAGACACACAGAAAGAGAGAGAGAGAATCAAAACGTATCGACACTGACAGATAGTCGCGCCATGACGAGTCCTCTGTGTACAACAAAAAAAAAAAAAAAAAAAAAAAAAAAAAAAAATTCTGTGAGCATCCGAGCATGTAATGGCCAAATCAGTCGCCTGAGAAGCCGTGGTGAGTTACTTTTTGTTGCGTTCTTGTTCCGTGGCGCCCACGTTCACTGAGCCGTAACCAGCACAAGCCGTGAAGGAGAAGGGGGTATCCCACGAGACCCTCGGCCCCCCTCGTCCTGCCCACAACCCCAACCCCTGTCTCTCCCTCCGCCCCCCACCTCTTCTGTCCCCCGTTCCCTTTCCCTTTTCCTCCTCCTTCCTCTCCCTCCAGTGCTAACAGAGCTCTTTTCAATGCCAGTCTCCGTTCAGCTGCTCGCGCATGGTCTCTGTGTGTGTGTGTGTGTGTGTGTGTGTGTGTGTGTGTGTGTGTGTGTGTGTGTGTGGCGCGCGCGGCGCGCGCGCGCGCGCGAGCGTACGCTCGCACGTGCGTACGTGTTTTCAGAACAGAATTGCAAGCTTTAACAAGTAAAACAAGTTCCAGCTGCAGAGGCAGCAGTAGGAGCAGCAGCAGAGACAAAATCAGAAAAAATAACAGCAGAAATGAAGCTAAGAAAGTCAGTGAAGTCCCATTCATATGGGAAACGAGAACGATGACTACAAATACTGCTTTAACTATTTCTACAATCGCTACTGCTAGTGCTACTGCTGCTGCTGCTGCTGCTGCTACTACTACTACTACTACTACTACTACTACTACTACTGCTGCTGCTGCTGCTGCTGCTGCTACCACTACTTCTGGTGTTGATGATTATGCTGCATTTCTGTAGCGCTTTCCGACACATCAAAACCCTGGCAATATCAGTCGAATACACTGATGCATCTCCATGCAGACTAAAACAACAGGCACGCAGTCAAAAAACAAAACAACGACAACAACAACAAACAACAACAAACAACAACAACAACAACAACAACAACAACAACAACACACACACACACACACACACACACACACACACACACACACACACACACAACACACACCAGTGACGTATATGTTCCTGGTATATCGATTTCTCCCCTTCCCACCCCCACCCCCTCCTCCCTCCAGCCCACACGTATAGTGCTGCTGGTACTACGACTGCTTCTCTACTACTACTACTACTACTACTACTACTGCTGCTGGCTGCTGCTGCTGCTGCTGCTGCTGCTGCTGCTGCTGCTGCTTCTGCTGCTGCTGCTGCAAGTTTTGTTATTTGCCGTTGCCGTTTTAGTTGTTGACGCTACTTACCATCCTTCAAAAAAGCCCTAACCCTAGACAAAAGTACACGAGCTGTTTAGATTTCCTTATGTTCTTGTTGTTGTTCTTGTTGCTGTTGTTCTTGTTGCTGTTGTTGTTACTGCTGCTGTCGCTGTTATTTTTGTTGTTGGTTGTTGTATTGTTGTTGATCATCATCATCATCATCATCATCATCATCTTCTTCTTCTTCTCTTCTTCTTCTTCTTCTTCTTCTTCTTCTTCTTTCTTCTCAACATCATCGTCATGATCATCATCATCATCATCATCATCATCATCATCATCATCATCATCATCATCATTATTTTTGTTGTTATCATTAACATCGTAATATACCTCATCATCATCATCATTTTTAAATCTTCAACAGGATCTGCAAAACGAACACTCGCCTCAAATTAAAAGGAAAAAAAAATGTAAAGGAGACGTTATGATTAGGAAATATTTTGGCCTGGTACCTATGAGGTCGCTTCAGGGGGGGTTGCATCGTCAACCGTAATGGTGCCAATGTCTGGCATGCAGTTGCCAGTCAACAGAAAGCTCCACACTGTAGTTATTCGGTTTCTGACAGTTGCCAATGAAAAGAGAGAGAGTGGGATGGGGTGGTGGTGGTGGGGAGGAGGAGGAGGAGGAGAGAAGGAGGAGATGAGGTTGGGAGGGAGCAAAGAGTGGTCTAGAGACAGACGTATGACAGAACGTGTGTGTGTGTGTGTGTGTGTGTGTGTGTGTGTGTGTGTGGTGTGTGTGTGTGTGTGTGTGTGTGTGTGCATATGTGTATCCGTGTGTGTGCGCGCGCGCGTACTGCGTGTGTGTGTGTGTGTGTGTGTGTGTGTGTGTGTGTGTGTGTGTGTGTGTGTGTGTGTGTGTGTGTGTGTGTGTGAGAGAGAGAGAGAGAGACAGAGAGAGAGACAGAGAGAGAGAGAGAGAGAGAGGGAGAGAGAGAGAGAGAGAGAGAGAGAGAGAATGTAAAAAGAATAAAAATCTCAAATTGAAGGCTGCAGATTGTGCTAGTCCTGAGGCAAAATTCAAGGAACATCCAAAAAGAGCCTCGAAGACTTGGCGGAATACAACACGTAATGCTGTAGCAAAAATGAAGACAGAAGATTTTCCAAATTGGACGAGAAGTCTTTATTTATACCTCTTACCCCGCTCATCCTCTCCTACACTGTACATGGTTCACAGAATGAATGCAAAGTGGGTAATAACTACAAAACAATAAAGGCGAAGGCATTCCGAAAAGAAAAAGCACACACACACACACACACACACACACACACACACACACACACACACACACACACACACACACACACTCACATACACGTACACTCACACACTCACAATGTATCATGAAGCATAATCATTACCTCTTCGAAAAAATCCAGAGAACACGTTTTAAGCTTTGATAAAGAAAAAAAAAAAAACACCTAAAATAATATGGAGAGTATCATCTCCAACACTCTGTTTTACATGTCAACAATATATAAAAAAAAAGAACAAAAAAATGCCTCAGACGGAGAGACTGGAACCACGCAGTCCATTTCCATCCCCTTAACACATGCGTCTCCGAATGTGTTAGTCAAAAATTTCTCGCCAACACTGCAAGTGTCTGTATCTCTCGGGCCTGTTTGGCGTCAGGATACATTATGCAAGCAAGTGTAGAATACAAACCTACCATGTGGTCTTAGGTACTTCATCACCTTCAATAATTCTCATCCTCATGGACTGTCATTTAAGACAAAAAGTCTACAAATTCTGTGGTCCTTCATCGCCTGCTCCCATGGTGACCTCAGTTTCCATTTCCACTCCCCCATCCATACCCGTGTTGAGATCGTGTCATAGTGGTCGGTTTTGTCCAGTTCACGAGGACAGTCTTTGGATGGACGTAGTGCCACCTTATGGAGGAGAGACGCTCACTCATGCTAAGGTAAGGTACGGTAATAGCAGCCGACCGCAAAGGGCCATATCAGGGCTGTCACCGAGTTGAAGTCAATTCACATCAAGTCATTCATTCACACAACTCTTTAAAATACACCTTCTAAAACACGCACCCGAAATTTTGTTGAAAATCTTTCTACTATAGACACTCAGATCCGTTGAAAAATGTGAAGCTCTTTGAAGAATTTATTCATGCTGGCTCCACGACTAGGTGGTTATTGTCACAGAAGGGGTTAAGGGGGCTTAGTGAATGGTGTCCCTGCGTATGCACTCACAATGAAACATATTCTTTTAGAGTGTGGGGACTTGCATGAGGTGAGACACAAACATTTTACAGCAGATTCCAAGGAAACCTTGTTCAGAGATGTTCCGAAACGCGATCTTTGAGTTCTTGAAAGAGATTAACATTTGTCATCGGATCTGAGATTTTACAGTGGAAAGATTTTTAACAAACTTTCGGATGGGTTTTTTTTCGAAGATGTATTTTAAAGAATTGTGTGAGTGAATGACTTGTGAGTTGATTTTAACGTGGTGACAGCACTGATGTGGCCCTTTGTGGTCGGCTGGGCTGTAAGCAACATTACCTTATCTTATGCTGGATCAGAACAGGCATCCTGGATCAGAACAGGCATCATGTATCACAGAACACCACTGAAGTGACTCAGCAGCAATGCCATGTTTGTCGCCTCTGTTGGGTTGCTTAATGACGACTGAACTACGCTGCTCTCTGTTGACTGCCGTGCTGAGTCTTCGAAGGAATACCACTGGATGTGGCTGTGTGTGGCAGAGGTGGACATGGGAATATCTGCACTGGAAAGAATATGAAAAATTTAAGGAAAACACAAAAAACTGAGTCACAAATCCCATGGCTTTGCCTTTCTCCTTCACGGTCTCTGTCTCCTCTCATTTCTGTCTCTCTTCTTTCCCCCGACGTAATTTGCGCTCTCTTGCTGTCCCATTCCCTAACCACCGGCTACTCCCCCTCATACCGCCCCCATCCCCTTTCCTTTCCTTCTGCACCCCTCCGCCCCCCTCCCCCCTCCCCCCCCCTCCCCCTCTGTCAGACACTCGACTCTCTTGAAAGCTTTGCCTTTTATTTTGTTCACTCTCGAACCAATCCTCTCTGTTCTCTCAGAAACTCGTTGTGGATCAGTTTATTCATTTTTTTTTTTGGGGGGGGGGGGGGGGGGGGGAGAGTTTTCATTAATTTCATTTTTAGTTTTCTCTTGAGCCTCCTTTTTCTGTGATTCATTAGTTTAGAGGTTGGATGAAAAAGGGTGGATGAAAAAAAAAAAAGCCAAAAAAAAGTACAAACAAAAACAGCAGTAGATCAGTAGCCATATCAACAACAACAACAACAACAACAACAACAACAACAACAACAACGATGACGACAACAACACCAACAACACGAATAATGTGAAGAGACGGAATATAGACGTCCACTGCTTTGTTTCTCGGCATGTTCCTTTGTGTCTGTTTGTGTGTATGGCTGGCTCCCTCCTCCCCCCGCCCACCTCAACACCCTCCCCCCTTCGTCACACACACACACACACACACACACACACACACACACACACACACACACACACACACACACACACACACACACACACACGCACACACACGCACGCACGCACGCACGCACACACACACACACACACACACACACACACACACACACACACACGCGCGCGCGCGCGCACGCGCACACACACACACACACACACACACACACACACACACACACACACACACACACACACACACACACACACACACTTATCACTCACTCACTCACTCACTCACACTGAAACCAACACACACAGACAGGCGTATGTGGAATGCGTGCATTTTCACTTTTCATAGTGAAAAAGCATTTTGATTCAATACACATTGGATTGAAAAACGAAGTTCCTCAAAGAGATACTCGCACTTGGTTTGACGTTTTGTTGTCGGTAAAAGGAATGAC
This sequence comes from Conus betulinus, assembly GCA_016801955.1. Classification (NCBI taxonomy): domain Eukaryota; kingdom Metazoa; phylum Mollusca; class Gastropoda; order Neogastropoda; family Conidae; genus Conus; species Conus betulinus. Next base: position 138,073 of record JADBJO010000703.1, on the reverse strand, counting down.
AAGAAAAACCTGGACATGCAGCACTACATTTGTCAGCCTAACACATGACAGAAGAAGCAATGTTGTGTGTGTGTGTGTGTGTGTGTGTGTGTGTGTGTGTGTGTGTGTGTGTGTGTGTGTGTGTGTGTGTGTGTGTGTGTGTGACATACCAAAAAGGGCGTGGAATGAACGCTCTTATACACTCTTTACTCCGTTTAGCGCAGTCTTTAGAAGGAAATTAATCCACAGAAAGAAAGAAAGTTACACAGCAAAACCAAACAGACCGATCGATAGGAAGATCGTAATGACGTGTGAGAAATGAAATAAAAGAACGTGAGATAAAACAAAATGAAATGTAATGAAATAAAACAAAGCAGGGCCGGACAACCAGGGAAAACATAATTAAACTCTAAAGTAATAAACCCGATGGAAGTACACAAACTGTAATAAAATAATGTCAAACAAAAATTAGAATTCAATAAAATCACACAAATTAGGAGAAGCAAACAAGTTGAAATGAAAAACAAGAAACCAAACCAAAACAAAACAAAAAACACAAAACAATAAGCACATGGAGAGGAAACAACAACAGCG
>JADBJO010000703.1:87500-122500 GCA_016801955.1 Conus betulinus | reverse complement strand
TTTATGTCTCTACTTAATCTAACACCGTTATAAAAAGGGCTATGGCGTAGAACGCTCTCTCTCTCTCTCTCTCTCTCCTCTATCTCTCGCTCTCTCTCTCTCTCTCTCTCTCCATGAGAAAGAACATTCTTACGTCATTTGATCTTTGAGCAAATGACGTAAGAATGCTCTGTCTATCTGTCTCTGTCTGTCTGTCTGTCTGTCTGTCTCTTACATGAGAGGAGAGAGAAAACATTCTTATGTCACTTGGTCTATGAGCAAATGATGTAAGAATGTATCTCTCTCTCTATCTCTCTCTCTCTCTCTCTCTCTCCTCTCTCTCTCTCTCTCTCTCTCTCTCTCTCTCGTCCGTGATTATGTGCCTTTGTTTGTTTACTTGGAACAAACACGCGCGCGCGCACACGGGCGCGCGCTCCTTTTACCACCACTTACCCGCGTCGAACTTCTCACCGCCATACCCCCATCTTTCTTCCCCTTCTCTCCTCTCCCTCCACACACCTCCCACCCACCCCACCCCCTCCATCCACCCCCCCTCCATGCCCCACCCCGCCCCTCTCTTACTCTGCATCCCCCATACCTCTTACCCATTCTCACTCCCCCCCCCCCCCCTCCCCCCCCCCCCCCCCCCCCCCCCCCACTGCGTCCTTTAAACCGAAAGCAAACACAGCAACACACAGAGGCGGTAAATGGCTCTCCCCACGACATCTCTCCTCCCCCTACCCCCCCCCCCCCCCCCCCCGCCCCTCCCCCGCTCCCTTCTACTCCACCCCACTACCACCCTCTTTTTCCTTTTCTTTCTCCTCCACTAAAACCTCTTACAGTCTCTGCCTCTTCCTACCTCCCCCCCCCCCCCCCCCCCCCCCCACCCCCCCCCCCCCCCACGCCCCCCCGTACCCCAACAGCAATCAGTGTTCAGGGTTTTAGCACCTTGTGGTGCGAACTCTATCAGGACTTCATGCTGCTTGTCACATAGAATGTGTCGCCAATCTATTCGTCGGCTTGCATTATGTCGAACGGTCCATTGCACGCGAATAGATATCTTCGTCCATAGATCCTCCTGGTCGATATAGATCCTGTCGAGTCGACAGATCGCCATGTTCGTAAAAGATCCTTTTGGTTTAAACAAATTTTATTTGTTCGAGAACCATTTTGCAGCAATGTTCATCAAATCATGGAGTACAACAAGCATAGGCTTATAAAACGTACTCTTACAAAGAAAATATACATGCGAGTGATGCATATAATTAGGGCTGTGGTGACAACGCAGCGAGTTGCTGCTGCGATCGCTAGTGATAAATGCAATGGGTTTAGCGGGTCCGACCGCTTTGGAACTAAGAGGGTTGCATAGTAGAGTGACTGGTTGTATTGAAGTCCTTATTAGCCCCCTCCCCCCCCTCCCCTCCCCTCCCCCTTTACACTGCCATCCCCCCTTCTCTCTCACCATACACCTCTCTAAAAATTATTGCGTATACCCAGAGATATTTCCCGTCGTATTTCCTATTCATCTACAAAACCGTTGATTCACCTACGAAACCGTTGATCACACACACACACACACACACACACACACATACACATATATATATATATATATATATATATATATATATATATATATCAATATGTAAACAAAGCTTGCTCATGCCTTAGATTGAAGAAATAGGGGAAGATAAGCATTCATATCTGCAATGGTAGATAATTCTGCCTAACTAACAGTATGTGCTTGAGTGGGTGAATGGAGAATAATAAATGCTTCTCAAAATGAGCCTTCAGCAAGCTTATAGTCTCCAAGGGGGAGGCAATTTCCAATAGGGAGAAAACTCTCTAACATGTAACTCCTGGTCAGATACCGGTATTTCGAAACCTGATTGTTTCTCCTCAGTGACCGCGGAAAGTGGTAACTTGACTCCTCTGGCTTTTTGATTTTAAGAAGAATGCTATCCCAGAAAAAGGCTGGTGTGCAATACCATAGTATGTTTGTTGAGTTTTCAAAAAGTGACCAAAGGTGCCACCTAAGAAGCAAAAGAAAAATCATATATATATATATATATATATATATATATATATATATATATATATATATATTTTGACTAATAAATTCCAAGGATAAGTAATAAATAATGACTAATAAATTCCAAGGATAAGTAACCGAGCACCATTCCAGCAACTTACAGAGCATGATGATGTTGCAAAGACTGCAAGAAATATTCAATTATAAAACAAAATTTGCTGTTATGTCTTAGAGTGAAGAAATAAGGGGAGATAAGCATTCATATCTGCAGTGGCAGTTTGCCTAACAGTATATGTGCTTGAGATGGTGAGTGGGGAATGATAAATGCTTCTCAAATGAGTCTTCAGCAAGCTTATAGTCTCCAACATCATGAACTTCGACCAGAGAAAAGACCTACAATAAAATAGAAAAAAAAAGTTGGTGATAGTAAAAAAAAACCCCCAGCAACAACAGCAACAAGAACATCAACAGCAGCCACAACAAAGGACAAAAGAAAAGAGGAAACTGCCCCAAGAAGGAGTTGAGATTTCAGCCAACTGCCCCCAAGGCTTTGCTTAAGGAGTCGAGTATTTCAGCCAGGCAGTGCCCCAAGGCCTTGCTTAAAGGTCAACTTTAGAGATTTTCGATAATTTGTTAAAACAGGTCTACATGTCATATAACAACAGTATGGTATCATTTTAAAAAAAAAATCGCCGGAAGAATTTAATAGATAAAAAACGACTTTTGCACACCTGTTCAAACCCCTCGCGGTAGGTAGACCGAAAACCGTGACGTCACTTGATGGACTGGCTGTCAGCAGCGATCTACACAACATGGCAACGCCAAGTGAAATCAACATGAGCTGAATCCCTCACAGTCTAAAAAAGTCATGAGGGGGTGGCAGATATTGTGCTGTAGGCGAGTGCAGCAGCTCAGCAGGAGACGGACATTCTTTGCACACATTTCTATCTGATCCAGATACTCCAAAAGAAGTGGATTCGGTTCGTGTAACCATGCCGGGCCGCTAAGTTCTTTTTACCACGTCAGTTTCCACGGAAACGAGCTATTCCGACAATTGCCGAGCCCGTTCGAGTGGATCAAAAACTTCGTCTGCATTGTGCGCGTATACTTTGAAGGCGGAGTGGTGGTGAGCTCGTACAGATGAGTACGATGGTCGCACGTTTATTCTGTTCTTGTCTATGGACAGATCACACTTGTTGAACTGAATGAACGCGTTAAGGCTTGAGGAAGGAGAATCTCCGCTCGCCGTCCACGCGTGATCGCATAAAGAAGTCAGTCGGTAGCCTCCCTTGAGACTTCGGTAAAGTCCGTACGCCTTCGGAATGCTGTGTTCGGGCGTCCAGCTGGAACTGAATAGCTCGTTTCCGTGGTCCAGCTGGCACTGACGTGTAAAAAGAACTTAGCGTTCAAACTGATAGGGTAAAGGCCTTGCAGAAACATCCCCAGAGTCACATTGGCTGTCGCAATCATAGTCACTGCTTTTACAGGATAAATCAAATTCCGAGCGAGATGTGCAAGAACCATCAGAATCGCTTTCTGTCGCTGTCGCTGACACTCATGTGATGTCATATCCAAGAGCAGTTAAGCCATGCTAAGATTTAGTTGATTACCTCCTGTTTTCTTGATTACAAGTGAAGATGCCCCCTTTCGCGGATCGATTGAGTGTGATTGGGAGCGAATCGGATGTTTATTACCAATTTATCAAACATTTCATATTTCTGCATAAGTTGACCAATTATCGAAAACCTCTAAAGTATACCTTTAAGGAGTCGGGTATTTCAGACAGGCAGTGCCCTAAGGCCTTGTTTAAGGAGTCGAGTATTTCAGACAGGCAGTGTTAGGTGGTTTTTGATGATTTTTGTTATGGCTGAAAGTTCCTTCCCTTTCTTTTCTTCCATATGCTAATAAGTAAAGTAGACAGCAAGTGGTTCCATGCAGATGGGTTAAGATACAACAAACGGAACACTTAGATTATTTGGTAAAAACGTCTTGGTGTCGAAAAGTCAAGTCTCTTTCATTTCTTTCATGTGCTCATCCAGTGTACAGGCCAGGTGGTTCCAAGCAGACAGACTTGCTATGAAAGGAATGGGACTATTTGGGGAAACCACCTGGCGCAATGATAGGGTCACGATGAGTGCGAAGGCCTGACATGTGACGTCAGGTAAGGGGTAGCTCATGTATTTCTTGCTTGTGAATGACGTCATCGGTAGAAATCCCTAAAAGCAAGTGAAATGATCAATGAGGGGGGAGTGGGGGGGGGGGGGGGGGGGCGGGGGGAGGGGGGGTGTTAATTTGAATTATCGTCATGTAATATCAATCTATGCCCCAAATTTATGCTATTGCCTTCATTTGATCCATTATCGGTTTAATATCAATCTATACCCCAAATTTATGTTACAGCTCAAAAACGCTTATATAGATGACATATGATTTGGTGTAAAATCCTAATTGAGGCGTGTGACCAGCACATAACTCCTGAGGGCGGGGATACTATTTGTTTTTAGAAGACCCCCCCCCCCCCCCCCCCCCCCCCCCCACGCCCCCAACATCCTACGGGAGCTCCCAGCAGTTTGAGCCGCTTGTTAGCCAGTAACACAGAGCGAGTTCATCATTTTTCGGAACACGTCACTAGCTCCACGTGCACACGCACGTGCACACACGTGACCACCACGTGCAGTTCTATTTCCGCTCAAATTCTCTGTTCAATGGGTGCGCTGAATTGGGTGGCGGCTTGTACGGCAGTGAACATGCGTTGTCCAAGATCTAAGCGATATTTTTTTTTTATCGATCTAGCAAGTTTTTGTTTATTTTTGTAAGCGCAACAGTTGGATCAGGGGCGGATCATGCCGCTGAGTGGGAAGGGGGGGGGGGGGGTAGGCTCCGATTTGGCTTAAGATGTACGCAGCGGCAAAAAAACAAACAAACAAACAAAATATCAGAAAGCGTGGAAAACGGTTAGCGGGGACTGGGGAAATTAGCGGGAGAGATTTACAGATTCCATCATGCTGTTTTATGTCGTGTTTATATAATGATATGTGCAGCCCTGTGTCATGCAAACAGATGTAGTCTATGATTATATAAAAACGCACACGAACACACAAAATATCCCTTTCCCTTCAGACTCCCTCCTCGTTCTCTCGCTCTCTCTCTCTCTCTCTCTCTCTCTCTCTCTCTCTCTCTCTCTCTCTCTCTCTTTCCTCCTCTCTCTCTCTCTCTTTCTTTCTCTCTCTCTTTCTCTCTTTATTCGCTCTCTCTCTGTCTGTCTGTCTGTCTGTCTGTCTGTCTGTCTGTCTCTCTTCCCTCTGACCAGTCCTGAACTTTTTTGTCCAACAGGGAAAGTTTTTTTTTTTCTTCTACAGTTATAGATGTGTCATATCATACGGTTGTGTTCATTTCAACAGAATCAGATGTTCAAAGTCACCTTGTAACTTCAGCACCGGTAGCCAGGTGAGATGAGCTAAGATTAATATCTTCAAAACCCATATTCTTTTTTGAGAGAATGGTGTCACCATTGATGCTCGAAATTGATTAAGCAACAGCAACAACAAAGACAGTAAACATGGTATGCAAACGTCACCAAAAAAACTATATAGGATGGGTCCTGACCATGTTTGCAAGTTATTTTGATTATGTTAATTTTTTCACAGTGAACTTAGAGCATCGATGGCAATATCACTGTCTCACACAGAAACACAGACTTTCAAAACATCGGTATTATTTCATCTCATGAACCAGTACTGAAGATAAAACGCTTCAAAGTTTACACTTTTCACCAAATAAAATGCTGTCTGCAAGTTCATCACTGACTGGTAGATGATAATGATCAGAGAACAGTTTGTCCGTTCAGTTGTCAGTTTCTTCGACGTCGTTTTGATCTTCCAGTTGTCAATTTCAGCTCCCATAACTATCAATTGAAATGTTTCCAGAGCTTAGTGGTCAAGGCTGAACTTTTTGCTGTCACCCCGTCGAGGTCAAGCTGGTCAGCAGAGGAGGTGAGGGAGAGAGAGGAGAGAGAGAGAGAGGAGAGAGAGAGAGGAGAGAGAGGAGATGAGAGGAGAGAGACGAGAGAGAGAGAGAGAGAGCAGCTGAGCATCAGTGCGTTTAATCGGACGCGTACTGGTCTTTCGGACTCACTTAAAAAATTAAATGTTGGAAGTTGACCTGCCAATGATGTTTTAGTTTTACTAGGTGGTGTGTGTGTGTGGGTGTGGTGTGTGTGTGTGTGAAGTTGTAGTGGAGATGATGGTTTGTGGAGTGCGCGCTAGAGCGCGAGCGCCGCTAGCATGCATGTCGCAGGCTGTGGGTGCCGCGGGCGTGGGTACCCCCCGCCCCCACCCCCCCGGTGGTTGACCCCCCCCGTGGCCACCCGCCAAACTGTAATGAAGTGTGCCGCGCGGGGTCGTTGGTGTTGTTGTGATCTGGCGCTGTGTGTGGTGTGTCCCCCCCGCAAGAAGGAGGCGGAGAAAGGATACCCCCAACATGTGGTGTAGTTTCGCTTACCTGTTGGGGTTGTTAAAGACACGCGTTGTTGTGTTTGGTCGGGAAGTGTGTCTGGGACACAGTCATTTGCGTGCGACCGTTCTTATGTCAATTTTTTTATTCGTCATATTCTAGTTAGACTGGCAGGACTGGCACAACATGAGGTCAGAGCATGCAGAGAAGGGACACGCAACTGAGGGAGCACGACCCCTACGGGCCGTGCAGACCCACCCACCCCTTGGGTTACTCGCCGTGTCATCGCTCGCCTCACCCACCTTACAAAGCCCCCAGAGACTTAGTCACTCATATCCTACTTCCGCCTCCCGGCTACCCAACCTACTACTAAATCCTCCCGCAAATCTATACAATTTCTTTCCCTTCGCCACCTTAGCTTTTCTGCTTCTTTCTTTCTTCTTTGCCCCTGTTCTGCCACTTTTGTTTTTTTTTCTGAGCACAGGTTTGTGGATCTAGTGCCAGATTGTTTCTCTGAGAACGAGGTTGATTCAAAGCTTGGATGAGGATTAATGACTCAGAAGAGTCCTCACGCTGTTATGCGAATACGCTGCCCTCTCTCGAACCCCCCCCTCACCCCCCCCCCCCCCCCCCCACCCCCCCCCCCCCCCCCCCCCCCTCTTTTTAGTTTTCTTTGTGTTTAATGAATCTCGATCTGGTTTCTCCAATTTATCTTGTTATTTTCTTCTTCTTCTTATTATTCTTCTTCTTCTTCTCTTCTTCTTCTTCTTTCTTCTCTTTCTCTCTTCTCTTCTTCTTCTTCAGAATATAGGACGCATTCCCGGTCGTGTCGTTCAATAACAATTTGGATCACCAACCCCCAGCTCTCCATCAAAAAACCCTCCTCCTCTGCCCCCACGCTTTGACCCTCCTCTCTCCCTCTCACTCACGCTGGCAAGAGAAATAGAAGACCCAGACAAGGTGAATCAATGCGGTAAAAATAATAAAAAAAAAAAAAAACAAAAAACTGTCAGTCAGTCAGTTTTGTTCGTGTTTCAATCAGGTGTTTGGACTGCCAACACAAAGGCTAGGGAAGCCATCTCAACGCTTAAAATGACAACACACACACACACACACTCACACACACACACACACACACACACACACACACAGACACACACACACACACCACACACACACACACACGAGAGAGAGGAGAGAAGAGAGAGAGAGTTACGTTTGTCCTTAAAGCCTGCCTAATTGGACAGGCCAACAGCTCATGTGAACATCGTCTCTCCTCCGTCCCTCCCTTCTCCCATCTCTCTCTCTCTCTCTCTCTCACTTCTCTCTCTCTATCATCTCTCAACTCTCTCTCCTCTCTCTCTCTCTCTCCTCTCTCTCTCTCACTTTCCCTCCATTTCTTCCTAGGTCTGTCTTTCACACAATGGTAATGTGTATTCTCTCTCTCTCTCCTCTCTCTCTCAATCCTCTCTCTCTTCTCTCTCTCTCTCTCTCTCTCTCTCATACACACACATATACGAAGGAAGGCGCGCACGCACATGCACGCATGATGAACGCGCGACGCGCGCGCACACATTTCTGCACACACACACCCACACCACACACACACACACACACACACTCATACACCCAGTCACAAGCAGACACTCAAACAACACAGAAACATGCAAACACCACACGCAGTGCGTGCAAACTCTCTCTCCTCTCTCTCTCTCTCTCTCTCTCTCTCTCTCCTCTCTCTCTCTCTCTGTCACACACACACACACACAAAACACACACACATGCACGCATGCATACACACACACACCACACCACGCACACACACACAACACACACACAACACACACACACACACACACACACACACAAGAAGCCACACGCACGCACACACACAACACACACACACACACACACACACACACACACAACACACACAACACACACATCTCAACACACCAGACACACACAAACACAACCACACACACACACACACACACACACACACACACACACAGACACACACACACACACACAACACACACACACTAACACACACTAAACACACACACACTAACACACACACAACACACACACACACTAACACAGGGAGGGGCGGCAGAAGAGAGGCGACGGAACGGAGCAGGCGGGGATGTGGAAGTAGGTGGTGTGGGGCGGGAGTTGGGGTGGGTGGGGGTGGGGACAGTAAGTGAGCGGAGGGGGAGAACGGGTAAACTACACTAAGCACTGGGCTTTTCCCCATCAGTTTTCCATACCCCTCCAATGAACAGCATGGTGCTTGAAGCATCTCCCCCTCGAATACGTCTCGGGTCGCAAACCAGGAGGGAAAAAAAAAAAACAGTTGAGTCAAAACCGGGCACAACTGCATTCCCAGCAATAATCCAGAGTACAGTTTTTGTTCCAATTTATCTTTGTATTTCTTTTACTGATCAAAGTTAGTTAGTTTTGACGTTGTTCTGCCGTGGCATCTTTTCTTCTTTAATATGGCTACTATATTTTTGTCTGATTCTGGACAAACACAGAGAAACTCTGTGTGTACTCTGTACAGACTTTCGTATCTACTATCGTATATACGGCGCACGCCACATACACTATGGGTTTTTTCTTTCTTTCTTCTTTTTCTTTTTTTTTTTAGTTTTTTTTTTTTAAGGCTTGAGCAGCTAAACACCTTTGATTCTGATAGTTCTTCCTGCTTAGAGTGATTCTGGCGTATTGCAAAAGGGCAGATCCAGCATTGTTTGACCATGATGGAGGTGGAGGTCTGCGTTCTCCCCGGTACTCTTCCAGATATCTCTGTTTTCAATCTACATTTGTTTGTTTGTTTGTCGGTTTGTCAGCGGGATTACGCGGAAAAACGGTCACACCGATTTTAACGGAACATGGTAGAAACACGGCAAGTGACCCCAAGATCGATTCCACTCAAGTTTGATGAGGAACAGTGCTGTGGATTCAAAAGACAGTCACAGGATCCGTTCAGCGAAATTATTAGATATATCCACTGATCATAAAGACGATTAAAATTGTTTTCATGAATAGGTGTGTGTAAAGGAATACGTTTTCCTGGAATATCAAAGGTTTCTAGTGATATAAAAACGTTCACGGTTCATATTTTTCCCATACGCTATTTTGTACAAAAAAAAAATGCATGGGAAATAACTCTCTTATTCCATACCTACAATCTCTTATCCTGGCTAAAAAAAAACAAAACACAAAAAACAAAAACAAACAAACAAACAAAAAAAACAAACAAACAAACAGAGGCTTGTCTTTCACTTATAACCTGACTTGCTCACAAATGTTAAAAAAAGATCATAATGAAAAATGAAAGCCTACCGAATGACACAGTTATTTTTTTTCCTATGTAACAAACGCATCATTTTCCCTTGGGCTCGATGTCTTGAAGCGGATTATCATCAAAGGGCGGATCCAGGATTCGTTAGACCATGGCGAGGTCTGCGCTGTTGCGTCACAAACAGTCTTTGTCGCTGAATTGTTTTTCTAATTCTAAATCCATGTAAAAATGAAAATGCACACACTCACACTTTGCCTTTGCTTTAAATCAAATCCCCCTTTTCAGTAAAATGCCGCCGTAGGTGGTGTCCTGCTTAAACTGTGAAAAAACTGTGAAAAAAAACCCTGATCTGATCAGCACCGAAGAGGACCAGGAGCAGCGCCGAGTGTCCTGTAGTGAGTTGCCTCACGGCGGCCTGGCGATTGATGGCTCCCTGTTGTTTGCAGGTGCTGTGGCTACGATAGTGCGCAATGAGTGTGGCTGTGTGTGGCGCCGCTGGAATGGGCGGCGTGGGAGTAAGTAATACCACTGACAATACACTGCAGAGAGAGAGAGAGAGAGAGAGAGAGAAAGAGAGAGAGAGAGAGAGAGAGAGAGAGAGAGAGAGACAGAGAGAGAGATACTTTGACACTTTGATATTTTATTGTCATTACCAAAGAGGTGTTTTTTTCAAGGGGGCGGGGGGGGGGGGGGGGGGGGGGGGGGGGGGGGGGGGGGTAAACAGAACAATAACATATCCCTCTTCCTTTCCTGCAAACAAATAGTGCAATTTCATTCCTAGTGTGTATCAAATCAAAGGTTAACAAATACAAATAAATTCGTAACATTTCCTTATGTCCTCCTCACGCACAGGAGTAATGCAGTAAGGTTAAGAGAGAGAGAGAGAGAGAGAGAGAGAGAGAGAGAGAGAGAGAGAGAGAGAGAGAGAGAGAGAGAGAGAGCATCAAATTTCCGACCCGATTTTGTTTTTAAATAAGATTTACTGAAGATTATTTTCTGTGCTCGTAAAAGACACTTTGCAAATAAACAAAGTTCTCGTAGCGCGGTGGTTAGTGCTGCAAACTTGAGGGCTGAAGGTCGTAGGTTTGGTTCCTATCAGTCATAGTGAGTGTGTGTGTGTGTGTGTGTGTGTGTGTGTGTGTGTGTGTGTGTGTGTGCGTGCGTGTGTGTGTGTGTGTGTGTGTGTGTATGTGTGTGTACGTGTGTGTGTGTGTTGGTACCAGCTGGCACACACTAAAGAATTGAGCGTGCTTTGGGCTCGAATATGACAACTAGAACCATCAAGTTTACTGTCAACTATTGAATTATTATAGGCAGAGCCAATATAAATGAAAGGAAGCGTGCAGAACAGAAAGTAACACTTAAAAAGAAAGTAAAGGAAATGAAGTCAAATAACTATATTACAAATTATTTGTCATTGGATATTGATCTATTACATTTTATGGACGTATGAAATAACCGTTTTCAAATTTTGCATACAGTTCAAATCCCTGTTCACCCATCGGATTCAAATCACTTTTCACCCATCAGTTCAAATCCCTTCTCAACCATTACAGCTTAAATCTTTCTCACCCACACAGTTCAAATGTCCTCCAACCCATTTGAACAAACCCTTTCTCACCCAAACAAATCAGATCTCTTCTGACCGATATGATTCAAATCCCTTCTCACAAAAACAGTTCACATCCCTTCTGACCGATTTAATTCCAAATCCTTTCTCATCTAAGGAGTCCAAATCCCTTCTGACCGAAATAATTCAAATCCCTTGTCACCCAAACAGTTCAAATCCCTTCTGACCAGTATAATTCAAATCCCTTCTCACCCAAACAGTTCAAATCCCTTCTGAGCGATAAATTCAAATCCTGTCTCACCCAAACAAGTCTAATCCCTTCTGACCGATATAATTCAAATCCCTTCTCACCAAACAAGTCAGATCCCTTCTGACCGATATAATTCAAATCCCGTCTCACCCAAAACACTTCAAATCCCTCCTGACCAATATACTTCAAATCCCTTCTCAGCCAAACAGTTCAAATCTCTCCTGACCAATATAATTCAAATCCCTTCTCAGCCAAACAGTTCAAATCCTTTCCGACCAATCTAATTCAAATCCCCTCTCAGCCACAGTTCAAATCCCTTCTGACCGATACAATTCAAATCCCTTCTCAGCCAAACAGTTCAAATCCCTTCTGACCGATATAATTCAAATCCTTTCTCACCCAAACAATTCAAATCCCTTCTCACCTATACAGCTAAAACCTTTCTCACCCATACTGTTCAAGTCCCTTGTCACCCATACTGCATGTAAATCTCTCTTATCACCCACACCTTAACCACACTTTAAAACAAGGTGGACACTCTCGGGAAAGCGCAGATCTCTGCCAACGTCGAGCGGATCTTGGAATTGCCATATGAGTCATTTGGTTGGGAAAACAAATTTTTTACGCGCCAAGGGATGCTGTCTGAAAGAGTTACTTCCCATACATTTTTCTTTTAATAGGACACGGAAAATGCGAGATGTCAACGTTTATTTTTTCTATTACTTTTAGATGGTTATCACTTCATGACAGCAACTTCACGATATTCATGTCCAGAAGTCTTGCTGAACAATCCCTAGATCCGTCATTGATCCGTATCTCCGTGTCCGCACCAAAATTTCGTTCTTTCGTCCTTTGGTCGAATTCTATCTTTCCATAAAGTTTGGTTAAAATTAGTTCCTTAGCTTTGGAATAATTGTGTTCACACTTCACCGACAAACCAACAAACCAATAAACGGACACGGGTAAAAAAAAAACAAAAACATAATTTTTTTAGGCGGAGGTAGATGTTTTTTACTAATTGCTGAAGTATACAGGTATAAATTTTTGTGATGAGTACGGTGCCTCGCCACTTCACATTCTGACACAAGCCTTATTGTAGTCTGAATCACGCTCTTCACCTTTTTTCTCTCTTTTTGTTCTTTTTTTTCTTCGTCTTTTTTGTTTTCATTCTTTGCCATGATAAGGCGAGAGAGTGAGAGAGAGAGAGAGAGAGAGAGGAGAGAGAGAGAGAGAGAGAGAGAGAGAGACAGACAGACAGACAGACAGACAGACTATAAGAGACAGACAGACAGACAGACTATAAGACAGACAGACAGGCAGGCAGACTAAGACAGACAGACAGACAGACAGGCAGACAGGCAGACTAAGAGAGAGACAGACAGACAGACAGTCAGACAGACAGAGACAACACGCAAAGAGACACCCAGACAGAGACGCTGGAAAGGAAAGAAAAACGAGGTGGGGGGAGGAGGGGGAGGGGGCAGGGAAGGGGGCATGCGCAGCAAGACAAACTTCAAACAGAAACGGGAGAACAGAGATAAAGAGGAGACAGCGAAAGAGAGAAGACACAGAGAGGAAGGGAATGGGGTGTGGGTGTACGGGACCTCAATTGTTACTGGCATGCACGGCCTGAAACCATCTGTTGTTCGCCAGATCAAATCGGGAATACCTGCATGGGAGAGAGGAGAGAGAGAGAGAGAGAGAGAGAGAGAGAGAGGAGAGAGAGAGAGAGAGAGAGAGAGAGAGAGAGAGAGAGAGAGAGAGAGTTTCCCCTATCTCGCTGCTTCCAGTCATCTTGAATAATTTTTTTAGCCTATCTATGTTGTCTATGTTACTGTCTATCGGTCGATCCATGTATTGTCTTCTGTCTGTGTCTGTCTGTCTGTCTTGTGTCTCTGTCTGTCTGTCTGTCTGTCTGTCTGTCTGTCCGTGTGTGTGTGTGTGTGTGTGTGTGTGTGTGTGTGTGTGTGTGTGTGTGTGTGTGCGCGCGCGCGCGCGCGCGTATGCGTGTGTATGTGTGCAGATAGACACACGTGATTGGGGCACTTACTCATGACATCAACAACGTGAAACACAAAATATGAAGACTGGACGTTATATACGTTCATGTACGTACGCATCCGTTGTATGTAACACGTACTCAGCAGCACTAAATGGTTTGTTAAGGATGTATCAAATGTATTTATTGTGGGAGATACACTGCGACAATATATTTGCACTGAAGAGAAATATATACGAATTACTTCCCTTTATAGAACCACTGCAGTCAATATAATCTGGTAATACAAAGAATCTGCCATTACTTCTGTCACTAGAGAGGCAAACGGCGTTAATCTAGCATGTTGTATCTGGCCTATTTTTAAATGTATCATTGAAAAATGTGTAATGAAAATAACGACAACGACTTATGAGCATAGTCTACACATATCAATTCAACCAATCAGAGTCACATCTATACTCAAAATGGTAGTGCATCAGCCTGTCTCAGGGCACACGCCACAAATAGCGGCACGCACGAAAATGCAATAAGAATCGATGTGAGGGTTTTTGGGGAATTTTAGAACACTGCACTGGAGATTGAAATTAAACTTCCTCTAAGGCCCCCCTTCCCCCCACACCATCCGTCCAGCCTTTTCCCCCCCCTCCCTTACCAATCATTTCACTTTTTCTCAAGGATTTTCCATAGATGACGTCATTCGCGGTCTAGTGATACGTCAACTACCCAATATCTGACGTCACATTTCAGGCCTTTGAGCTCACTCGTGACCCTATCTTCGTGCCAGTTGGCCTTCTCCGAAGCAGCCCTGTTCCCTTCATTTCAAACTTTCCGCGTGGAACCACCATGCGTGTATCTCGATGGACATATGATAAAACAAAAAGAAGAGGAATCAGCTCTGGGACACAATACACGTTACCAACAACGATCCAGTTGTTCCTGTATCTAAAATTAACTTTTAATTAACTATTCATGCCTTGACGCATTGCTTTTTCGGTGTGCAGCCTAACCTTCATCGGAATCATCGAGCGACCTTCGGGGTTAATACATGGCTAACCGAAAATTGAAGCCAGGAGACGTCTCTCTCTCTCTCTCTCTCTTCTCTCTCTCTCTTTGTCAGTTTGTCTGTCTCTCTGTCTGTCTGTCTGGTCTGTCTGTCTGTCTGTCTGGTCTGTCTGTCTGTCTGTCTGTCTGTCTGTCTGTCTCTCTCTCTCTCTCTCCTCTCTCTCTCTCTCTCTCTCTCTGTGTGAATCAATGAAGCAGAAAAGAGAGGACGGAGTATATAGACAGGCAGCGAAAGTTACATTCAGTTATAGACCCTCCCCCCCCCCCCCCCCCCCACCACCACCACCATCACAATATAATACTCTTTGACAGTAACGTCTACCCATTATTCACGTGAAAACTGTTTCTGTTTTTCTTTTTCAATTTTGTAACATTATATTCAAAGTAAAACTATTCAGTCTAGTCCAGCTCTGTTTCAGTTGTATCTATGTGTGACGTATAAATTCACTGTGTTTGTCTACTGAAACATGTTCGTGTTCACTGCTATTTGTGTTCACCATGACTCAAGAAGGGATCAAAGGTGAAGAATATTGAAACTTGAATTTCTCTCTCTCTCTCTCTCTCTCTCTCGTCTCTCTCTCTACCTCTCTCGCTCTCTCTCTCTCTTCTCTCTCTCTCTCTCTGTGTGTGTGTGTGTGTGTGTGTGTGTGTGAGAGAGAGAGAGAGAGAGAGAGAGAGAGAGAGAGAGAGAGAGAGTATGCTACATACGTAAATATTGATCAACAGAATCAGAGCAAGGGACTCTCTCAGAGTGTGCTCACAGTAATGATGATGATAATGATAATGATAATAATAATAATAACAACAGTAATACGAATAACAACAGCAGCGATAAAGCTTTTATAATAATAATAATAATGATGATAATAATAGTAATAATAATAATAATAACAATAATAATGATGATGATGATTAATAATAATAATAATAATACTGCTGCTGCTGCTGCTGCTGCTGCTGATGATGATGATGATAACTACACAGCAGTTTAAAAGCGCCTTGCCAGAAAGTGCTGCACGTATAAACATTGCACATCAATAAATTTACACACACACACACACACACACACACACACACACACACACACACACACACACAGCAGGCATTAATTACATGGCAGGAAAAATAAAAATAAAAAAAAAGGGGGGGGGGGGATAGTGGGATCTTACAAGTAACACTTTTGGAAGAGACATGTTTTGAGGTTGAACTGGAAGGCAGCAAGAGAGCAAGAGTGTCTAACGTGCAATGGAAGAGAGTTCCAAAGCTGCGCGGCACAGAATGAGAAAGAACGATAGCCATGACTTTTACGTTTGTAATGTCCCTGACGAAACAGTAGGGAGTCGGAAGAAAAGCGGAGAGTGCGAGACAGAATGTAAATAAATTCATTCAGATCAAAGGTGCTGAGCCGGTAATTTATTCTGAAACATGTACTTGCAACTTTGTAATTAATTCGTTCTGAAATAGGCAGCCAGTGGCGTTTCTTCAAGTGATGAGAGCAGGGCTGTTGACGATGTGACCTAAAAAAAAAAAAAGGTAAATAATAATTTGCTTCCAGTTTTTGCAGTCACCATCGTGAAAATGCGACTGTCTTGAGAGTGAAAAAAAAAAATTTTTAGTCAAAAGGAACCAAGTGAAAAAAAAATACATGGCTTAGTGGGTCTAAGTTGATGTTTGTTATGTTTTTTTATTCATTTTTTTTTTTGGTCCCTCTTCATTTACATTTATTGTTTTGTGTTTGGTTGTTTATTTTCCCCCCCAACGTTCAATTTCTTGTTTGGCTTTTCTCCTTTTTTTTTCTTTCTTTTTTTTTTCTTCTTTTCTTTTTGGCAGCACTCACCGTCACAGGAGATAACACGGTGATCAGACTCTCCTGCAAGTGCCAGAAACACTTCCAGTGGACTTCAAGGGTGGCGTTTATAAGGTTAGAGGGGAGAGTGAAGTCGAAGGGGTTAAAAAGGGAAAGACATTGATGGGTGGTGGAGGAAGAAGGAGAGGAGGAAGACGGTGGTTGTGGTTAGGGTTGAGGATGGGGGTGGACGGGTGGGAGAAGAGGAAGGGGCGGAGGGGAGGGGGGGGGGGGGGGGGGCGTGGATGCGTGACCCTCCGTTGTACGTGACGTTGTCAGCATCTCTGCTGCTTGCTGCCATCTGCCTGCCTTCTGGCCCTGAAGTCTGAAAGTCAGCACGATCTGCGATCTGTCAACTATTGGGCAGGACCCCCCCCCCCCCCCCCCCTCCTTCTTTCCTCCGCCCGCCCTCTCCTCCCTCCTCTCTTCCTTCCCAGCCCCCCCCCCCCACCTCTTCTCATGCACTCTCCTCCCGCTCCTCCTCCTTCTCTCCTTCCCTCCCTCTCTCTCCCTCCTCTCCCTCCTCTCTCTGATTCCTTCCCTTATCTGAAGGTTGGAGGGTTGATTCGGGCGTGCAGGCACGCGTGATCTCTGTTTGAGAGTTTGCTCCCAGAGTGTCAGTCTTTAACCTTGAACCCACAATTCCCACGGCAAACCCCCGCCTGCCCACCCCTCACCCTCCCCTCCCCCCCCCCCCCCCCCGCCCTAAACCCTCCCCCACCCCCTCTAACCTCCTTGTCCCCTTCCCTCTCTGGTCCTTTACCTCTGTCCTTCCCCCCGCTCTTTCCCTTGTCCATTGCATGTGACTGCCCCCCCTCCCCTTGGTTCCCCCCCCCACCCTCCACCACCCCCCCCCAACCCCATACTCCACCCCCGGCCTCCCGGCCCTCCTTCTACTCCTCCTTGACGACCTTTTTTTCATCTTTACTTTTACCCCCCCCCCCCCCCTACCCCCCATCCCTCCCATCATTCCTCCCCCCCCCCACCCCCAACCTACCCCCGTCCTCCTCCTTACATTCCTGTCTAGAGCTATCGAGGGCTTCCTCCTTTTCACCCCCCCTATTCCCCCACCCCCACAAACTCTCAACATGCCCCCCCCCCCCCTCCCACCATACCTCTCTCCTCTCTCTCCTGCCGCTGCTGATTGTATAATCAATAGTTGGAGAGTTCGGGGGAGGGTGGTGGTGGTGGTGGTGGTGGTAAATATACCCGCTTGGCTCAGCTTTTATTTTGCTAAGGCCAGCCCGAGTACACAGGGACAGAAAATTCAAATAAAAGTCTCATATTTTAGCTGGGGCCAGGAGAGGCGGCCCCCTCCGTTTTGTTTAGGGTATCAGCCGCCCCCCCCGAGCCTGCCTGCTGCCAGTTTCTCCCCACTGCCATCTCCGACACCACCAGTCATTTGGCCACGACTCTCCGCCTGGTACGGACACTAACGACACTCACGGACACACGCAGGACATACATACACACTGCTGCTATCGTTGTGTGTATGCCAGCGACAAGGTCGTCCTGTAGTGTGTGTGTGTATATGTGAGTGCACACATACACATACACGCGCGCACGCGCGCGCGCGTGCGCCTGTGTGTCTATATGTGTGTGTGTGTGTGTGGATTTTTCTTCTTTTCTTATTGAAAGATGCTGGTGATGTAGGGTTCTGTTTTTATCAGTGTGCGCGAACTATTTATATATATATATATATATATCTTTATTTTATTTATTTATTTATTTCATTTTTTTTTTTGTTTATTCAAAGGTGGTGATTTCGGTTTGTTTGTTTGTTGGTGTTTTTTTTTTTCTTTCTTAAAAGAAAGTATGTCCGTGTTTGACCTAATTCTTGGTGGGAAAAAAAAAGAGAACAAAACCAATAAAACGTAAGGCAGAAAAAAAAACCGGATCTGTTTCAATCCAAAACGATCAACCGTGATGCGCTAGGCTGCATGAACTGGTACGGTGAACAGAAATAGAAGCGTTTTCCATTGTCACTCGTTAGGAAAACAGTAATGGACTAGACAGCCAGCGTCAGAGAATTATGTCGATCAGTGAGGAAAATTGAACGCCCTACCACCTTACTCCCCGACGCCCTGATCATGGCTAAAACTCTCGGGGGAAAAAAATAATCGTGCACGTGATTAAAAAAAAATATAGCCGAAGGTGTGGTCAAACTGGCTTCACACACACACACACACACACACACACACCACACACACACACACACACAACACACACACACCAACGGAGA
The DNA here is from genome assembly GCA_016801955.1 of Conus betulinus. NCBI lineage: Eukaryota > Metazoa > Mollusca > Gastropoda > Neogastropoda > Conidae > Conus > Conus betulinus. The sequence goes on along the minus strand of JADBJO010000703.1, from coordinate 103,758 downwards.
GAGAGAGGGGAGAGATTTAGAAGGGGGGGGGGAGAAAGGGAAAGAGAGAGCAAAGAGGAGTAAGAAGAAGAAGAAATAAGAGAAGAAAAGAAGAATAAGAAGAGATGAATAAGAAGAGAAGAAGAAGAAAAAGAAGAAGAAGAAGAAGAAGAAGAAGAAGAAGGAGGAGGAGGAGGATGAAGGAAGAAGAAGAAGAACCATACAATGACACAACAACAAGAACAAGATGAAGAAGAACACACCAAGAAGAAGAGGAACAGCGAGAAGAACATGATGATGATCATGATAAAGAAGAAGAAAGAAGAAGAAGAAGAAGAAAAAGAAGAGAAGAAGAAGAAGAAGAATAATAAGAAGAAGACAAGGAGGAAGGATGAGGAGTGATGAGGGGGAGGAGGAGGAGGAGGCAGAAGAATAATAAAGAAACAAAGAAAGAAGAAGAAGAATAAGAAGAAGAAGAACAACAACAACAACAACACCACCACACACAACAAGAAATACCGTGATGCGTAATAACACAAAGCGCTTTTGTCTAGACCTGGGTTGGTTTAAACACCCAACATCTCCATTTTGATCGAAACAACACCAAAACAACGCGTATAAAATCGATCAAGCTTTTCAAACCAGAAAAACAAAAATCGCACAGAAACTTCACAGCATGACTTGGAATCTTCATGCACTGAACCCACATCCTTGCGAAGAAATCCACCGAAGAAGATTTGTCCTATTACCATCAGTGAAACCCATAGAACTGTATATACGTCTGTACGTTGATCCATGTTTTTCCAGACTAAATACAAACAAAAGAACAACAAAGTTACCCATAACGCCAAAGCAAAAAAAAAAAAAAAAAAAAAAAAAGGAGAGAAAGAAAGAAGATGACAGAAACAACAACAACCAACAAAAAAAAAAGAAATGCACGAAAACACCTTAATATGCCATAATCTCCAACGTTTAAAAGAAGAAAACGCATTCAAATACGTCAACAGAATTAGAAAGAATCTATGCAATTTAGTCATTGCAAACTATGTAATTCGACGACCAAATCGCACGACAACCTTTCCTGTAAGTCCTAGTGACTTAAGCCGTGACAGTGTTAGCAAGCTCATGTAACCTTTAGGGCTCATGAACACAACCTGACCCTCAGGAAGCCCCCATCTCCCATCTACTGGGGAGAGAACCGGACTATGAGTGTGTGTGACGCAAGTGATCACGACAGAGACTGACGAGACGTTTGGTGACAGCATCTTGGCAGCGAACAGGGGGCAGACAATTACCACATTACCTTGAGGCAGACTTCACTTCCGCTACACGATCGATTATCACAACAACCGAGAAGAAGGGAGGTAAGTACTAGAGCTTTGTACTCTTTTTTTTTTTGGTCCTGGGGCTCAAAATGGGTAGGGGACTGTGAGAAAATCACCTGTGTCATAGTTGCTTCTATGTTCACGTTTAAAGAGATTGTTGAAAAAAAAATGAGAGAAAGAAGAGAGAGAGAGAGAGAGAGAGAGAGAGAGAGAGAGATAGAGAGAGAGAGACTTTTTGACACTTCGATGTTTTTTAATATTGTCATTACCCAGAGGGTGAGTCTTTTGACAAGGGGGTGGGGGGTCATTGGTTCAAGAACAAATAACATTTTTTCATTTCCCTCTTTTCCTTTTCCTTTCCCCTCAGTGTCAGACATAGACATTTCACCATCACCTCCCTAGTGTGCCCCCAAAGCAAAGGCTAACAAAAAACCAAATAAACATATATCCGAGCGTCTATAGATTGCGTCATGTTGTTTTGTCTTTGCGATATGAATATTATGATAAAAGAAGATCATGATATAAAGAAAACTTATATAATAAATAATTCCTGAATACCCCTTTATTCCTAGAGTCCTATTCTATTCCTCGGCTTTGAGACCAAGCTCTAAGCGCACTTTAAATAATCAAACACTAACACCACATCCGTTTACACAAACTCCTCCATACCCACCGACGGCTGGCTAATAACTACCTGAAACCTAAAACTAAACCCTGGGTAGTTTGCCCGCCTGTGCCGCTGAAGAGCATGCAGCTGGCGCTTCAGCAGCATTCCCGTTTCCCCGAGTCATAAATCCATTCAATATTGTTCAAATATCGTTCCCACAGCAAAATCGCCATGGAACGGCGAACGCTCACACCGTTTCAATTTTATTTTGGCAGTTCCCCTTACTTGTACTTTCCCCTTCTTCTTTTTCCTTTCCATTTCGCACGCAGAGTTTCTTTCTCACGTTCTCCTTTTTATCTTGTCCATTCCCCCTTCTCTCACGCAGAGTTCATGTTTGTGTAACGTGTCAAATCCAACCACACAACGGCCCAAACGGGCCTTCTCTTTTCTCTTTCCTTCTTCCGAAAGTTGGTGAGTGATTTTAACGTGTGTGCAGATATGGCGTGCGGGTTTCCACCGCACACACGGAACCCCCCCCCCCGGGCCTCGGTTTTAAATAGTCTCTTGAAGACTTGTTATGGGAAATGGAGAAGGTCAGAACAATGTTAACGCCACGCCCCCCACGTCGCTGCCACACGTTCCGCGCCCTCCGGATGGAAAAAACCAGCAAACCCCCCCTGTAAACCCCGAAAACGGGCAACGGAACAAAGACGGCCCCATCGGAGATTCGAAAAAAACCCTCCACGCCGCAACAAACCCCAAAACAACAAAAAAAACCAATCAAAACCAAAAAAACAAAAAAAACCTCCGCAAAAAAAACCAAACCCCAGGTCACCAAGAATTACGTTAACGAGTCCGCGCGCGGCGCGGTTTTCCTGCTAAGTGTCCCGTCCCGCCTTAGGCAGTCTTTCCCCTTACGATTCGGCTCTCTACCTAACCAACTGACTATTCTCTCTCATCCTCATTTCTCTCTCCTCTCTTTCATTCTCTATCTAATTTCCTCACCTCTGCTATTCGCTCCCCTCTCCCCATCTCTCACTCCTCTCCTCGTAAATTCATCTCTATTCCTCTCTTCATTCTGCGTCCTCCCTCTCCTCTCCTCTCTCTCTCCTCTCCCCCCCTCTCCTCCCTCACCTCACCTCTCTCTCCCTCTCCTCCGCCTCCACCTCTCAGTTTCCTCTCTCTGCTCTCTCTCTATTATATATATATTATTATAATATAATAGATAGATAGATAAACATTCGATTGAATGATATCTGTTCAAAGAGATTTCTCATTTAATATTTTTTCAGATGAAAGGGGGAGCACTCAAATGGAGAATTACAATCTGCTTACACATGTGCATGAGGTCTTATCTACTGACCCATATATTACTACCATACTAGGATATCCATTTCCATGTAATATTGGTGTGTCAATACATTTGTTAGCTAACCATAACAGCTCGCCTCTTAAAGGCTTTATATAAATACATGCATAAATTCCTCACAATAATTTTTTTTTTTGTATCGTCATTAATAGAGTCACACAGAACTGACATGGATTTACATAATATTTTGCTTGGAATATATTCCTGCCGTAGGTCACTGAAAGCAGAGCAGAACGAAGAGGAAGTGTAATTTCATTATCATTTGCCTTTCCACACGTCGCGGGCATGTCATGATTAGACTAGAGAGAGAAAGAGAGAGAGAGAGAGAGAGAGAGAGAGAAAGAGAGAAGAGCGAGAGAGAGAGCGAGAGAGAATCATCACCCGTGTCATAGTTGCTTCTGTGTTCACCCTTTAAAGAGATTTTTAACAAAAAGGAGAGAGAGGAGAGAGAGAGACGAGAGCGAGACGAGAGAGATAGAGAGGAGAGGGAGAGAGAGAGAAGAGAGAGAGAGACGTCAAAACCATTCTAAACCATCTTCATTTAAACAAACCAATGCAAACAAAGGAAAGGACATGGAGTTGCACAAAGGGAGTCGAATACAGGTTACGGACGGGCGGGACGACGACGATACGTTTTTTGCAACGACAAGAAACGCTTTGAACATGTCTAGTATTGTTGTTTGTTTTTATTTGTTTTGTTTGTCTGTTTGTTCTGTTGCTTATAATTCACGAATTATCAACGGTAATCCTTTCTTCATAATCCACAATTCCCATTCCACACCCACAAGCATTTGGCCACTATAGCATAAATGGGTTTTATACCACGGTTTTTATTTCCGTCCAAATGCGACAAAGCTGAGTACTAAATGGCGTCTAACAGCGGCTGGGAAAGTTCCTCCCTCGGTTTCGGCGTATGTTTATTTTGTGTCTCAGTCTGCTCGGTGCTGTCCTTGTCCTTTGTGCTTGCTTCGGTGCTTTTGCTGGCTCTTTATCGGTCTGTGTCACTTTGCGGGTGTACTTCCACCCTTCTTATCTTCTTCATCTTTTCCCCCCTTCCTCTTCTCTCTTTCTTCTTCCTCTCATCTCCCTCCCACCTGGCCCTATCTCCCTGTCTATTAGTCCTATTATATTCCATCTTGTACTTAAAACTATCCGTCTATCTACAAGACATTCCAAAAAGCAAGAACCAAAGTAAACCAAACCAACAATCAGTTCAATTTCATTCCGAATATTAAATATTCGAGGACCGTTTAGGTCTTCTTTATCTTTAATAATAATAATGGACTTCCCGATCTGAAAATATCTGTCTGTCTGTCGGTCTGTCCTGTCGTCTGTGTCGGTCCTGTCTGGTCCGGGGGGTCCTGGTCTGTCTCCCCGTCTGTCCCTGCTCTCGCTCTCCGTCTCTCTGTCTCCTCTTCTTGTCTCTCTCCTTCGCATCTATCATCATATCTATCTATCTATCTATCAGCTGTGTTGTGTGTGTGTTGTTGTGGTGTTATGGGTGTTTGTGTGTGTGTGTGTGTTGTGTGTGTTCGTGCGCGGCGCGCTCAGTGTGTGTGGGCTTAGTCCATTCCTTTCTTTTCTTGCTTTTTTCATTCGATCTCATTTCTTCTTCTTTTCTTTTCATTTTAAACGGTCTATTTACTTAGTGAATTTAGAATTACACATTACTTACTACTTACTTCTGTCTAATTGCTGTCTGTGTGTTCGTGCGTGCGTGGTGTAATCTCTCCTCCTCCTCTCTCTCTCTTCTCCATCTCGTCCCTCCTCATCTCTCATCTCTGTATATATATAGTAGAGATAATATAGATCTATAATATCTATAATGATATAGTTATATATATAGATATTAGACCTACATATAACATGTTGTGGGGGTTTTGTGTGTGTGGTGTGTGTGTGGTGTGTGATTAGTTTCCTTTTTCCCCTCACTATTTTTTTGTTTCTCCTCTCTTTCTCCGTTCCTTTTCTCTCTCTCTCTTTCTTTTCATTTCTGTCTTCTCTTGTTTCCCTATTTTTTGTTTCCTCTTCCTCTTCCTTTCCTTCGTTCTTCTTTCCTCTTCTTCTTCTTCTCTTCTGCGTCTTCTCTGTCCTTCGCGCTTTGTGCTTGTCTTTTGTTTTTGGTTTCCTTCTCTGGTTCCTTCTCTTCTTCTTCTGTCAGCTCGTCTCGCTTCTGCTTGCTTGCGGCGCGTTGGGTGCTGTGTCGGGTCTGGTTCGTTCCGCCCTGGGGGTGGTTGTGGTTTTTTGGTTTTGGTGGTGGTGTGTTGTTGGTAGAGCGGCACACACAACACAATGTGATTTTCAGGGATTATGAGAGCTAACACAATGTTCGCAGAAAGAAAGACAAGTGGCGGGCGGGAGTTAAATTTAAATGGTAACGAAAACTACCAACAGATAGAGCCGGTCAGTCGGGGCATAAAAATCCATCATACAGAACAGAAATGATAGATGATTAAAGAGCTTAATAGAAAAGGCGAGGGGAAAAAATGAACAGCTCTGTAACGTTACCGTGCAAAACCCCACACAACAGCAACCATCAGTGCAATAAATCATTATTTGTAGGTTTTGTTTTTTTTTTTTCCTCTGTGTGTGTAGTTGGTGTGGTGTGTGTGTGTGTGTGTGTGTTGTGGGTGTGTTGTGTTCGCGCGCGGCGTGTGTGTGTGTGTGTGTGTGTGTGTGTGTGTGTGTGTGTGTGTGTGTGTGTGTTTTCAGCTGCTTCTCCCACACAATGAAAGTGACGTCACCACACGTTCATGCTTTACGAAAAAAAACCCATGAACTGTTTGGTATAAGCATCCCGCAATTAAACAGCCAATTGTTCATATAAGTTCTTTTACTATGACGGTATTATAAAAGCACTCAGGAATAAATAGCCAAGTTGATATGATTTCTATGGACCGCATCATTGAATATGATTTGGACAAAAGAAACAACATTGCAACGAGTGCTCTCTTATTTCGCTTTCACTAAAAGCAGCTTTGGGTTGGCAATAAATCGAACTAATGCTTCCCTTGGCCATTTCATATACAAACGTACACAAACCCCTTATTCTGTTCATCCATGGCTGCACCCGAATATGGTGCCAATAGAAGGGTCTCTAAGAGACGGGGATTTGTGGAACATCATTTTATTGAAAATGTCTCCTTGTTCGTTCTGTGTGCTCTGTGTTATCATTTCTTTTATGTGATTTGGTGTCGTAAGCAGTATTCATTTGGAGTGATGGATGGTGTATTTATTTCATCATGGGAGCAAAAAGTTATACTACGGTGTTTGTTATTTTCCGATTTTTTTTTTTGTTGTTATTTCAGATAAGATTTCACGCATTTCCCCCCCCAGAACGGTTCCCCATTAAAAACAGTATCATGCCTCTAATTTTTTTTTTCAGTTACATTTTCTTCACTTAGTTTTATGATTTATTTTTCAATGTTTTCTAGTTCTCAAATATTTTATGTTGATCCTGTAATGCTTAACATAATTTGCATGCAAAACAAGCGGCCAAATGTTAAAATTACCTAACTTGGGGTTGGGGTGAGATGGGCTGGGAGTGAGTGATAAGGAGGTGGAGAGAAAAGCGAGAGAGAGAGAGAGAGAGAGAGAGAGAGAGAGAGAGAGGGGGGGGGAGGGAAGGGAGGGAGGGAGGGAGGGAAAGAGGAGGGGGGTGGGGGGTGGGGTGGGGGGTGGGGGGAGAGAAATAACAGTTAAATACTAAATTGTAAAACCCAATTTTGTTTGAGGCATATATGGATGATATGAGCGTGAGTGCAAAATATTTCTTTTATGAATAGACCCACTCTATAGGAACAATGAATTATATACATTTTTTTTTCAAAGAGGTAAGGACGTTTGTATAAATTACAAGAAAAATGTCTTAGGCATGTTTCCTGACAAAAATGTCATCTGTATAAAAAATGATATCCAAAACATGCTTATGATAATAACGATTCTTATAAGTGTTGATATTTCTAAACAGATTTCCTCCACATGTAGCGATACATCATGTGAGCTTTTTTTCTTTTCCCTTTTAATTTCTTTTTTTCATAAGGATGTTGATGGAATGCATTACCGAATGGATTCATTACCGCTTAACAAAGGAATTAATTACTATGTCTATGGTCGTAGCGAATATTGAGCGTATTAATTTCTATTTGTGCAACATAAAACAAAAATAAACTGAAGACACTGAACTTATTGTGATGCCAGCAAGAAAGCGATTTTTCTCATGTACAGACATGTAGAGGCAACTCTTTGCCATGACCAGAGAAATAATTCTCCATCTCCCCTTTAAAAATTTGACAGAATATGCAGGATCTGTCCTCGATTTCCTCTTTATCTTCTTTATCTTTTGATGAATTTTCTATTTCAGTTTTAGTTACATTTAAATGAAATCAAAATAACTAATATATCTCAAATACAGGAGCCTTGCTGTTTTTACACTCTGGTGATAAATGCATAAAAAGCTCCTGTTTTATTTTATTACATTACATGCTAAAGTGCCTGAACATACATGATTTGATAATACCCCTGTGCTGCTATGTTTCGTCGACACCCTTAAACACAGATTGAGCTTAGAGGTCCTTTTTAGAGGAGAAGGTGTCAGCCCATCATTTGCTGTTCCATTTAAAGAACTATACTTACCTGATAGTTTGTTAAAAAATGAGTCGCTGTTTAGAAGAGGACTTCATTGTCCCTAGGGTGCAATACATATCGCCTACATGGTTATATGGCTCAGTGGTCAAACATCAAATTCGTTGTACAAGTTTGAATCCCAGTTACGCTCCATGTGGAAAAAAAAAAGGGGGGGGGGGGGGGGGGGGAAAGGGCGGGGGAGGTGGGGGAGGGTGTTTGTGCTGCACTGATAGTTGTGTTGTCGTTCTGGTGATACAAGTTTGTTGAAAGAGAGGATTTCATACGACCCCCCCCCCCCCCTCCTACTACTCACCCCCACCCCCACCCCCCACCCCCCACCAATTTTGGAATGATTTTCATGGACTGATTCCACCTTTAAAGGATATGGGCGTTAAGCTTGAACAAAACTGAGAAACTGGAGTCTTCAACAACAAACAACAACAACAACAACAACAACAACAACAAGCAACAACAACAACAACAACAACAACAGCAATAACAACAACAACGACAACAACAACAGCAACCAACGGAAAAGGAATAATGATAGGAAGAGACAGCAGCTCGTTCTCTAACATGACCATTGGCTTTGTCTTAGTCGTTATCATGATGATGGCATCTTGACGTCATTTCCACGTCATCATGTTGTCATCTTCACGTCGACAGAAGAGAGGGAGAGAGAGGCAGCGTGGAGACCCGGGAAGGAGAGGGCGATGGGGGAGAGAGGAGCAGGAGGAGGGGCGTGGGGGGGGGGGGGGGGGGGGGGAGGGGGGAGAGGGGGGGGGGGGGGACCGGGAAGTGCAGAGAGGGCAGGGGAGTTGTGTATGATGGATTGGGAGGGGAGGAAAGGCGGGGGGGAGGGGGGTGGGCCAACTGACACAATTTGCCAGCGATACCGGAAATGAATCTCATCAAGCTGGCTTCTGGGTTTTAAAAGACTTGGGCGCGTGTCAGTCAAGACGATTCTGTTCATCATAATGATGATCTGGGTAGAGAGGAAAATGGCTTGGGGTGAGGAGGGGAAGGGGTGAAGTGGGGGGGGGGGGGGGGGATCAGGGATTGTGTCGTCCTTCCCTTTCCGTCCTGCTACAGATAAAAAGAAAGAAAACTTTATCTCCTCTCCCTCCAAGGCCTCCCACCCACAAAATATCTCTCCTCCTATTTCCCTGTTCTCTCTCTCTCTCTCTCTCTCTCTCTCTCTCTCTCTCTGTCTCTGTCTCTGTCTCACTCTCACTCACTCTCTCTCTCTCTATCTCTCTCTCTCTCTCTCTCTCCTCTCTCTCTCTCTCTCTCTGTGTGTGTGTGTGTGTGTGTGTGTGTTGTGTGTGTGTGTGTGTGTGTGTGTGTGTGTGTGTGTGTGTGTTCTCACGTTTCTGTGTTAAATGAATGTTACTAGGGACACATATTTTGTTTTTATCACAGCTCCTGCTCCCTTCCCCTCCCCTCTATTCGCCTTACTCTCATCCTCATATCTGTTCTTATCCCCACGTGCTCTCTCTCTCTCTCTCTCTCTCTCTCTCTCTCTCTCTCTCTCTCTCTCTCTCTCTGTACACGTAACATTCAGAATGCGCTGATCAGTCATTCCATGAAACCACCGAGCAGTTTCAGCAAATTCATAAATCAAGACCCATTGCAACAATCATAAATCAACTCGGGTTTTTTTTTTTAAATTTCGTTTTATTTCATTCAATTTTTTTTTTTTTTTTTTTTGGGGGGGGGGGGGGGGGGAGTCGAGGAATAGTTGGGGGGTGGTTGATGGGATGGAAGACTAGTGAGGGAGAGTGGAGGAAGAGGGGAAGGAGGAGGGTTCTGGTTGTCCTCATTCATTTCAATTTTCAGGAAGTGGCTGAAATGTGGGCCCTGCATTTTACATGCTCTTAGTCCAACGCACTTCACCCCGACCTCAGTCGTCAGATGTGAGTCTTTTCAGAATCGAGGAGATTCCGTGGCGCTTACCATGTGAATGAGCCATAGAAATAGAATGTTGAGATTTCATGACATCCGACAATTCACCTCGCCATTGAGACCAGGTTCAGCGAAGCTATACTTCGTGTGTGTGTGTGTGTGTGTGTGTGTGTGTGTGTGTGTGTGTGTGTGTGTGTGTGTGTGTGTGTGTGTCGCTCTATCTCTTCCTCTCTCCCTCTTTCCGAAAGGCTATAATCTGAAAGCAGAGCTTCCGCGAAAATGGAGTATACCTGCCTTAACTGCGGGTTGAAAAAAAAAAAAAAAAACACGGTCATCACGTAAAACGCCACTCCCTTCGTTGGGCAGATGGGATTAATCCTTGCCTGTCTATACAGGGAGTGTCCGCAGGAGTATCAGCCTGCGTGCGCAGACAAAAAAAAAAAAAAAAAACAGGGACATCTTTGAGACAGTTTTTTTTTTTTTTTTTAACCCTTTCTTTTTCGCGACGAGTAAAATGACCTGTGACCTTGCACGACAAGCTTTGCCCTCAAACGTTTCCTTTCTTGTATTATGCCCCAGTGTGAACTAAGACACAGATACAGACATCTGCTGTTTGTAGTAAAGAACTTCGAGCAAAACTCTCACAGACGCAACGTTTAAATGGATGAAGCTCAAACCTTGTGGTGCCAGTCATTCCACCTGAGCCTGTAAGCCCAGTCAGCTAGCCTGCTTCTTCTTCCAGACTGAGTCCATAGCACGATTAACAATTCTGATTCCAGTCTTCCTGTTTGAGTCCAATGCACAGCCAACAGCTCTGGTCCCAGTCTTCCTTTCGGAGTCAGTCTAGCACAGGCAACAATTCTGGTTTCAGTCTCCCTCCCTATCTGAGCATACTACCACCCAAAGCCTAAACAAGTCTTTCTGTCGAAGCTTAACGACACAATCAGCAATTCTGGTACACCAGTCTTCACATGTATACGACAGCACAGTTCACTCCTGCTTCCAGTTTTCCTACTTGAACCCATAAGCACAGTCAAGAACTTCCAGTCAACATCTCTGGTTTCAGACTTCCTATTATTATGAGCCTACAGCACAGTCGACAACTCTGGTTCCAGTCCTCCTGTCTTAGCCTGCAGCACAGTCAAACAACTGTGGTTCCAGTATTTCTATGTGAGCCTATAACAGCCGATCTTCTTATCTGAGCCTGCAGCACAGTCAACAACTCTGGTTCCGATCTTACTATGTGAGCCCATAGTCAACGACTGTGAGAAAGAATTGACCGGAACCGCCACATTTCACTGTTATCACGGTTCAGGCGGCAGACAGTGAGAATCGATAGCATAGAGCCTGTTTCGAAGAGAGAAACATCAACGTCTTACGTTTTGTACGTCCTATTAAAAAGAAAAAACAGGGAACTAACCGTTTGAGTCCGTAATAACTATTACTTCCCCTGGCGGAAACGTGATTTTCCTTTCACTTTCATAATAAATTAAAGGACCGAAGCAAGAATCAATCGACCTTCGTGAATTGGTGGAAAGGCGGGGGGGGGGGGGGGGGGGGGGGGGGGGGGGGGGGGGGGGGGGGATCTGGGGCGGGTTAGGAGGTGGGGGAGGAAGGTTGGAGAGAAAAAATGAAAACGGGACCCTGCGTGCTGCGAACCCCAATATCCTCATTTATCGGACTTGTGCCTTATCCTGCGGGGCTGGATTCTCGCTGGGAAAACTAATGGTTCCCTGACTCGCTGCAATCAGAGAGCTGGGTTTTCTTTTCTGACGACTCGCTCTATACAACATAATGTGGGTCACGACTTTGCTGGATTTTCTCAGCGTAGGATAAAACTGTTTCAGTTTCAGAGAGAGAGAGAGAGAGAGAGAGAGAGAGAGAGAGAGAGAGAGAGAGGAGAGAGAGAGAGAGAGAGAGAGGTTAATGGAATCTCACTGAAACTTGTTTCTTCTCTGTCCATCTTGACTCTCCATTCTTCGCTTACCTTCCTGTCTGTCCATTTGTCTGTCTGTCTGTCTCTGTCTGCCTGTCTGCCTACCTACCTTTCTGGCCTGTCTGCCTGTCCATCTGTGTGTTTGTGGTGTCTGTGTGTCTGTCTCTCTGGGCTGCTGCCTGGCCTGTCTGTCTGTCTGTCTGTCTGTCTGTCTGTCTCTCTCTCTCTCTCTCTCTCTCTCTCTCTCTCTCTCTCTCTCTCACACCTTATTGGGCTCACGCTCTCTCTTTCTTCCTCATTTACTCTCTGTCTCTCATGCCCTCCTACATCAAACCATCACTCTCCCCAACGTATCCTCCTCCACGCTGTCCTCCGACTGTCCCGGCTATTTCTATGTAATGCTGTTACCCACCAAGGGCTAGGATGGGGAGCGTTGTGTGGAGGGAGGGGGAAGAGCATGGACGCTGGAACAGACAGAGAGAGAGAGAGAGAGAGAGAGAGAGAGAGAGAGGAGAGAGAGAGAGAGAGAGAGAGAGAGGAGATGAGAGAGAGAGAGAGAGAGAGAGGGAGGAGAGGAGAGAGAGAGGAGAGAGAGAAGGGTGCCAGTGTGAGAGAAAAAAAAACCAATCGAGAAAAAACGAATTAGCGCTGATGAGCGACGCGGACACGGACACAGGTCTACCCGTAAAAGCCTCGGAAGACGACACGAATTCTCCCCAACACCCCCCCCCCCCCCCCTGCTTCCCTGCACCTCCTCCACCCTTTCTTCACCCTCCTCCCCCGCCTCCTCCTCTCTCCCCACCCCTCTCCCCTCCTCCCCTCCTCTTCTCCGCCGCTCCGCCCCTGTATTTTCCGTCGTGCTCCCGCTTCTTGCGGTACATCGAGACCCGTGAGTCGGTGCTGCTTAATCGAATTCGCTCCTCCGCAGTTCTCAAATTATGCATGATTGAGCGACCCGTGTGTTTTGGGCCTTTAAGGCAAGAGGTGGAGGAGGAGGAGAAAGAGGAGGAGGAGGAAGAGGAGGAGAAGAGGAGGAGGAGGAGGAGGAGGAGGAGGAGGAGGAGGAGGGGAGAGGAGGGGGAGGGAGGGGAGGAGGAGGAGGAGAGGAGAGAGGAGGAGGAGGGGGAGGAGGAGGAGGAGGAGGAGGAGGAGGAGGGAAGTGTGTGTGTGGTGGTGTGGTCGGTTTGGTGGATGGGTGGGGGTTGGTTGGGTTGGGCTGGCGGGGGGGTGTGTCAGTCTCTGTGTGTCCTGGAGCCAATCGCAGTCTGGCAGTATTGGCTGGAAGGCTGGGTTCATCGTGTGAGTTCGTGGGTCGTGTTGTGGGTGGGGGGGGGGGTGGGGAAGAGAGTTAAAGGGGGCTGAAGGACGGACTGACCGATAGTTGTTACATAGTGGCGGGAAGGGTGGGGTTAATGGATTGGCAACAGACTTCAAGGAATGTGAGAGGGATTCCTAGGAACGATAGCGGGGAAGTGATAATGATATCAACAGCAACACCAACAGCAACAGCACCACCTACGACAAAAAACAAAGCACACACACACACACACACACACACACACACACACACACACACACAACACACACACACACACACAACACACACACACAAAATCAGCAACAAGAACAAAGCAATCACAAACAACAATAACGATGGGAATATTGATAATAAGAAACATAGTAATAATCATACCGTTCTACTGTTATTACTAATGAAAGTGTAGAAATGATTATAATAACTCCCCTCTCTCTCTGTGTGTGTCTGTCTGTCTGTCTGTCTCTCTCTCTCAGCTTAATAACTCCCCCCTCTCTCTGTCTGTCTGTCTGTCTGTCTGTCTGTCTGTCTCTCTCTCTCTCTCTCTCTCTCTCTCTCTCTCTCAGCTTAAACTATCCCACGTCAACAAGGCTCACAACCCGCTCCCATACACTCAACCCCCTTACACAATAACCATCCCTCTCCACTCATCCCCCCCGCCTCCACATACACACACACACGTCAACTCAAACAGTTAACAGAAATACAGAAACCAGTGCACTCCAAGAAGATTCTGAAAAAAAAAAATCGAACCTTCCCATATTGCAACATCGTTCAGATCTACATTGGCTTCGAGGAACCTTTCGCATCGGACACAAATAACAATTCTGATGTAGACCTGCCTTTATTTTGCTGGAACCTGTACCGGTCTTCGACCCTGTATATTCAAATGAGCATTTTAGCACCTATCGTGAAAAACACAGCGCAGGCCTCCAAACCTACTACTAGGGTGGTACAGGACTGCTCTAAAGGCTGCTCTAGGTGAAGACAGTGCTTCTCTGGGTCCTCCCCAGCACCTTCAGGTGTTTCTTTTTCTTCTTAGTCAGGCCTCTAACTCCGTGTGGTAGGAGGCGTAGAATAGTTCAATAGACCCTCAATGTTACACATGAATAGAGTGCGGGGATGTGTGTGCGATCAGAAGCACCAATATCTTAACTCTGATTCCAACTTCATGGCAGTCACAGTCCCTGATATGGCCCTTTGCGGTCGGCTGGGCTATAGGCAACATTACGCTGATTCCATGTAAACATTGTTTTGATGTATTCCACCTGATGCAATTGATGGAGTGATGATTAATGGATTTGGACGCATTTACAAACAATGCTTTGCTTAATACAGCAAAGTAAGATTGCATTGTTGGTGGCGAAACAGCCAATGAAGCCATACTGAAGCAGCGTATTAAAGAGACTCATTTTCTCATCACAATAACGGTTTCCAAACACAGGCTCGAAAGTGTGTGTGTGTGTGTGTGTGTGTGTGTGTGTGTGTGTGTGTGTGTGTGTGTGTGTGTGTGTGTGTGTGTGTGTGTGTGTGTGTGTGTGGGGGGGGGGGGGGAATCTGAAACGGAAGACTGAAAAGAAGTCTATAAGTCTATGTCATAGCATAGAGTGTGCGCGCTCGCGCGCGTACACACACACACACACACACACACACACACACACACACACACACACACACACACACTCTCTCTCTCTCTCTTTCTCTCTCTCTCTCTCTCTCTCACACACACACACACACACACACACACACACACACACACACACATACACATATCAGGCGTATGCTTACGCACGTGCGTGTATGCGCGCGCGCATACACCCCACATACATACGCACACTCACTTATTCACTAACTCACTCACTCATTCATTCAATCACACACAAGTATGCACAACACACACACACACACACACACACACACACACACACACACACACACACACACACACACACACACGCACACACACAGTATGGCAAAGAGACTAACAAGCGCACACACACACACACACACACACACACACACACACACACACACACACACACACACACACACACACACACACACAGAGAGAGAGAGAGAGAGAGAGAGAGAGAGAGAGAGGAGAGAGAGAGCAGCACCAGCAGCAGCAGCAGCAGCAGCAGCAGCAGCAGCAACAGCAGCTTTTAGCACCCATTGATCAAAAGAGTATAGCAGCATCAATAGCTGAACGAGAAGGTAGCTCTGCAACGTTCATGGAACAATAACCTTTTTTTTTCAAACTCCCCCTGACAAGCCAAAGGGAGGAAAAGCACCTTTATGAACACTGAATAGAATCCACTTCCCCCCAAACCAGGACCATAGAGGGAACGCTGGTGCTCTTGAGGTTGCGACTCTGTTCTTTTGTCTTTTTTTTCCATGTCGTTTTCTTTCATTTTACTTGTTACTTTCTTTTTCTTTTGTCTTTTTTGTTGTTGTGTTTTGCTTCGAAGTGGTTTTTTCTTCCACAGAGGAAGAATGATTCTAGTGGAAAGCAAGCCATTTCTATCTTTTCGTTTACGCCTGTCTGAATAATCTCAAGTTTTACGTTTCTTTCTGCATATCTCTCGCTTTTCTTCCATCTTACTCTCCCAACGCCGTCTCTCTCTCTCTCTCTCTCTCTCTCTCTCTCTCTCTCTCTCTCTCTCTCTCTGTCTCTGTCTCTGTCTCTGTCTGTCAGTCGTGTCTGTCAGTCCCCCTCTCTCTCTCTCTCTCTCTCTCTCTCTCTCTCTCTCTCTCTCTCTCTCTCTCTCTCTCTCTAATTCCTTTCTATAATTTTTCAAATGTATCAGATTCAACGGATTTATGGGGTTTTTTTTTGTGTTTTTATTTTTTTTTGTGTAAGTTTTATCATGATCAATGGCCTTAAGGAAGCGTGAAACAGAAAAGCATTGGAAGCTGCCGTTTCCAGTCGTCTTCTCCCTAAAGACTATATCTGTCGTTGGGTCTCAGTGGCCCCGACACGTCTGAGCCATTCCGAATCTGCTGAAGGGGGAGCTAAAGCATCGAAACAAGCGTCCAGGCCAGGCAAAACTGAAACAAATGGTTTCTGTCAAGTTGGAATCTTTCGTGCGCCCCTGCTTGTGCTTCGCTTCCAGGGTGCTGTAGGGGTACTGAAAGAGCACCCAGATCTGAAGAAAAGCTGACATTTCCTACTGGCTCTCCCACAGAATAGTTCAGA
>JADBJO010000703.1:72500-75000 GCA_016801955.1 Conus betulinus | reverse complement strand
GAAAGCTAAACTTATGATGTGTGTGTGTGTGTGTGAATAGAAGATTGAAGGGGTGCAGGTGGGAGTGGGTGAAGGGGGTAGGGGAGGATAGGGTAGGGAAGGACAATGAGAATTCGGATATTGTAATTGCTGCATACAGTCCTAACCGGTTACATTCAGCTGCGCTTGTACCGAGCAGGAGAATGGGTTATTCGTATGCACGCTCGCATGTGTGTGTGTGTGTGTGTGTGTGTGTGTGTGTGTGTGTGTGTGTGGTGTGTGTGTGTGTGTGTGTCTTTGCGAGTGCCTACGTGCGTGCGTGCGTGCGTGTGTGTGTGTGTGTGTGTGTGTGTGTGTGTGTGTGTGTGTGTGTGTGTGTGTGTTTACGCGTGCGTGCGTGTGTGCACAGTGTGTGCGTGCGTACGTATGTGCCTGATGCGTGCGTGCGAGCATGCGTGCGTGCATGCTTGTGTGTGTGTGTGTGTGTGTGTGTGTGTGTGTGTGTGTGTGTGTGTGTGTGTGTGTGTGAGCGCGCGCGTGCACGCGCGTGCATGCACGTTTTCAACCTTGAAACACGTCATCCGTCCAACCCGCCACCTACCTCACCTGCGCACATGTGTGTGCATTAATGTTGATGTGTCACTGCGCATGTCTACTGAGCGGAATGCCGCTGGAACTGATCTTTTAACAAGAACAGTGCAGAAGAAATCTCGGGTAATTTTTCACCATTTTTAAGTAAAAAGTGCATGCAATAAAAGATCAAATATGTCGACAGACTGATACAAAACTTAAAATATTCAAAAATATGAAAACTCTCTCTCTCTCTCTCTCTCTCTCTCTCTCTCTCTCTCTCTCTCTCTTAACAGTAAGCAGGAGACACCCCAGTGTACCCCCCCCCCGCCCTTACCAGCAAAGACAAGACAAGACAGGGACGATGGTGTCAAACCTCATCCCCCTCTCAAACCGTTTCGCATTGTTCCGACTCCACCTAGCTTATCAGCTCGGCCTCAGAGCTGCAAATTGCGTGAGGGTGAAACTCGGGAATGGAGCTGTCGCCATGCTTCCATGCCCCGCAAGCTCTTGAGCGATGCATCCTCGCCCACGGGTTTGTTTGGAATCCCTCTTGTGACTGTTGATAAACTTGCTTGACCTCGTCTCTTGTGATGTTCGGCCTCAGACATAAGAGGAGGTTTGGGATGGGGTGGGTGGGGGGGACCTCGAGGTCTCAAAGTAATCCGATGGTCAACCGATTGTTGTCATAGTAGTTGTGTCGTTATTGTGGTGAATGTTTGTTGTTGTGGTTTGGTGCCATTTCCGAAAGTTGTCCGTTCGTACACATCGGTCAGATTTTGAAGACAGGGAAGATTTCGACTGGGATATTTGCAAACTCTGTTAACGTCAATCCTTTGTTTAGATGTCTTGAGAGAGAGAGAGAGAGAGAGAGAGAGAGAGAGAGAGAGAGAGAGAGAGAATTTTATATGTTCTGAAACCCTTAAACTTGCTCTTCCCTGTTTCTAACAGGGGTGTGACTAGTGTTTTTATTTTCATTTTCTTTCGTGTTCGTGCAGTCAGTCATTTTGTGCAAAGCCCACAAGCATGACTGGAAAACCATTTTCAGCAATTTAACCGAAACTTTAGATAAATTGTTTACTAAAGTTGTGACTCAGTTTGATCATGTAAACATAAGACGAGCAACGGTACTGTTTTGTTGAACTTTCCGAAGTGTGTCATTACCGCGAAATGACGTCGACAGGAGTGCAGTGCAGCACTCTAACCTTGACAACATGAAGGCACAGGTGAAGACTTCAATGTCATCATAAGCAAGGTAATCAAAGAAGCAGCTAAATCTGTTTTAATTCCAGAAAGTAGAAGTAGCAGATATTAGACACATGGCCATCAGTATCTAATATCCTATTAAAAGCTATGGTTTCTATCAGCTCTGGCGAGTTCAGATTCCTTCAGGACAGAGGTAATGTATCGCAACGTTATCTGATGCAACAGTGATATTTAACCGGGTAAGCATCATCTCTTAACTGTTGATTTGTTTCAGCTGTGATTTTATTTGATGTCACAGATGTCCATTTCAATAAAGTAAATCATTTTCTTTGACTGGGGATACACATCTTGCTGTGTGGGCAGAGAAGCTAAGAAGATAATTGTGATGGGACAGCAACTCTGATTTGGCTTAGCGTGGTTGGCTGGGCTTTGATCAACTCGTAATGAACTGAATGACGGGACAGAAAGTGTTGGCAGACAATGTGCCAGAAATCTTGAAAGAAATGAGGAGCGTAGGGCCGTGAGTAGAGCTTCACATGACACTCTATTATTTGAGAAAGGGGGAGAGGGGAGAAGGGGAGGATGGAGATGGGAGCCGAGAGACAGAGCTTGAACTGTTGACGTAAACTGGTTTCTGAACTGAAGGAGGAATGAGTCCCATATGTGACGACATTTCTCCTATTCTAATGATGCAGAAGCTGAACACTGACCGACGGAAAAAATCTAAAAATTTGGAAACAAAATA